>JAINUW010000743.1:0-506787 GCA_020205615.1 Panax quinquefolius | reverse complement strand
AAAATAATCTAAGAGGCAAAAGAAAAGGAGTTGCATAGTTGATGTAATTGACAAAAGTTGTCTACCTATTTATTTATATATAGTTTGTTGTGTCACCACAAGGCTATATACATTTGAAATGGGATCCTTATTCTCACTAGCAAATCTTTAATTAGATTTTGCCCGAACTATATAAGTGAGGTAATATAGTTTGAAGAAAATAGTGGGAGATACCAATTTAAAACAAGACCTAAATTATTTTGGTAATTAATAATAGAATGTATGTTAAAATGTTGTTAATTACAAATTCATTTACAAAATTTTACAATGTCTAAAATTACTATCATCGCGAAGCATATTAGATGCTAAATTAACCGGGGCCAAGATTAAACGGATTGGTTAAGGAATTTGAGAATAGTTCTCATAGCTATCTTATGTCCTTAATACGCTTATCCTGCAATGGTTGCGAATAATGCCTCGAGGAAGAGATTGCTACTTTTAGAAAGTGGCAAGATGATGCATGATTGGCTCGATGCATCATGCTCGCACACCCGTGAGTAACGAGCTTGAGCTTCATCGTCATGAAACTATGGATGCTTCTACTATATTCCCGCACATCAAGTAGTTGATGGTGAGGAAAGTAGGGCCGATAGATATCGAGATATCTAAGGAGCTCTTCCAATCTAGAATGGCCAATGGCACTATAGTACAGACAAAAGTTCTAAACATGATCAATTTGATTGATCTATTAGGACAACGAGTTTTGTCATGGATGGAGAGTTGAGCCAAGATTTGATCTTGCACTCACTCCGGACTCCTTTCACAATTGTTGTGAATTTTCATATAAACAAGCTAGATATCGACTTGATTTGCTTAACATATTGAAAATGATGAGAGTCATTTCCAACCAAAGAAAGATCAAGTCTTCTTGGTAGGGGCCAAAGGATCTTCCGAAAGAAGAAACGATTCAAAGAAGGTAAATAGAAAGGCATAAACAAAGGATAATAAGAGCAAAAGCGATACGGATAGCAAAGGAGTTTGCTTCCACTTTATAATAAGCACGGACAACTTTGGAAAGAAACTACGAGAAGTATCTTGCAGAGGCTAACGAGGAAGCTTAGTGAAGTTTCGGTTATAAATCTGATTTTGTTCATGATTGAAATAATTTTTCTTTAAGTCAAGGTTCTACTTGGGTATTGGATACCGACTTTGGTTATCATAAATATAGATTTATGAAGGGACCAAGCGTAGTAGAAAGTTAAACAAAGATAAGTAATCCTATGTGTGGAAAATGAAGCAAAGGTTCTTTGCATTAGCTATAGAAACTTATAGTTTAGCAATGCCTACTGAGCAAAATCTATTAAGTCAATAAGTTGTTATTGTATTCCAGTTCTTGTTAAAAATATTATTTCCATTTTATTGTTGAATGATGAAATCTTTGGTATTATAATTAAGAACAATTGTTGTTCTATTTATAATAATAATATTTTGTATAGAATCGAATATTACTTAATAAATTTTGTATACTTGACTTACATGACAATAATTTTGCATATTGAACAAATTAGTATAAGAAAAGGAGATGATCATTCAAAGAGTTGAATATATGTATTTTGTTGAATACAAGTGTGAATTATTTGAAAGGTTCAAAGAATTGAAGTGAAATAAATTGGCAATGTATTAAGATTCTTTGATTAGATCAAGGAATAAATACTTGTGCAATAAGTTTCTAAATCATCTCAAATGGTTTTCTCATAATGGACACATCCCGATCTGCAATAATTGATTGATGTATCTCGAAGGAAAAATCATACCTTGTTGGACATGGTACGGTCCATAATGATTTTACCGAGCATTCCAAAGATCCTTCAGGATCATGTCCTAGAAATGGCCGCATATCTACGAAAAGGTAACCTCAAAATCACCCCCCAGACTCCATAAAAGTTATGGACGGGAGGATTCCTAATCTTAAGTATGTTAAGATAAGGGGTTGTCCAACTTATGTGAAAAGGTTTCAAAGGATAAGCTTGGGACAAGATTTGACAAGAAATGCGATTTGTGGGACATCCTAAAGTAAGTTTAGGGTATATGTTCTATAATCTCTGCTTAAGCAAAAGGTGTTTATTGTGAAACACGCGCCTTCTAAGATAAATGTGTTTATCATTGAAGGGGCTAGTGGGAGGATAATAGATCTTGAAGAGTTCAAGAACCACAAAATACTATAAGTCAAATAAGAGGAACCTATAGATGTAGACCTATTGTACCACAAATAAATCGTAAATGCGGAATAGTACCAAGATACCTAGGAGGTATGTATTCATCATAGATGATGATGATGAGGTACACATCATAGAAGATGTTGATCCATTACATACGATGAGGTAAGTGTTGTAGACACTCAGAGAAATGGATTGAATCAAGTTTCTCAAATATGGAACATTCGTTTTGATGAGGCAATCAAAAGAGTTTGATTTTATCAAAAATAAGAATGAACCTAGTGTGTACAAAAGGGTCGATTAGAGCATCGTGACATTCCTAGTACTATATGTTGATATACTACGGATAAGGAATGACATACCAATGCTACAATCAGTAAAGATAAAGTTGTCTAAACATTCCTCCATGAATTATTTGGGAAGAGTATCTTAATTGGGGATACAAATCTATATAGATAGATTTAAAAGGATCCTCGACTTAACCCAAGGAACATATATTCATTTGATGCTAAAGTCGTTTAGCATGGCAAACTCCAAGAGATGTCTCATGTCGATGAGCTATGGAGTGTATCTCTCTTAATAGTCCCCACAGACTCCTGAAAAGAGAGGTCGCATGAGTGACAATCATGTATGCAATGAAATATAACGAGACCGAAGTTGATCAGTCATATTATGGAGAAGTTCACTATGAGTCAGTGAAAAACATCTTAAAGTGCTTAACCGACACTAAGGATGTGATCATATTCATGGTGGAGTCCGAATTAAAACTAGAGGGCTTAATGAGACTCAAGTTTTTCGAGACGGACCAAGACGACAGAAAGTCCACTTTAAGGTAAAGTGTTACCTTGAGCGGTGGTGCGATGAATTGGAAAGGTTCCAAACAAAGAAAGAGTTCTTTGGTTTAGTGATAAAGACAAAGTATATAGCTATAAATAAGTCGCAAGTTGATTGTTTGGATTAAAAGTTCATTACAGAACTAGGAATAGTTCCTAAGTCTCATCTTGGATCTAAACATGTGTTGTGGCACTTTCATTTGATTATTAGAATCATTAAAAGATGGGAAATCACTATAGAGATAGTGGACTCTCAAGAACAACATTACAAATCCATTAACTAAAGCTTATCCAACAGCAGGATAATCGTCACTTAGAGAAGAAGAGTATAAGATACCATGACGATTGGCTTTAGTGCAAGTGGGAGATTGAAAGTAGCATGCACACAAGCCAATCATGTTTGATGATAAAGCATATACTTTGTAACAATCTTATTCATTTATTAATAAAAGTATTAATTTATTAAAGGCTTTTAATTATCTACATGATCTTTGTTTTATAATATGTGATAAACCCATAGTTTTAAGCAATGCTTTTAGAATAATGATGATGATCATTCTAATGAGATCTAAATTCTTTGAAAGCTTAAAACTAAAATAGTTCCCAATCATTGGATTACTAAATTGGGGATTAGTGAATCCGGATAGATTGGTACATCGTTGCTTGCTCATTGGATGAGGATGATTGATCTCATGATCATTTGTGTGAAGACACTAAAGCAAGTATGTAGGTGCTTATTAGAGAATAAGTTCATTTGAACGTGGCTCGCTAAGGAATACCTAATGGAGTTTTATTTGCTGTCAATAGGAATTCTGTAGTGATAGTAGTCTGAGTAATCCTTGGACTTGAGATCATCATAGTATCTTATGTATGATGAGTTATACTTTGACTTATTCCTTAAGACCCTTAGGGTATATCAAAGGGTATGCTTGGGTATAATAAGTTGTACATGGAGATAATGTATGATCAATAAAGAATCTACCACTTCTAATAAAAGAAGAGAATGTCCTATGTGATTCGATAAATGACAACCCAAAGAGTCCTTGGCAATGCGAGAATGAAATTAGAAAGGAGTTTCTAATTTGCATTATTTAGTGTTGTGCATTTAAGGATCGAAATACATATAATTAAATAAAATAAGACTTGACGGAAATTCCGTATGCTTTATATTTAATTGGGACATTGTATGGTGGAAGGATTGAATTGTGCGGTAACTATTTACTCAAAGGTTCTTTTATGATTAATGTTGAAATCTATATTATCTGGAAAGTCGTTGATCGCTAGGGAGGCTTATCCCTATTGTAGAATAAATATTATTTATTTAAATAAATTAATTGTTTAATTTATTTATTTAAATAAGATTAGAATTGTTCTAATTGATTTATTCACAATAGGTTTAATATGGAGAACCTAAAGGGTCACACCATAAAAGGAAGAATAATTATTTAAGAAGTTAATGGCATAATCGTAATAATATATTAAGTATATTTAATTTAATCTATGGTGATAGAATAAATTAAATAGCTTAATATTATTATTTAATATTTTAGAAATATTAAATATAAATTAATAAGAGGAGTCTTATTAATATTATTACAATTATTATTATTTTAATTTCTAAAAGAGTTTAGGAATTAATTTAATATAAGTACTCTCATTTATTCCTAATTGGATTAGGAAGGAAAATTAGTTAAAGGAGTTTAATTAATTATCCCTAATAAGATTAGGGAGCTTAATTAATTAAAAGAATTTAATTAATTAAATAAAACCCAATTCCTTAATTGTTAAGGTGGGTTGCCCACATCTATAAATAAGAGGAGTCTTATTATGGGTGATGTGGATTGTTGACTTTTACAACGACATAATTCCAATTTGTTGGAGAGTACCCTTTTCTATAGAGATAGAAAACTAGGGTTTGAGCCAAATACACCATCTTCTTGAATTCTTTATTTTTCCTTGGTGGATCACCTCTAGAGGCCAAACATATGGGTGGCTAACGTTGATCAAAGGAAGGAACAAAAACCCGGTGGATTCAAGATTGAACGCGAAAGGATTTGGAGGTGAACTTGTACCTGAGGAAGCTCGATCTTCAAGGGTATGATTTATTCTTTATCTTTTCGTTTAATTAATAATTATGCATAAAGGATGATCCGGGTATATGGTTTGTAAATTTTTTTAAACTCTGATTTTTACACGCTTTCGCTCTTTTATGCAATTTGATTGCGCACATGAATATTACAAACCTAACATTAATGTAATTAGTAATCACTAATTATATTTTATCATCGTAATTTTCTATCTTGAAAATCCTAATTTAATTTTTTTTGAAAACTAATAATTTAAAACCTAAAGGTTAGAACCTTAGGGTTAAACCCTAAGGGTTTGGAAAATGTTAAATATGCCATTAAAATCACATGTACAATGACTAAAATGCCCTTTCTCATTTCTTTATTTAGTAACTTGTAGAATTTGTCTAAACTTTAGTTGTTCACCAACTAATTTGACTTGGTGACTCAAAAACTCTAACAACTCAGCCTAGATCAGCAGCTATGTAAGTAACATACATTGCATTTATATGATATAAGAGATTAAAGAGAGAAAAAGTCTACAAAAGTTGCTCATTTACTAACTTATCTCAAAAAACTCTCTCTCTCTCTCCTAGCTTCCGAAATTCTGAAGTAAACCAGTCCCAAAAACACCCACTTGATCACCTAGATCAGATTTGGAGAGCAAGAATAAAAGATTTAGCAAAAGAAGGTATAATCCTAAACTTAACCTAGATCTTGTAGGCTATGAAAATGTTTGTGTTTTTGTGTTTAAATCAGTGTTAGATGATGTTTTATGATGATCTATGTTGATATAATATAGATCCATAGCATCAAAATGCTTTAAAATTGAAGTTTTACAAAACTACCTAAGAACATGGTTTGTGATCTGACAAGCTAATGTTAGGAGCCACAGATTCGTGTATGTTTATGATTCTTGTTGTTTGATGTTATGGATCAGTAGTCTGGTAGGAGGTCTTTGTACTGTAATTGAAATAATATTTATTTGATGCATAGATTTCATTTTATTCTTAGTTAAAACCCGTTGACCGGGCATGACCAGTCAATTTCTGGGCAACCTAGAATTGCATGAACACTGTCTAACAACATTTTGTTGGCTTGAGATCTGACAGTTGTTTTGTGATACGATAATGTTATGGTAACCATGTTGTAGCCTATATAATGGACTATAGATCTGGGTCTTTAGACCTCTTAAAACATCAACATATTGATCGGATTTGCAGTTTTGTAATTTCGAAAATGGGAAGAACATGTTTTCCTCGACGACCTTTGACCAAGCTATAACTTGTGATCTTCTTGTTGTTTATTCAATCTGTTGTTTTAGTATTGTTGCTTGGCATATGGACTCTAACTTTGAACCATTAAACCACCAAAACATGATCAAAACTTCAGTTAAAGTGGACTAGAAGGAGCTACTCGAATCATTTTTGGGTTTACGGGTTACCCGAAAACCCGAAACGCTCGGCGACATACTTTAGGGGCTTGGATCTTGTAGTTGTGTTGTTGTATGTCATAGATTGTTGTTGTATATTGTAGTGCTACATAAACACTACAAAATCTGGGTATTATATTGAACTGAGCATACAAGAATAAAAAATTAAAGCCGGTCAAACCATGACCCTTGAACTCGAGTCTGATAGTGTTCTTGAGCTCAAGAACACCTAAGATGACAGATAAGTGTCGTTATAGGATTTAGCGACGGTTTCTATTTATTTTATTTTCTGATTTTCCGAAAAATACTTAAAAATAGAAAATAAATTATAAAAATTATTAAAAATGGTTTTAAAAATTATTTTAAATTATAAAAAAATAATTTTTGACCAATTGGAATATTTTTCTTTAATATTTATAATTATTTAAATATTAAAGGTATTTAATTTATTTGATTAGTGTATTAAATAAATTAGAGGAAAATGATTTAATATTATGAAAAATCATTTTAAATAAGAATAATGTATTTAAAAATATTTTGAGTTATACAATATAACTTTTAATATTTTTGAAGAATTTTCATTAATAAATTAATATTAATGATATTAGATTTATTTAATTATTATATTAAATAAATGAGTTAAAAATGATTTTAATATTTTAAAAATCATTTTAAATGAGAATAAAGTATTATAAAATATTTTGAATTATAAAATATAATTTTCAATATTTTTGGAGAATTCTCATTAATAAATTAATAATAATGATATTAGATTTATTTAATTATTATATTAAATAAATGAATTAAAAATGATTTTATTGATTTAAAAATCATTTAAAAATGAGAAAATGATTTAAAAATATTTTAAGTTATAATTAATGACTTTTAATATTTTGATGATAATTTCATTAATATTTAGATATTAATGGTGATGATTTAAAAATAATTTTAATTATTTTAAAAATCATTTAAGTAGAATATTGATAATTTAAAATATTTGAAGTTATTGATAATAACTTTAATATTTTGACATGTGTGTTATTAATATTTTAAATATTAATGATGATAAGATTACTTGATAATTAAATCATTTAAAAATGATTCCGATGTTTGAAAAATTATTATAAATTATAATAATTGTTTGATAATTATTAAAAGCTTTCGAAAAATATTATTAATGATATTTGACTTATCTAACATAATATTGAAGCTTAGAAAATGAATTTATTTGACAATAACTGTGTTAGTTGTAGGATAGGGTGACCAGAACACCGAGAACGGACCGAAGTCCAATTAGACTGAATTTGTTAGACTTGATAAGTGTTTATATAGGTTATAAACACTAATGTGACTATGTGGTAATGTGTTTAGGAGAAGATTGACTGTGAATTACAATGTTGTGTGTTGTGAATTATTGTGCTAATTGTGAGACCGATATTGTGATTATAGGTCTTTCAAACGCAGATAAGTATAGTGTGTAGGCATAATCGTCACGGAGAAGGCAAGTTTCCTTAACTTAACCTTGAGTTAATAATGTTCAATTATTGTGGTAGTTAATAATTGTTAATTAGACCACGCCCAAGAATTTATTGTTAATTATTATGATTAGTGCATGTTTAATAATTCAAATTGAATTACCGATTCAAAAATATACATTCGTAGAATCACTATTGTTGGATATTCATATCCGTAGAAGCTAGTATTAATGATCTGAGATAATTCACATTTTATTGTCCGAATTATGTTAAGAAATGTCTTAGCCAATTATTACGGTTGAGCGAACATTTGTTAGGACTTGATAGATTTGAGAAAAGAATTCAATTATTATTGACAAATCGATGCCAATTATTTTGGCTAGATAGAAAGTAATTAGAAATTGAAATCATAGTATTTCATTGTTAAATCAAAATCTTGATTTTGAGACCTAGAAAGAACAACCTTTTATATAAAGGAACATTTTATTGGTCGTAAATTTGACCTTTGCTCACGTTTTGAGTATTATGCATAATATAGGTACAAGGAGTTGGTAGGCTCTAAGTACTTGCAGAGGGGTATGATTTAATCTTTATGGTTATCGATACACACGAGTATATATCAAAGTAAATCTTTGATATCTACCCGAGAAGATAAGTTCTAGATCTTGTGTGATCACTCGGCGATAAATCGGAAAACATTCCACTATGTTATTAAGTAGAATTGATTCTTGATTATTCATTAGAATATCGTAGAAACTTTGAAAGCGTTGTACTCTTTCATTATCAAATTATTGTGTTGCATAAATGGTGAGAAGACTTGTTATTGAATAACGATTTGTTCAAATTATTTCAAAGTTTCCGAACTTTAGCTTCATTCTATCAAATTAGATAGTACATTCTTATTGATTCTTATACATTTATTGTATGTATTAACTTGCAGGGGCAAATTTGTTGCTCATACTTGCTAAATAAAACTTTCAAACTAGGAAAGAAGTGGCGGAGGAGGTGCTGCGAAGAATAAAGGCAAAGGCATAGTTTTAAATTAGTTATGATTAGCATATTTATTATGTTGTTATGTAAACCCTTTTTATATATCTAAGGGGTATGTTTGAAATGCTAAGGTTAACAGACCTGGGATTAATGTATTAACAACATATGTTAATGTGGTATGTATTACTATTCATATTTAAATGGGTAGTTAGATGCTATTATTTTATGGATTGTGAACACCAAACTCGGGGGTCAGGTAACCTAGATTTGGGGGTGTCACAGGTTGGTATCAAAGATGTAGGTTATAAACCTTAAGTGGGGTGGGGAAAACCCTAGGATTATAACCATAAGCGTGGTAGAGAATACTCATTTAGAGTACTAAGTGAGAGATTGATAAAATGTATTGATAGTGAGATATGAGAACTCATAGTGTGAGAATTTCGTACTAATGAAGTACTAATCAAGTTGTTTAAACTGATTGTAGGATGTCGGGAGAAGATAAGATGAGTATGGAGATGCCCGCGGCTGTTGCACCAATGCCATTAGCAGAGGTACCAACTCAGAGTGAGTCAGTTGAGGAAGTTTTAAGAGACGAATCTGCGGTAAATCAAGCAAGTGATCATGACGAGTACCCAGAGATGGAGCTGGATAAAGAGGAAGAAATATATTCCAAAGAAACAAAGGTGGAGCCAGAAATAAAGATCAAAGATGGGGAAGAAGGCAAAGTAGCAATCAAAGAAGGTCAAGCATCTGCATAAGTTCAAGACTCAAGGACTAAAGTACTTATTCTGGAGGAATTGTGGAAGACAGAAAGAGCATTACGTGAGATGACAGAAGAATGAAATAATCTGAAGGCATAAGTCGATAGAATGAGGGTTAAGTATAGTGTATCATCTAAAGATGTAAGTAAGAAAAAGAAGGGTAATAAAAGGAAAAAGAACTACTGACGATGTGCAATAACAATCGAGAATTAGCATTCAAAGAAGAAACTAGTATGTGGTAAGTGTGGAAAGAACCATTTGGGGGAATGTATGTGGGGTAAGAATGTGTGTTTCAATTGTTATCAGGAAGGACATTTATCACCAAATTGTCCTAAACCAATGGAAGGAGGATGTTTTGCATGTGGTGGAACGTGTCATAGGGTTAAGAATTGTCTTCAAAGAAGACAAGTGAAGGGAGTGGACAGTAGATAGTTTAAGTTTAAGTGATAATATCTTTTCGTAGAAGATTATGACATTAAAAGTTATAATATCAAGAATGATGAGTGAACATATGTAAATATATATGTTTGTATGAATGAAATCTTTATTTTCTATATGAATATAAGATTAAGATTACTTTGTAAGTTCTTAAAACTCATACTTATGGTAAGTTCATGACTCATAATTATGTGAAATGTTTTGAACCCCTCAGGGAATGGACACCAAAGGTCTGACTAGGATAAGTTCATACACTCATATACTTGTGGTAAGTTTCTGAACTCATAAGTGTGGTAAGTTTGATGAACTGGAAATAGTTATGTGAATATGGTAAATGGCAACTTTTTGTATAAAGTTGGAGAATTGCAACTTTTTGTAAAGTTTAGTATGTTAATCCTAAAATTATTTTAAAAAGGGATAGTAATAAGTGTTAAGTACTAAATGTACTATGTGCTATTTGAATAAATATGCGATTACATGAGAACTATGTGTTGAATTCTTATTGTGTTAAGAATTTGTATAGAGAAAGAGAATTAATATAAGATTTTTATTTAAATCAGATCATGCCGCATGGACGACAGAATCGAAATCAAAGAAAAGAGCAGTCGGTGAATAATGAAGGTGGTCAAGCTGACCCAATGCAAAACTTTGCAAATATGATAGCCGGAGCTATGGAAAATAGGGCTCCAACAAGAGGAAGAGCGAGAAATCAGCCAGCTGATAGATTGGACAACTTCAAGGACTTTAAAGCGGTAGGACCGCCAAAATTTAAGGGAACCATAGATCCGATTGAAGCCCAAACTTGGGTGAAGGAGATAGAGAAAGCATTCATCATTGCGCGAGTGGCAGAAGAGCAGGAGACGGCTTTTGCGACATACTTAATGAAGGGAGAAGTCAATTACTGGTGGGAGACTAGTCAGGCGAGAGCTGGTACATCGGTGGTTGTAAGACCCCGAATTTTATGAAATGAAAGTATTCAATTTCTTATAATTATTATTTTATTTCGTAAATGGTTAAATTGATAAAAGGTTAAAGTTAAGGGTGATATGTGAAATTTTTTACAAAGTATGCAAGTTGTTATAAAATATTCGTTTGGTCGGAGAATATTCCTTTTGTCAGGAAATATCCGTACGATGGCACAATCATTGCTGGACCCTACAATGGAAGTATTGTCGTAGTTAGAAAATGACAGAATTATCATTTTATAAAAATAACGACGAAAGTGTTACTGAATTAAAACTGTGAACTACCCTAGTAAAAGTACGATAATACTGCATTGGTTACATAGTAGCACACCGGTATTGATCATTGATGCTTAGGAAAGAAGTCACTCGGTTATACTCAATTATTGATCACGATGGTTGTTGCATCATATCTCTCATATTATTGATTCAATTATTGTCACAAATTATCATCATATAATATGATATATTATTAAATTAATAATTGAGATGACAAAGATATTCATATTATTAATTGAAATATTGACAATGTCTAGAAGTTACATCGAGGAGGAGAGGTTAGATAATCTAATCTAATTGCTGCATGATAGGGAGAAATCGTTATCGGAAAGCCCCCTCTTTCTTAGGAATGACCTGATTGTTAAATATTGTGAGTTATAATATTAATGATGAATAAATTCATGTTGATTAAAGATGAAATTGATAATTCCATTGTGTGGGAATTATTAGTGTTAATGGAAATCGACATTTATTTTGATGATAATTAATATTTGGAGGTTATATTGATCAATCGAGTAATTCATCGAAAAATTGAGCAATTAATTGCTATTAATTCACATGCTTATTACTATGTGTTCACATGTGTGTACTATTGATTCACATGATTTACTATTAAGGGAATTGGTGCAAGATTGATAATACTTGCATGACCAAATTAAAAATGGAGGTATGATGAAGGTACTATACTATAATTAGTTTTTTCACATGATTATACTATTGAGTCACATGAATGAACTATTAATTCACATGATTTACTATTAGGGGAGGTGGTGCAAGTTTGATAATACTTGCAGGACTAAATTAAAAATAAAGAAAAAGAGAAAGGTATTATACTGTAATATTTCGAGCCCCAAAATGTGCAATTATTGAAACTATATTTTCTTATAAATAGAAGCTCATTCTTCCTTCATTTCTCACCAATTCACTAAAGCTATAGAGCGATTATTATAGAGAGAAATTATAGAGAGAAAGAAGAAGAGAAGTCTGCTACCTCACTATTCCAGTATCAAGTTTTCTTCTAAGGTAAGGGGTATAATTTCTTTCGTATTCATGAAGAGAGTTATTTTCTTTCAATACTTGTAAGGGTTGTTATTCCATTCTTTATTATTCTGTTGGAATAACCTTTCCGTGCAGTCTATCGTATGCTTGGTGAATTCTTCTGTTATTCTATTATTTATTATTACATTAGAATAACTTTTATGCATGCGATCTATCGCATGCCTGGTGAATTCTTTTGTTATTCCATTCTTTATTATAATATTGGAATAACCTGTCTGCGCGGTCTATCGCATGCCTGGTGAATTCTTCTGTTATTCTATTCTTTATTATTCTATTGGAATAACCTATCTGTGCGGTCTATCGCATGCCTGGTGAATTCTTTTGTTATTCCATTCTTTATTATTCTATTAGAATAACCTATCTGTGCGGTCTATCGCATGCCTGGTGAATTCTTCTGTTATTTCATTCTTTATTAATCTGTTGGAATAACTTTACATACATGCGATTCTATCGCATGCCTGGTGAATTCTTCTGTTATTTCATTCTTTATTATTCTGTTAGAATAACTTATCTGTGTGAACTACCACATGCATGATGAATGATCCTTCGTATTCATTCCTTATTAAATTGTGGAAATGATCTGTCTACGTGGGTTACCGCATGGCGGGTGAAAATCCATTTGCAGTTTCATATATTCTAGTATACTCATTTGGTTAAAGTTTTGGCTTCCATACTCCATGAAATTAGTAGAATATCTTGGATATTTGCGCTTCATCCAGTATCTTTTCATGGAAATATTCTTCTGAGCATTCTGGAATTTTACTTCACAAAGCAGTATCATGTTGACAATTTGGATGTTATTGATTTTTGGATAAATTAGATTACAAATCTTTAAAATTTATTATATCATTATCATCATCCTCATGCTTATATTGTGATGAAAGTCATCTTTGGCTTACGTGTATAGATGGACTTGGTATAATTATGACCAGGGATTATTCGGTATAATCATGACCGTAATGTGACGAATGATGTGGTGAAAGTCCTCATTGGTCTGTAGTTCATTGATGGACAGTTGTTGGTATGATTATGACCAGGGATATTCGGTATAATCATAACCATTGATGATTACATGAATATCATTAACCGTGATACAGGGATGATTCGATTTTATTTATTAAGCTCAGTCTCAGCGATAAAGTTGAAGAAAAACTTTTTAAATCATAGAAGATAGTAGATTTTATGCTCTACTTGACTCTTCTAATGGATTGCTTATTCCGCTGCAGTTGTTAATCTAAAACTTGTTGTCTATTATATTCTATCTGTTGTTATACTGTTGAAGGCTAAGGATAATTTATTCTGCATTATCTTAGTCATAATATTTTTTACTGGGCTAGTTGAGCTCACCCTTTCTTTCACTGTTCTCTTTAGGAAATGAGAATATAGCCGGGACGAGTCGGGGAACGGATTAACTGTTCAGATGGTTGTTTTAGTAGTCCTCACTATTTTATAAAATAGTGTGACAATAAATGTAATGAGGACTCCATTGAGTGTGGATATTATCTAGAAGACAATATTCGTGTTAAAACTCTCAGCTTATGTTTTGTCGTATTCTACACGACAATTGTATAATTAAGTTTTTATTTGTACTTTGTACCATGTATTTGGTGACTTAAGATGGGTGATGTATACCTATTTTGGGGGCGTCACAGTTGGTATCAAAGTTTAGGGATATGATCCCTGACTGAGATGTGAGACAAGAACTAGGAGGGGAGAGACGGGGAATTCCTTCGCTAGTATGACCTACCTAAATTTATTTGGTATTTAATTGGTCGGTCAGAGTATAGGAATAATATGTGATATGTCAATTAACCCTTGTTTTGTGACAGTGTTTGAAAATGGCATCTAAAAATGTTGAGATCAGCAATAAAGCACATGAGACCGTTGAGTCACCAACGATCAATACCCAGGATAATGTGCAACAGGAAGATAATAATCCTCAGGTAAACAACAACACCGATCAAATGAACGATGGGATGATCAGAGGCTTTATATAATTCATGAATATCAGGCGAGAGAGACTCCTGTTCAAAATGCAGGTGGAAACACTGGCAACTCTCGGATGGTCACCGCTAAGCAGTTCAAGTAGCTGAGACCGCCGGAGTTTTTGGGAAAGCCAGAACCACTTAAGGCAGAGACATGGTTAAAGTAGATCACCAATATATTTCATGTCTTGGGATGCTCCGAGGAGTAAAAGGTTCCCTTTGCCACCATTATGTTGCGTGAAGAGGCAAATTACTGGTGGGAATCTATAAAACGTACCTAGCCTGACGCACTCAAGATGTCTTGGGAGAAGTTCCAAGAGTTGTTCAACGACAAGTACTTTCCCAAAAGTATTCGTCACATGAAGGAGGTGGAATTCATCAAGTTAGAGCAAAATAATATGACCGTGTCGCAATACTGAGGCTAAATTTGCGAAGTTATCCCGGTTTGCATCCCATTTGGTCGATAATGAGGAGCGAATGACACGAATATTTCTAAGAGGTTTGAAACCCGATATACGTCAATACCTCATTTCTCACAAACTTTGTTTATATTCAGATGTTGTGAATAGGGCTCAGTTATTGGAGCGTGATAATGAGTCAGCACAACCAAAAGGCAACGACCAACAACACGATAATAATTGTATGCAGGGTGGCAACAACGACCATCGAGCAATGATAACCATCGTGGGGGAAATTATCATGCCAAGAATGGTAACCACTTCGGTGGTAATCATGGCTAAGATAATAGGAGTGGAAATTTCAAGAAGAGAAGGTTCAACAACGATGGAAAGACAACAGCACCATCACCCGTTTTTAAGGAAGGAGAACGACCACCAATTGTATGCTTCAAATGCGGAGGGGAGGGACATATCAGTCCAAACTGCGTGATGCAGTCCAAAGCAGGTTATAATTATGGAAAAGAAGTTCACCTAGCCCGATTTTGTCGTGCACCAAAGTCAAGTTCAGCTGGGACGGTGGCACCAAAGGCGGATAAAGACAAAACAAAGTCGGTGGTTTCAGGAAGAGCATTTTTCGTGACTTCTCAAAAAGCGAGTAACCCGAATGAAGTTAGCACGGGTTAGTTAATTATAAATTCTTGCGAAGTCTATAGCTTATTGAGATACCGATTTTACCCATTCTTTTTATCTCTCTTGCTCTGGCTTAAATTTTACCCGATTCTTTTATCTCTCTTTGCTTTTTGAAAATCGGATTTTTATGACAATTAAATTTTTATTTGATTATGTGAATTAAATGAATTTAATTGATTTATTTTGTGAGTAAGCTATGTGAAGGTCGTTCTATGACCTAGGATGTGTTTATATGGTTAGTAATCTGGCTACGTGCTAGAATTAATTGTTTAGAATTTCCAAGACGAAAATAAATGTTTTTCGAGAAATTTTCGTAAAAACACTATTCATCCGTTTCTATTCGAGAATTATTTTGAAATTCTGAGAAACGCGTAATGATAGAATATCGAGATGAGATGAAATATCTAATAATATTTCATTTATGGCAAACGAAGTTTTCGCATGCGGACTTAAAACCTAAGGGTTGAGTAGATTGATTTCCGAGGAGGAAATGAAATGCGTAGAAGGAATTGCGTTATAGTTAATGCGTGTGTTATACAAGTATGATACTATTTAGTATCTATGTATAATACTGATGAGTTAATCTGAGTATAATACGATTATCGTATTTAGTATTATATGGAGAGAATACGTGAATTATACGTATAGAATACGATTCGTATTATGGAATTAAGTTAAGACTTAATGTTAATTCATTTGGGTTGGATTATGTTTAGTCCAATCAATTGAATGAGCAAGCCCAAGGGATTATTGTGTTAAGCCCAAGTCAAGGCCCAATATTAGATTGGTTAAGCCCAATGCAAGAAAAAATCGAACCAGTGGATCGATCCTGGGTCACCGAATGGGTAAAACCCATGGGGCAACCCATGGGGATGACCCATGGGCAAGGTGGTCCGGCCACTTGACTTGGTGTGCAAGGAAAGATAATCACTTGGTCACCAAGTATTTTACTTGGTGACAAAGTGTTGAATAGTAAGGAGGTGGGACATTTGACCAAAAAGCCCTTTCATTTCATTTTCCTATAAATAGAAAGCCTATGTTGGCCATTTGATGTTTTTCCAAGACTCAACCAACATATTTGAGAGAGAAAAAGAACTAGACTAAAACCATTCTTCTACCTTGAAGCTTTTTCATTAGAAGTTTATTAAGAACACAAAGATCGTTAAGTTCCTTAATAGTAGTTCCATCTCTTTTGGTTTTCTGTTATCATGGAGAATCATAAATGGGTGGTGTATGGCTTGTATGGTGGAATAATAATGACTTACCATAGATTCAATCTCTATAAGTCATGAAATCATAGAAATCATAATGTTTGTTATAGTTTAAAATCATGAAAATATTGATTGTTGAGATTGATTGTTGTTAAACAATTGAACTCCATCAATACGTAAATATATGCATCTTGCTTGGTTAGGATGTATATATGAAGTCCATGGAGTATTCCATGTGATTTGGCTTAGAGAACATTAGTAACGAAGTTATGATGAATTTCACAGAAATAGACATTAAACGTCAAAAATGTAGAAATTCCGGATTGGTAGTCGAAAGTTACCTTGAGACTTGAAAACATTGTTTTTCAATGTCAACACGTGAGATAGAGTATTTAAGAGTCGTGGACTCAAGAATCGTTGGATTCCGACTTCAAACGAAGAAAACGAGCATTGAACGCTCATTAACGTTTTACGAACGCTTAGAAAATTAACTTAATAGTGAATTTTGAGTTAATGGATTCGAAAGTGTCAAATTCTTATATGAATAACACGTAGAGTATGTCATTTTATGACGTGTAGGCTTTTGAAACGGACCAAATCGGACTTATAACGAAAAGAAGTTATGGCTCAGAATCTCACCAAAATTTTTATCTGTGAAAATTATCTCGGTGTTGAGGTCCAGCAGTGCGGCGGCTGAGACGAGTTAAAAAATGTGCAGCACTTGCATGACGACACAATGTAGTTGACTATTTGGAAAGTGGCGCCATGCATTGCCACTTATATAGGAAGTCTCATCTGTGTAGCAACACCGAGAGACGGGACACAGGTACTAAAAATCATGGCCAGCAGCCAGATCTTGTATAGAAAGTGTCACGCCATGGCGGCCAGAGTGCAAGGTAATTGATTGAATGACTTAGGTTTTGAACTTCAATTGTTCGAGAGACCTATAAAGAGTAAAGTTTATACACTTCATAAGTGTACTAAAACTATTCCTATACTACCTATACTAAGGTATATGGTATTGAACTTAGGAATTTAATGTATGTTAGTAAGTTATGAACAAAGAACGCAAAGTGTTGTCAATGAACCCTAATCGAGAAATAACGTTGGTACTTTGCCAATGATGTTGGAGTCCGGTTAATAACGTAAGTTGATTAATAAGTCGAGACGAAGGGTAATAAGTCGAGTTAACTTTATTAATGATATTAAGTTAACAAAGACATAGAAGAGAAAGAAGTTGGTAGGAACAATGTGAATAATTGTTTGATAGCTAATTACAATGTGCTATGTGAATATATCATGTAGATTCTGTAAAGGCTGTGGTCAGTCGATTAAGTTATTTGAAGATGCTGAAAGGCAAGTTTTCTTAACGCTTGTCTAACCTTCAAGTTAGCCAAGTTTTATGTGATTCATTGTACTGAATTGCACGACTGGTTTTAAAGAAAGGGTCAATGCCAGATTTAACTCGGCTAGACTACTCGTAAGATATAGATTGATTTGTATACATATCTTTCTATATAGAAATGTTAACGCTATCCTATGCCAAGTAATTGGTACGGATGTGAAGGTAAGGTTTGTCTATGAACAAACAAAAGTATTTTTCATCGATTATTCGATGGGCACGCGAGTTTGCCAAATGTTAAACGTAAATACGTTTAACGAATGAGTGTTGATCAACATAGAGTACTATAGGCTGATCACCTAGAAGTGCTCGTAAGTAATGCGGATGTACAACCTTAGTGTTGTGATATCCTTTTCAAGTATGAAAACAGAAAGCTACTGTTCATGGTCTATCGACCGGTTCAGAATTCCTAATCTACTCTATACTTTGGGAATTGATGATATGAAATGTTAAAGTATTATTGTTTCATAATACTTCATAACTATTTGTTCAGTTATGTATGAATTGTTATATAATTCACGAATGTGGTATTACTGTTATCCTTTGTTAAACTTGTTGAGCTTGTTATGCTCACTTCTTGCGTGAATTATATGATTTTAGTTAAGGATGAACGTCCTGAGAATGCTAAGAGAGATAAGGGCAAAGCTAAGATGGATACTTAGCCATCGTGTAATAGATTAGTGTTTTGTATGTATTATATACATTATGAACAACAAACGATGTAATCGGTTTATGAACACAGGAAGGATTATACTTTGATTGTAATAAGAAGATAGTAATTACATTCATTATGTTGTATTTCAATGGAATGATTGTATAGTTATGAGTACTGTGTAGCACACCATATGTCGGGTTGGAAGATACACGAATTTGGGGGCGCACACAGTTGGTATCAAAGCATTAGGTTATAAAACTTAAGGGGGAAGAACCTTGGGCTAATAACCTCGTAAGGAAGGTAAAGTCCAAGAAAAGAAAAACTCGAGTCGAAGAATTAATAAAGTATTGAGAAAACTTCGATCTTGAAATATTTAAAAGATGAAAATTAATCTTAAATAAATTAAATGTGATTTGTGCTTATACTATTGTGTATTATGTACTAATCAACGTGTTATGTGTTATGTAGATGTCGATCGATAGCATGATGTATAGAGACATTCACGTTGTGAGTGAAGAGTCAGTGAACCAAGTGGAGGTAGTACCGATGCCAGTGGCGGAGGTACCGTTAGTGGTTCTGGAAGACTCTGATATTGAGGAGTACATCTCTGAGGAGGATTACTCTGGGGAAACAATGGGCATAGCGTCATATCTAAATATGATGATAGATGTGGAGGAGGAGATGGAGGTAATATCGATTAATACGGTCGTACCTACTCTAGAGCCAACACCTTCGAATGCAATGAGATCATTGTATCTGGCATTGTTTGATAAGAATGTGCATCTGCGCATCGTGTGTGCGGATACGAATGAGGAGGAATAACCGCCTATATATGAGGCGAAGGAATCTGCGAGAGGCGGATTTTGAGTCGAAAGCACGATGAGAAAAGTGCTTATGACGGATAAGGCACGAGACTATAAGGAAGAGGCCTTAGAGCTTGAAAAAAACCGGTTGAAAAGACCGAAAAATAGCTAGGATGTCATACATCCACGAATGTGCTCATGAGGATTTCAAGCTTGAAAATTGCTTGTTATTCCATTGAGTCGGGGTGGACTCGACATACCATAAGTCGAGATATTGTGTCGATATCTTGGAAAATCGAAAATATGAGAATGTCGTTTCGACGGTGTTAGTAGATCGTTAGATCTTTTTGTATATAAGTAGTGACGTAAAACCCTCTTTTGTATAATTAAAGGGTAGTCTTTTGTAAATCCCAATTTTGTAGAAAGCAATCATGGGATAGTATGTAATAGCTTTTTGGCTAAGGGAACATGATGTAAATAGTTTTGACTATGAAAGCATATTAATATAATGAAGTTTTTATTTAATGTGCTTGTTGTGGTATGAGTTGTTGTTGTTTTGAGAATGATAACTAAGTAGTTAAATAAATAATAACAAAACTTTATTTATTTAATCGAATCGTAATTATGCCGCCAAGAAGAGACAACGTAACCAAGAGGCCGAGTCTCATAATGAAAATCGGGGGTCCTAATAACCTAACTATGCAAGAGTTCGTTAATTTATTAACTAATGCATTTAACCAAGTTGGGGAGGATTCTGTAGCTCTTGGGGGTAGTAAGAACAACTACCTTCAAGGAATTTAAGAGTGTGGGTCCTCCTGAGTTCCGAGGAACAACGGACCCTTTAGAAGCCCAGACATGGGTAAAAGAGATTGAAAAGGCGTTTGTGATTACAAACGTAAGTGAGGTCTTTTGCGACTTACATGATGAAGGGAGAAGCCAACTACTGGTGGGAGGCTCACCAGGGTGGGGCTAGGATAGAAGCTATTACGTGGGAACAGTTTAAGAAGGTGTTCTTGAAAACTACTTCCCTACTAGCATGCAAGGTAGGATGGAGATTAAGTTCTTAGAACTTAAGCAGGGGGATATGACAGTTCCCCAATATGCTGCCAAATTCAATGAATTGGCGAGGTTTGCTCTACATCAGGTGGATACGGAAGAGAGAAAGGCGCGAGTTTGAAAGCGGGCTTAAAACCACAGGCTCTCTGATGAATATCGGTTTTTTAGAGTGCTTCCTACGGGACCATTCGGAAAAGGCGATAATAGCGTAAAGGTGGTGGTGAGAGGCATTGTCTCGATTACCACAAAAGCGAAAAGAATAAGAGTAAGTTAGAAGGAGGTAGTAAGGTTTGAAGTTGCCAGTGAGCGAGCGGCAACTTGCCTAAGAAGAAAGAGCTTCAACCACAGGAATCTTGGGGGGTAAAGCGGGGAGATCCTAAGCGAGAGGACGGAGGCATGCAAGACATGCGAAAGACTCACATGGGGAGTCTGTTTAAAGGGGAAATCAGTCTGCTACAACTGTGGGCAGGAGGGACATTTGTCACCCAACTGTCCTAACCCTAAGAAGAACCAGGGGTGTTTTGTCTGTGGGTCATTGGACCACATGGCAAGAAATTGCCCGAAGAAGGGTTTAGAGGGAAATAAGGGTTCTGGTAGTGGTAAATTAGCCATTACTGGACCAACACCATCGGTGGGTAGACCCTCGGCTCGTACGTTTAATATGACTATCCAAGATGCGGTTGCATCAATGGATGTGGTAGCAGGTATCATTCCAGTCAATGAGATAAATGCTTATGTGCTATTTGACTCGGGTGCTACTTGTTCTTTTATAGCATGTGAATTTGCTAAGCGATTAGGTTTAATCCCTGAAAAGTTACCAATACCTTTAGACGTTAAGGTAGCAAAATGAAGAGATAATCCCCATTGAACATATTCATAAGGATTGTTGCGTAGATATTAGAGGGAATAAGTTATCGGTAGATTTGGTACCGATAAGGTTAAAAGAATTCGATGTAATTCTTGGTATGGATTGGTTGATTAACCATAAGGCGATAATAGATTGCCATAGGAAAAGTGTAAACCTTCGGCTTTCTAAGAAAACCAAGGTAGTGTTCTTGATGAGTAAATCAAGAGACGCTTCTTGTTGTCTATCGATGACACAAGCTAGGAAGATGTTGAGAAAAGGTTGTATAGGTTATCTGTGCCATGTTGTGGATACCCAAAGAGTGGGAACATCCTTGGACCAGATACCTATAGTGCAAGAGTTCGAGGATGTATTTTTGGAGGAGTTACCGGTATTCCACCGACATGACGGAGGTTGAGTTTGTAATTGATCTGTTACCGGACGCCACTAGTTTCAAGGGGGCACCATATCGGATGGCGCCAGTTGAGATGAAGGAGTTAATGGTTCAATTGCAAGAACTATTAGATAGAAAGTACATTCAATCGAGTGTGTCTCCTTGGGGAGCACCGTATTGTTTGTAAAGAAAAAAAAGATGGGTCGTTAAGACTTTGTATCGACTATCGAGAGTTGAACAAGTTAACGATTAAGAATAAATACCGTTGCCGGGATCGATGATCTATTTGATCAATTGAAAGGGGAAAAGTATTTTTCTAAGATAGATTTGCGCACGGGGTATCATCAGTTAAAGGTGAGAAAGGAGGATGTACCTAAGACGGCGTTCAGAACTCGTTATGGTCATTACGAGTTTCTGGTGATGTCGTTTGGGTTGACTAATGCGCCAGCCGCATTTATGGATATGATGAACAGAGTGTTCAAACAGTATTTGGACAAGTTCATCGTAGTGTTCATTGATGATATTCTAGTCTATTCAAAGACGTCAGAAGATCATGCCGAACATTTAAGGATAGTGTTGGAAACACTAAGGAAGGAAAAGTTGTATGCGAAATTCACAAAGTGTGAATTTTGGCTTGAGAGAGTGCAGTTTCTAGGACATGTTATTGATAAAGATGGCATTTCCATGGATCCAGCAAAAGTAGAAGCAGTTAATGAGTGGGAGCAACCAAAAATGCCAACCGAGGTTCGGAGTTTTTTGGGGTTAGCGGGATACTATATAAGGTTCATTCGGACTTTTCTAAAATAGCTACTCCGTTGACAAATCTGACAAGAAAGTCGGTGAAGTATGTGTGGACTGAAAAATGTGAGAACAGTTTTCAGGAGTTGAAAAAGAGGTTAAGTGAGGCACCTGTATTGTCCTTACCAGATGATACAGGAAACTTTGTAGTATATAGCGATGCTTCGCATAAAGGACTGGGTTGCGTGCTCATGCAGCATGGCAAAGTCATTGCGTATGCGTCACGTCAATTAAAGGATTATGAGAAGGCTTATCCTACTCATGATCTGGAATTGGCAGCTGTAGTTTTTGCCTTGAAGATATGGAGGCATTATCTATATGGTGAGAAGTGTGAGATATACACGGACCACAAAAGTCTGAAATATATCTTCACACAGAAGGAGTTGAACATGAGACAGAGAAGGTGGTTAGAGTTAATAAAAGATTACGACTGTGATATTTTATATCATCCGGGAAAAGCAAATGTAGTAGCCGATGCGCTAAGTAGGAAGGGTAGAGAGAAACTGTCAATGTTAACAACTTAGAATGAGTTGATAACAACGATGGCAAGAATGGAGTTAGAAGTTAAGTTACCGGAGGAAGCGGTGGAAATGTTATTTTCCATGGAAACCCAACCGACCATAGTGGAACGGGTTAGGGGAGTACAATTGAGCAACGAGGAATGCAAGCGGATGAAGAAGAGGATAGAAGATGAAGAAAAGACTAAGTATAACCTCGATAAGGAGGGATTACTTCATTTTGAAGGAAGAATTTGGGTTCCAAATGATTCTGAATTAAAGGAAGAAATAATGATGGAGGCTCATAGTTCGAGGTACTCGATACATCCCGGTAGTACGAAGATGTATCAAGACCTTCGTCAAAACTTTTGGTGGCCGAACATGAAAAGGAGATATAGCGAGAATATTTAGTAGGTGCTTAACTTGTCAAAAGGTTAAGGCTTGAACACCAACGACCGAGCGGGTTTGTTGCAAACTGCTTAGAAATTCCAGAGTGGAAATGGGAGCACATCACAATGGATTTTGTGGTGGGACTTCCAACAACAAGAAAAGGATACGATGCTATTTGGGTGATAGTGGATCGATTAATGAAATCGGCTCATTTTCTACCAATAGGAGTTAGGTATAACCTAGATCGTTAGCTAAAATTCATATGTCAAGGAAATTATTTCCGGACATGGAGTACTGTTTTTGATTGTGTCGATCGTGATCCACGATTCACATCGAACTTTTGGAGGAGTTTGCAAGAGCAAATGGGAACACAGTTAAGATTGAGTATGACGTATCATCCTCAGACGGATGGTCAGAGTGAACGGACAATTCAAATGCTTGAAGATATGTTAAGATCTTGCGTTATGGATTTCAAAGGGAGTTGGGACGAATATCTACCGTTGGTGGAATTTTCGTACAACAATAGTTTTCACGCTAGTATAGGCATGCCACCTTACGAAGCGTTGTATGGAAGGAAGTGTCGAACTCCATTGTGTTGGGATGAGGTGGGTGAACGTCGGATGTTGGGACCTGAGATGGTACAACAAACGGCGGACATGGTGAAGATAATACGTGCTCGATTAGTAGCGGCCCAAGATAGGCAGAAGAAGTATGCAGATCCTCACAGAGAAAAGAGAGAATTCGATGTAGGATCTTTTGTCTTTCTGAAAGTATCGCCTTGGAAGGGAAGATACGTTTTGGAAAGAAAGGGAAGTTAAGTCCAAGGTTTGTAGGACCTTTTGAGATTTTAAGAAGGGTAGGAGAGGTGGCTTATGAAGTAGCCTTACCTCCAGAAATGGAACACATTCATAATGTGTTTCATGTGTCTACATGTTAACGTCCTTATAAACCGGACTATAAACACGTAATAGAGTATGAATCTATCCAGATAGAGAAAGATTTATCATATGAGGAACTTCCAATTCAAATTATTGATAGGAAGGAACAAGTATTAAGAAATAAGGTAATACCTTCAGTAAAGGTGTTATGGAGAAACCACAATGCTGAAGAAGCAACGTGGGAACTCGAGAGTAAAATGAAGGAGGATTTTCCTCATTTGTTTATGTAATTATAAGCTAGATTACGGGGATAGAAATCCTTATAAGGGGAGAGAATGTAACGCTTAGAAAAAATCGATTTTTATGACAATTAAATTTTTATTTGATTATGTGAATTAAATGAATTTAATTGATTTATTTTGTGAGTAAGCTATGTGAAGGTCGTTCTATGACCTAGAATGTGTTTATGTGGTTAGTAATCTGGCTACGTGCTAGAATTAATTGTTTAGAATTTCCAAGACGAAAATAAATGTTTTTCGAGAAATTTTTGTAAAAACACTATTCATCCATTTTACATTTGGGGAATTATTTTGAAATTCTGAGAAACGCGTAATGATAGAATATCGAGATGAGATGAAATATCTAATAATATTTCATTTATGGCAAATGAAGTTTTCACTGCGGACTTAAAACCTAAGGGTTGAGTATATTGATTTTCGAGAAGGAAATGAAAATGCGTAGAAGGAATTGCGTTATTGTTAATGCGTGTGTTATACAAGTATGATACTATTTAGTATCTATGTATAATACGATGAGTTAATACTGAAAGTACAATACGATTATCGTATTAGTATTATTATACTGGAGAGAATACGTGAATTATACGTATAGAATATGATTATTAGTATTATGGAATTAAGTTAAGACTTAATGTTAATTCATTTGGGTTGGATTATGTTTAGTCCAATCAATTGAATGAGCAAGCCCAAGGATTATGTGTTAAGCCCAAATCAAGGCCCAATATTAGATTGGTTAAGCCCAATGCAAGAAAAACCGAACCGTGGATCGAACCGGTGGGTCATCGAATGGGTAAAACCCATGGGGCAACCCATGGGGATGACCCATGGGCAAGGTGGGCCGCCCACTTGGTGTGCAAGAAAGATATCACTTGGTCACCAAGTATTTTACTTGGTGACAAAGTGTTGAATAATAAGTAAGGTGGTGGGTGATTGACCAAAAAGCCCTTCCTCTTTCATTTTCTATAAATAGGAAAGCTATGTTGGCCATTTGATGTTTTTCAAGACTCTCAACCAACATATTTGAGAGAGAAAAAGAGCTAGACTTAAACCATTCTTCTACCTTGAAGCTTTTTCATTAGAAGTTTATCAAGATTCACAAAGATCGTTAAGGTAATATTCCTTAATAGTAGTTCCATCTCTTTTGGTTTTCTTTTAGTATGGAGAATCATAAATGGGTGGTGTATGTCTTGTATGGTGGGATAAGAAGAATGACTTATTATAGATTCAATCTCTATAAGTCATGAAATCATAAAATCATAAGGTTTGATATAGTTTAAAATCATGAAAATATTGATTGTTGAGATTGATTGTTGATAAACAATTGAACTCCATCAATACGTAAATATGTGCATCTTGCTTGGTTAGGATGTAGATATGAAGTCCATGGAGTATTCCATGTGATTTGGCTTAGAGAACATTAGTAACGAAGTTATGGCGAATTTCACGAAAATAGACGTTAAACGTCGAAAAACGTTAAAATTTCGGATTGGTGGTCGAAAGTTGTCGTGAGACTTGAAAATGTTGTTTTTCAATGTCAACACGTGAGATAGGGTATTTAAGAGTCGTGGACTCAAGAATCGTCGGATTCTGACTTAAAACGAAGAAAACGAGCATTGAACGCTCATTAACGTTTACGAACGCTTAGAAAATGAACTCAATAGTGAATTTTTAGTTAACGGATTCAAAGTGTCAAATTCTTATATGAACACGCGTAGAGTATGTCATTTATGGCGTGTAGGCTTTTGAACGGACCAAATCGGACTTATAACGAAGAAGTTATGGCTCAGAGAATCTCACCAAAATTTTATCTGTTGAAATTTTATCGAGTGTTGAGGTCCAGCGTGCCACCTGCCAGACAGTTAGTTAAATGCCAATGCCATGAAATGACACGATGCCTTGTAATTGGCTCTTTGGAAAGTGGCATAGCAGCCACTTGTATAAAGGAGTCTCATGCATGTGCAACGCCAGAGAGCGGACACAGGTATCTGCTAATCTAGCTGCAGCCACAGCAGTGCCATTTTGAACTAGTAAGTGTCATGCCACCAAGTGTGTGGTAATTTTTTAGAATGACTTAGGTTTTGAACTGCAATTGTTCAGAGACCTATAAGAGTAAAGTTTATACACTTAATAAGTGTACTAAAACTATTCCTATACTACCTATACTAAGGTATATGGTATTGAAATTTAGGAATTGAATGCATGTTAGTAAGTTATGAATGAAGAACACAAAGTGTTATCAATGAACCCTAGTCGGGAAATAACGTTGGTACTTTGCCAATGATGATAGAGTCTGGTTAATAATGTAAGTTGATTAATAAGTCGGGACGAAGGGTAATAAGTCGAGTTGACTTTATTAATGATATTAAGTTAACAAAGACATAGAAGAGAAAGAAGTTGGTAGGAACAATGTGAATAATTGTTTGATAGCTAATTACGATTGTGTTATGTGAATATATCATGTAGATTACGTAAAGGTTGTGGTCGGTCGATTAAGTTATTTGAAGACGCTTGAAAGGAAAAGCAAGTTTTCTTAACGCTTGTCTAACTTTCAAGTTAGCCAAGTTTTATGTGATTCATTATCTTGAATTGCATGACTTTGGTTTTAAAGAAAGGGTCAATGCCGAGTTTAACTTCGGCTAGACTACTCGTAAGATATAGATTGATTTGATATTCATATCTTTCTATATAGAAATGTTAACGCTATCCTATGCCAAGTAATTGAATACGGATGTGAAGGTAAGGTTTGTCTATGAACAAACAAAAGTATTTTTCATCGATTATTCGATGGGCACGCGAGAGTTTTCCAAATGTTAAACGTAAATACGTTTAACGAATGAGTGTTGATCAACATAGAGTACTATAGGCTGATCACCTAGAAGTGCTCGTAAGTAATGCGGATGTACAACCTTAGTCTTTGTGATATCCTTTTCAAGTATGAAAAATGAAAAGCTATTGTTCATGGTCTATCGATGGGTTCGAAATTCCTAATCTACTCTATACTTTGGGAATTGATGATATGAAATGTTAAAGTATTATTTTTTCATAATACTTCATAACTATTTGTTCAGTTATGCATGAATTGTTATATAATTCACGAATGTGGTATTACTATTATCCTTTGTTAAAACTTGCTAAGCTTGTTATGCTCACTTCTTGCGTGAATTATATGATTTCAGTTAAGGATGAACGTCCTGAGAATGCTAAGAGAGATAAGGGCAAAGCTAAGATGGATACTTAACCATCGTGTAATAGATTAGTATGTTTGTATGTATTATTATATTATGAACAACAAACGATGTAATCGGTTTATGAACCAGGAAGGATTATACTTTGATTGTAATAAGAAGATAGTAATTACATTCATTATGTTGTATTTCAATGGAATGATTGTATAGTTATGAGTGCACCGTGTAGCACCATATGTCGGGTTGGAAGATACCCGAATTTGAAATCGAATTTTATCGATTGACCCCGTTACAAAACCCATTTCTAAAACCCTTAAATATTTCTTCAACCAAAACGAACGTATAATGCGCCAAAGTTGTTGGCTCGAACTATTGAAGATTACGACTATACCATTCAATATCATTGTGGAAGAGCGAACGTGGTAGCTGACGCGTTGAGAAGAAGATCGTATGCGCTTACGAGTGCGACGTTGTTAACACAAAGACCCATTTCGTATAACTTACAAATGATGAAGATAGAGTTAATGACTCTAGGGACCCACGTGGTAATATCAAATATACGAGTAGAATCGACTTTAATCGATAAAGTTAAAGGCCGCTCAAGCTACAGACCCGGAGCTGATAAATGTGAAGAAGAAGGTTCAAGAGGGCGTTATTCTAGAAGTAAGAATCGACAAAGAGAGGAAATCTCAACCCTCGATTTAATTGGCCCATTTGAAATCCTTGATCGAGTAGGAACTGTGGCCTATAGACTCGCTTTACCGCCAAGTATGTTGCGTGTTCGTAACATTTTTCACATATCGATGTTACGTAAATATGTGGACGACCTGAACCACATTATTAAATTGGAACTAGACGAAATAGCAGAAGATTTAACGTATGAGGAGATACGTGTTAAAATCTTGGATAAGAATTATCATATTCGACATTCAAAGGTTATACCTCAAGAGTTAGAATCTGAAATGAAGTCAAAATATCCTCACCTCTTCTGCATACCAGGTACGTACATAAATTTCGATGACGAAATTTCATAAGGAGGGGAGATTGTAAGACCCTGAATTTTATGAAATTAAAGTATTCAATTTTCTTATAATTATTATTTTATTTCGTAAATGGTTAAATTGATAAAAGGTTTAAGTTAAGGGTGATATGTGAAATTTTTTGCAAAGTATGCAAGTTGTTATAAAATATTCGTTAGGTCGGAGAATATTCTTTTTGTCGGGGAATATCTATATGACAGCACAATCATTGGTGGATCCCACAACAAAAGCATTGTCGTAGTTAGAAAATGACAGAATTATAATTTTATAAAAATAACGGCGAAAGTGTTACTGTTAAAACTGTTGAACTACCCTAGTAAAAAAATACAATGTCTACGCGTGGTTGCATAAGAGTAGCACGATATTGATCATTGATGCTTCACGAAAGAAATCACTCAGTTATACTCAATTATTACTACGATAATTCTTTGCATCATATCTCTCATATTATTGATTCAATTATTGTCACAGTATCATCTGCATAATATGATATATTATTAAATCAATAATTGAGACGACAAAGTTATTCATATTATTAATTGCAATATTGACAATGTCTAGAAGTTAGATAATTTGATTACACGCCAATAGGGAGAAATCCTTATCGGAAAGCCCCCTTTTTTCTGGGAACGACCTGGTTGTTAAATATTTTGAGTTATAATATTAATGATGAATAAATTCGTGTTGATTAAAGATGAAATTGATAATTCCATTGTGTGGAAATTATTAGTGGTAGTGGAAATCGATATTTATTTCGATGATAATTAATGTTTGGAGATTATATTGATCAATCGAATAATTCACCGGATAAATGAGCAATTAATTGCTATTAATTCACATGCTTATTACTATGTGTTCACATGTGTGTACTATTGATTCACATGATTTACTATTAGGGGAATTGGTGCAAGATTGATAATACTTGCATAACCAAATTAAAAATGGAGGTATAGATAAAGGTACTATACTATAATTAATTTTTTCACATGATTATACTATTGAGTCGCATGAATGAACTAGTAAATCACATGATTTACTATTAAGAGAGGTGGTGCCACTACTACAAAACAGTAAATAGATAACGCCGAAAAAACGTTGTGATTTCAGTCAGAAAAACGTCGTGGTTAAGAGTGTCATCTATTTGACACCCTTACACAACGTTTTTAAAATGTTGTAGTTAAGCACAATACACATCTTTTAGAAAAAAACGTTGTAGATTTATTTTTCAAAATTAGCAGATGCTTAAAAACGTTGTAGAATGTATGATTCCACAACGTTTTTTGGATAAAAATATTGTTTAGTATATCAGACAACGTTTAGGCACATTTACACAACGTTTTTAAAATGTTGTAGATTAAAAAAAAAAAAAAAATATTTGATTCACTAACATTACCAATACACCTGCAATATGCTAATGCCATGATATATAGCTAAAAGATCTAAATTCTCAATTAAAGTTAAAGCCAAAATGTATCAACCATTAAAAATACATCCCAATAAATACCATTCGTTTACAATTTCACATTACTACATCCACAATATATACCAAACTATCCATATATGCATATAAATAATACCTTTCGAAAGGTAACTTCTACCCACATACAACTAACGAAAGGTAAATTCTACCCCCATTCAAATAATTTACAACTAGAGCTATAAAGGCTACATACATGCACTAAGTCTCATTTCCCCTGCAGCTGGAAATTGAAGGAGCCAAAGTACACTGTTAGGAACACGTTTGAGAATGTTGCACCTGAAACATTTGATGCCAGACTAAGTACAACACCAAATAGTATATACCACTAAAGAACACTGTCAAAACTCTTGTAACATCATTACCAAGTCATGAAAATTTCAGGATCAATTTTATACAGCTGATTGAAAAAAGCAAAAATGAATTTGTCCTCCGACAATTCGTAATCTGATGTCTTTGGTTGGAAGGTCAGATCCAGTACATCAAGGTTTTTCTTCAAGTAAAAGAAATTCATAAAAAATTGAGTCAACATAAGTTAAACATAATCTTTAAATCAGAGAACACATTTGTCATATTCTATATTATACTGTATTGAACCTAGCTAATTTGGGACAAGTGTCTCTGCTTATAACTTTGTCTGTCCTAGTAATTAGTAGATGGAATAAGGCGATAACAACACCTTCAAATTCAGCAAGTTGTGGGGCTAAATGCTTTCCAGATAATGATTTCACTGCAAGTTATTTCAATATTTGTTGAGATTAAGTTCAAGAGCGTACAATTAGTCACAATGACAACGGAAAAAGTATCAATAGCTTACCAGATATTATATAACTCTTCTTTAGATATACCCATCATAACGTTTTCTGCATTATCTCTAGATGCTTCTACTGATGGCCAACCCTTAAACTGCTCAACAAGCTCAATGATCTGTTCCATAAATGAAAGATTAAAAAAATCAGAGTATTAGGAACTGTAGGATTCAGAGTATAATAGCATAAAAGTTTCAAATAATTACTTTGGCAGCTGTATCATCCATAAGAGGTGTCTTATTCCTATGTGCAGCTATAAGTCCTGCATAGCAGAATTTATTTAAACCAAGACCAGCAGCTGTTGAGCATAGCAGAATTTACTTTGGCAGCTGTGTATCATCCATAAGAGCTTGAACGCATGAGCGTCGCCGCGGTTCGTTCCAACGTTCATGCGATTCCCGGTCTTTAGAACAGCCTTGAGAAGCTTCATGAACATTCTACTGTGTCTGAGTTCTTCACAAGCTGCCTGTGAAAAGCAAAGGAAAAATGATCAGGGCAATTGTACTTCAGTGATATTAATTAGAATCTATAATCCACTGATGATACAACAAGTTGAGCAAAAGATTTTACTAGCCAAGAACTCGGGAACTCAAAAAAACGTCCCACAATTTAAATGAGGATGAAGATTGAAAGAGAGAAAAATCAATTTGTTTGCTTGTATCAGCCATGAAAGTATGGTTTAAAGATAAAAAAAAGGAAAGGATGATCTAGGCCGTGTGTAGAATTTATCATGGTTATCAAATGGTTTATTGGATGTGGAGCTGGTGTGAATCAAAGTGTTATCAAATGGTTTATTTATGTTTATTATTTTATGCAAGATAAGGTGAAACTCACCTTTGACACGATGACAAAGCACAACAGAATTAGGGGAATGTCTTGCACTTATGGATGAAGCCTGCAGGGGTTAAAAGCAGAAAATTTACAAGATCCATCTCAGAAACATTTGCTGCTACTATAATGCAAGGAAAAGAGACAAAGTCAAGTAAATGAGTAATTCTAAGTAAATGCAGCTTCCAGGTCAGATAAATGAGGCAATGGTTAAGAAAATTATACAATAGCATAAAAGCAGCACACCTCAAGTAAATTGTACAACTCCTATTCTTAATGTAATCAATGGTACCCTAATAGATTTTGCAGTCCAACCGAAATGAATGGGGCATCTTTCTATTAGATCGAATGAACTCCACTGGAAGGTAGGCCAATGAGGACATCTCCGACCATAATATTTTTCCCATTGATAACTGAATCCTTTTTTACACTGCCAACCGCAAAACCACTAAGGTCATACTCACCATCTGCATAGAAATCTGGCATTTCTGCAGTCTAAAAGGAAAATAAAATCCACTTAGTCCAACTAAAGAGAGATTGTATCTTATAAAACCACATTGAACTACAAAAACAAAAGCAACTCACCCAGCAGACAGTAGCAAGCAACAACAGCAGAAGCAGCAGCCAATCAGCAGCAGCAAATAACAGCAGCAACAACAGGCGACATCACGCCCATCAGTAACAAAAACATAACAGAGGCAGCACATCACAACATAATAGATCAGAATTAGCAACACAGCAAAGCAAAACCAACACCAAAACCCAAAAAAAAAACACCAGCAGATTACTTGATTATATATATATATATATATATATATATATATATATATATATATAATAAGTATGATATCAATCCCCAAAAGAACCAAACATTACTATCCAGCACATGATAAACAAAAAACCATACAACTACCATAATCAGGTATAGAAATAAACAAATAGCAATAAAGAATTATCAAATAATCATTTATTCTAGCGAGAACAATCCCAAATTGAACCCAGATATAAAAGCTAACAGATGATTATAACTAGTATGGGTGGAAGAGTTTTAAAGTGAATTTTACTCTGATGAGCCTGTATTTGGGTTCATATTTCTTAGCACTCTCAACAGAGACATAAATCAACCCAAATCCAGTTGACTTTCCACCACCAAAATGAGTACGGAACTTGAAAACAAAAATAACACATCTACATTGTTATAGCTCAGCCAACTTCTGCTCAGCCAGCCACACTCGCATCCTTAACCGAGTACAGCTCAGCCAACTTCTGCTTCAGCTCCCCCTTCAGAATGATAGGTAGTAGAGATAACCAAAACTCATGATCAATACTTCAAAAATAGTTTTGAAACAAACACATCTACACTGTTATCAGTAAAAAGCCAAGAGGAAACTAAAAATATTACCTTTGAAACATTAGCTTTCCCCAGATGAAGATCATCAATGATCTGCACGAATAAACAGCAAGATCTCTTTCAGATTATATTACAATGTAATTAATCTAAAGCATTTTTTTCTCTCAAAAATAAGAGATGTAAAACCTCAGAAGGTTGAACAGTAAATAGCTTTTGAATTCAATTCAAAAGCTATTTACTGACCAATTAGTTATATTCTTGTTGGTTATCTGCATGTAATCGTCCTAAACTATTTACTTTTGCTGCACAGCGATCAAAGAATTAAACCTAAAAACTAAGAACTTGAAGGAGCTTCTCACTGATGAACCATTCAGAAGGGAACATATTATAACGATTCAGGTATTGCCATGGATTTAGTATACATCCTCTCCTGCTTGGCTTCTGTTGAGAACCTGTAACACCAAATTTCAGTTGAACATCAACTCAGAGCTCTAATCAATCAATTATCAATCTTCTGAATTTGTCTTAATATCAATCAAAATAGCTCAGCCAGCTTCTTTCCATTCAAATTTTTTTTAGCATAAACAATGAAAGTACAAATTATGGAGTCATCTTTCAAGAATTTGTATCTTAACAGCATACAACACACAAACACAAACTAGCTTTGAAATAACACATCTTTCTGTACCTTGCCCTGAAGTTGTCTACCCGAGAATCATAGCAAAGTTCGACATCATAGCATGACATCATAAACCCAACATGCCCATTCTGCACCTTAAAACATTAAGCAACTTTCAGTGGTTTGTTCAGTATTAATGGAAACAAGACAAATACAATCAACCCCACAACTGTAATATGCCAAAACTAGAACAGAGAATTTAATTGTCAAGAATTATAGGATATTTACCTCTCGGTTAAAAACTTGACCTTGGAACCAGAACTTGCCGGTCTCAAGAGAGAGATACAATGATATTATTGAGTCAACAGGTAAAGTAGTTCTCAGCTTTCCCCTGCTATCCAACTTCAACCTATTCCATGAAAAATACCCAAAAATACCCTTTTGCTTTTAACAATCTAAGAGGGTTTGTCTCTTTTTTGCAGCAATAATACTCATTTGCCATTCTCCATAAGCAACATCGCCAATAAGTCTACCCCATTGCACTTCGATGTAAATTTATAGCTAAAAATATGTCGTGCACCAGAAAGATAAAAGAACAATGAAATGAATAACCATCTTTCTCAATGTAAGCAACAAAGTAAAATAGAACCTTCAGAATAACAATTAGTCAATTAATAATCAAGCTTCGCCAATGTATAATACTACCAATTACCAGTAAGGATCTACCTATTTGCAGCCTAAAATGGTTGTAATCAAAGCTAAATTCACTCCAGAGAAGGCCCTATGCTTCATGGTCAGCTATGCAAATCTATTTCCTCATTAAGATATCACAATTCGAGAAATTGGGCAGAAAACGAGGGTATTCCTCAAAAAAAGCCACCACTATGTCGCCGCTGTCGAGGGTATTGCTTTTGGAGCCTCAACGAACAGCTGAGGCTTCAACGCCGAGAATGTCACCACCTTGGAGTTTCCGTTCTGCGACTCGCCATTATTAACAACCTCCTGACCATCGTCAACTGTTTGAAGAGAGAGAATAACCCTAGGAAAGAGAAAGTAGATGAAGAAAATAGGAAATTAAAACCCTCACTTGGGCAATAATGGAGGAGAAGTTAAAGAAGAGGCAACCACTATGTCGCCGCTGCCTCTACAACTACGCCGCCACTATTTCTAGGGTTAGAGGGAGTCGAGAGGGAGGAGAATGATATGTGCTGCATATCTGAGTGAGAGAGTTGTGGTGAAATGAGAGACAGAGTTGGGCAGAGACGAGTACTACAAAGAAAAAATTTCAAGTTCCGTGTTTTTTACGTACATTTTTTAAATGTTATCTATTTAAAGTCAAAAATTGTGTTTTATAAATAGATAACGTTTTTTCATATGTATCTATAATGTTTTTAAAAAAATATTGTGAAAAAAAATACTTGTTTATTTATTATTTTGTAGTAGTGTGCAAGTTTGATAATACTTGCAGGACTAAATTAAAAATAAAAAAAAAGAGAAAGATATTATACTGTAATATTTCGAGTCCAAAAATGTGCAATTATTGAAACTATATTTTTCTATAAATAGAAGCTCATTCTTCCTTCATTTCTCACCAATTCACTAAGTCTCACAAGAGCAATTATTATAGAGAAATTATAAAAAAAAAAAGAAGAGAAGTCTGCACACCTCACTATTCCAAAGATGTCCGGTTTTCTTCTTACAGGTAAGGGGTATTATTTCTTTCAGTATTCATGAAGAGAGTTATTTTCTTTCAATACTCTTTAAGTAAGAGTTGTTATTCCATTCTATATTATTACATTGGAATAACTTTATGCATCGCCTATCTATTAAATGCACAGGTGAATTCTTCATTTATTCCATTCTTTATTATTACATTGGAATAACTCATGCATGCTGCGGCCTATCGCATGCACGGTGAATTCTTCCATTATTCCATTCTTTATTATTCATTGGAATAACTCATGCGTATGTGGTCTATCGCATTTACGGTGAATTCTTACATTATTCCATTCTTTATTATTCTATTGGAATAACTTTTATACATCTTGCTCTATCGCATGCCCGGTGAATTCTTCCATTATTTCATTATTTATTATTACTCGTTGGAATAACTCATGCGTAATGGACTACCACATGCGCAATTGAATGATCCTTCGTATTCATTCCTTATTAAATTATGAAAATGATCATCTACGTGGATTACCACATGGCGGGTGAAAATCCATTTCATAGATTTTATATATTCTACAGTATACTCATTTGGTTAAAGTTTTGACTTACATCTTCCGTGAAATTAGTAGAATATCCCGGATATTCAAGCTTCATCTAAAGATCTTTTCATGGAAATATTCTTCCGAGCGTTACGGAATTTTACTCCACAAAGCGATGTCATGTTGATAACTTGGGCGTTATTGATTTTTGGATAAATTAGAATATAAATCTTTAAAATTTATCCTTGAACTTGTTTTATTGAATTATTATGTCATTGTCATCATCATCATTGCTTATATTGTGATGAAAGTCATCTTTGGCTTACGTGCGTAGATGGACTTGATATGATTATGACCAAGGATTATTCAGTATAATCACGACCGTAATGTGACGAATGATGTGGTGAAAGTCCTCATTGGCACCGTAGTTCATTAATGGACAAATTGTTGGTATGATTATGACCAGGGGATATTCGATATAATCATGACCATTGATGATTACATGAATATCCTCTACGCCGTGATCTTGAGGATGATTCGATTTTATTTATTAAGTTGAGTCTCGATAAAATTGATGAAAAACTTTTAAAATCATAGAAGATAATAGATTTTATGCTCTCTCTTGACTCTTCTAATGGATTGCTTATTCCTACCGCAGTTGTTGATCTAAAACTTGTTATACATTATATTCTATCGGTTGTTATACTATTGAAGGATAAGGATAATTTATTCTGCATTATCTTAGTCATAATATGTAAGACCCCAACTTATTATTAATGAAATTTAATTTTCTATTTATTATTTTGAAATAGTAAGGGTTGATTTGATTAATGTGGATAGTTATGGGTAAAATATGCAAATATTTCAAAATAAGCAAGTGGTTATAAAATATTCATTGTTGTTTGGGGAATATTCGTTTGGTCGTGGAATATTCAATCTTTTCGGGGAATATTCATGACGATGCACAGCGATCGTGTGGGGGCCATAAATCTAAAAAAAGCGATTGGATGAAGAAAACGACAAATATAAGTTGTTTAAAAATAACTGGCGTAGTTATTACAAGATTATCTTGTTAAAATACTCGGTGGTTAAAACACGATAGCACGATATTGCATCAATTATTGATTCTTACGTAAGAAGGCACTTTACTCAATAATGGTTACTGAATTATTTATCAAAGATTTTATCGATTTAATAATTCTTTGCGTTGATATTTTATATTCATTGTTGTTTCAATAATTGTCATTACACAAGATTATTTTTCATTATCGAAGCAATAATTCATATTATCTGAATAATATTATTAGATAACATTATTGGCAATGTCTAGAAAGTTCATCTCAAGGAGAGGTTTGGTCACCTAATCAAACGGCCAAGAAGGAGAAATTTTTATTGGAAAGCCCCTCTTTCTTGGGAACCGCCAGTTGTCAATATTGTGATTCTCAGTAATATTATTTGTGAATAAATAATTATTGATTCATATGATGAGGAAAATATTGAATTTATGTGGATATAGATGGAGAAAATTTTTAATGTGACAATTATTGAAAATTGAAATTTTATCTTTTTCTCGATAAAATAATTCATTTAAATATATTATTATATTTTAATAATATAATAATGGTGATATTTTTATAATGAATGTGGGATATATGAGTATATCTGAGGAGGAAGAGTATTTTTGTTGCAATAAATGTTTAAAACATGTTAAACATGTTGCGGTGGACCCCATTTATTGATTGAAATTTGATTATAACTTTGTAAAATCTCTCGTTTGTAGATTTGGTCAATTTCATTTGAAATTTGGAAAAACTTTATTCGCAAAGTTGTAGAGAATTGAATTTCCTATAAAAACTCGAGAGATTCAATTTTCCGATAAAGTGCTATTTATTATGAATTATTGAAGTTCAAGCTCAAAAAATAATTGATTTTTGAAGTTTAAAATATTTTAAATTGGAAAAACATTTTATTACTTTTTCTAGAAGGTGAGCATGTGGGAAATGCTAGAGCTTGAATTCTAAGAGGCGTAGGAAATTTTATTATAAATAATAATATTATATTAAATTTTCTACTTTGGTGTTCTAAGCATTTTCCTATAAATAGGTGCTTAGGTTATAATTGAAAATCACACCGAAATTGAAGTTTTCTCTCTATATTATCGAGCGTATTCTTATGAGTATTTTGAGTATACTTTGAGTATTGCTATACTCTGATAAAGTTCAAGTTATAGTCGATATCCTGTTTGTTTCAACTGAATCTTGTCTTTGTGAGGTAAGGGATATTTTTTTTTAGTAATGATATTATTTCTTCAATATCATTATCTTTGAAATATTGATCTGAAGTTTTATCAAATTTGGAACTTTTGGTGTCTGAGTTTCTTTTCACGATACTACGGTCTATTCACGTATAATGACACTTATTCACGAATCTGACACTATTCATCGAAAAATGAAAATTTTTCTTTTCGTCCCCAAAATATCTATTGTGGATACTAGCTTTGATTGTATCCATGTTTTGATCATTCTTGAATTTTACACCACTATGATTATTTTGAGGTATTTTTGGACATGGATAAAACAAAGTACGAATCCTTAATCCTTAATCCTTGTCATTTTGTTTCACTGGATTCGTTTCTTTAAAAATATGTTTCATCATCCTCAGTCTTAAATGATGATATTATTGAATATCTTTGGCCTGTAGTGCAAAAGATGAATGATTTCGATGAATATCTTTGGCCGTAGTGCAAAGATGAACAGTGTTTAGATGAACATGACTAATCGATGAATATCTTTGGCACATGAGTGCAAAGATGAATATTTGATTCCAGATGTATATATCGATTGATGTTACAGGATAAAAGATAGATAATGAACTTTTAAATTCATACATAGAAGATAGTAGTTTGCATTCTCTACTTAACTCTTCTAATGAATTATTATTTTCATTGCAATTTTGATTTAAAACTTGTTGTCTATTGTATTCTATTAGATTTTTTCCTGTTGAAGACTAATGATAATTTGTTGTATATTATCTTAGTCATAATATTCTTCTTCGGGCTAGTTGAGCTCACCCTTTTCCTTTTGTTCCATTTTTCTTCTTAGGAGGCGAGAATATAATGAGTACGAAGTGGGGTATGGAATGAAGGTTCTAGAGAGAGTTGTTTAGTAGTCCTCACCATTTTGTAAAATAATGTATCAATAAATGTGATGAGGATTTATTTGAGTATAGATATTGTCTAGAAGATAATATTTGTATTCAAACTCACAGTTTTACTGTTGTAATAATAAAGTTGTAGTTGTTTCTGCACCATGTATTGACAACTCAAAATGGGTGATGTAAACCTATTTTGGGGCGCCACAGATTAGTATCAAAGCTTAGGATATGATCTCCAAGGCGGAGATCGGGGAATAGAACTAGGAGGGAGAGACGAGTAAATCCTTCGCTAGTGTGTCCTACCTAAGCTTATTTGTTAGTTAGGTCAAGATATAGGGATATTATGTGATATATTGATTTCCTTAATTAACCCTTGTTTTATGATGATTTGAGAATGTCGACCGAGAATATTAACAATGGAAATGAGACCGTGGAGACGCATGTACTCACCAACGAGGAGAGAACGTGTAACAGTGACAATGTTCCTCCTGTGAACAACACCACCGAAAGCGGATGATGAACGAGGGATGTTTAGAAGCTTTTTGCGCTCATGCAAAATCGACGAGGGAGACTCGTGTTCAAAATACGAGGAGGAAATGATAGCAATTCACGGGTTGTCACAACCAAGCGATTCAAAGAGTTGGGACCACCGAATTTAAGGGAAAGCGAGATCCGATCATGGCGGAAACATGGGTCAAGCAAATTACCAAGATATTCGATGTCTTGGGATGCACGGAGGAAACGAAGTTTCCATTCGCCACCTTTATGTTTTAGTGGCGAGGCGTACTCATGGTGGGAGTCTCGTGAAGCGTACCCATCCAAACCGCACTCAACATGTCTTGGGAGACGTTTGAAAAACTATTTAATGACAAATACTTTCCTGAAAGTGTTCGGGCTATATGAAGGAAGTGGAGTTCATCAGATTAGAGCAAAACAACATGACGGTGTCTCTCGATGACGAGGCAAAGTTTGCAGAGAGTTATCCGTGTTTGCACCTCATTTGGTGGAGAATGAGGAACGATAACGCGATGTTTCTTAGAGGTTTGAAACCCGGCATACCTCAAAGATCTCATTTCTCATAAATTTTCTCTCTATTCGGATGTTGTAAAGGGCTCAATTATTAGAGCGAGATAACGAGTACGGTCAACCGAGGGACCACAACTAGGATCATACTAGGAGATGGCAACAACAAAAACAACGATAATCAAATGAAAAAGAAAAAACTGGGACAAAAAATGGTAACCACTCTGGTGGTAATCATGGCCATGAAAATAGAAGAAATGAGTCGAAGGAGATTTTAAAAGAGGAGATTTAACAACGACCATGTGAAGACGACATTACGGAGCGAAGCGGTTCTAAGGGAGGAGAACGACCACCGGTCATATGCTATAAATGCGGAAAGAGGGACATATCGGTCAAAAACTATCCACAACAATTCAAGGTATGCTATAATTGTGGAAAGGAAGGACATATCGCTCGAGATTATACGGTAGCAAAACCTAGTTCAATGAGGGACGGTGACTCAAAAGACTATCCCGAAAAAGTCAAAGTCAACGGTTCTGGAAGAGCGTTTGTTGTGTTGATCGGGTCATAATGCGAGGAACCCAAACGAGGTGATCACGGTAAGCTATTTATAATTTTTTAAAAGTTTATACCTTACTTGATACCGTGTGCTACCCATTCATTTATCTCTCCCCTTATGCTCAACGCTTTAAACTTGACTCGGAGAAATTAGACTTTGACCTATCTCGTGGAAACTCCGTTAGGAGAAACTTTCATCACATCCACTCGCTTATAAATCTTGTTTGATTCAAGTTGGCACCATCACCTTACCGCCGTTGACCTTATCTCTTTAAAGATACTTGCTTTTGATGTGATTTTAGGGATTGATTGGTTAACTACTCATCATGCCAAAATTGATTGTTTTCGTAAAGTTGTTAGTTTTCATATTCCTAACCAACCCGTTGTATTTAATTCAAGCAACTAAACCATTAAAATCAATCAACATGCTCATATCTAATCATAAAGCTATTCGTTTATTGAAAAAGCGGATGTCAAGCTTTCTTAGCCCATGTTATGGATTTGAATAAAGACACGCCAAATTTGAATAATATTCCTGTTGTTATTGACTTTCCCGACGATTTCTGAAGAACTTCCTGTACTACCCCCCGAACGTGAAGTTGAATTCTTTATTGATCTTGAACCCGGTACAAAGCCCATTTCTAAAACCCCATATCGAATGGCTCTATTGAACTTCGGGAGTTAAAGGTCCAACTACGAATTGTTGGACATCGGTTTCATTCGTCCCCAGTACATCTCCTTGGGGTGCTCTGTTTTATTCAGAAAGAAGAAAGACGGGAGTATGCGAATTTGTATTGACTATCGGGAATTGAACCATGTCACCATCAAGAATAGGTATCCTCTACCTCGTATTGATGACTTGTTTGACCAACCGATTGCAAGGGGCACAATTCTTTTCAAAAATCGATCTTCGCTTACGGATATCATCAATTTGAAGATTAGAATCGAGGATATTCCAAAGACGCCTTGAACTTCGGTATGGGCATTATGAATTCTTAGTCATGTCTTTCGGATGACTAATGCTCCTCGCGACTTTCATGGATATGATGAACCGAGTATTCAAGGAATATTTGGATCGGTTTGTTGTTGTCTTTATTGATGACATCCTTATATATTCCAAAAGTCGTGAAGATCATGAGCACCATTTGAAGCTGGTACTCCAAAGGCTTCGTGAAACAAACTATATGCCAAATTGAAGAAATGCGAGTTTTGGCTTGAGGAAGTAGCATTCCTTGGGCACGTGGTGTCGAAACATGGAGTATCTGTTGATCCGTGAAGATTGAAGCAATACAAAGTTGGGAGCAACCAAGTCGGTGGATCAAGTACGTAGTTTTTGGGCTTAGCTGGTTATTATCGGAGATTCGTGGAAGGGTTTTCTCGAATCGCTACTCCATTAACCCAGCTAACTCGGAAGGATACAAAATTTGTTTGGAGCGAAGAATGCGAGAAGAGTTTCCAAGAGCTCAAGAGGAGACTCATTTCGGCACCTGTTCTAACAATACCATCTGGTTCGGATGGATTTGTTATCTACAGTGATGCTTCGGGCAAAGGGTTAGGATGTGTTCTCATGCAACGTGGGAAAGTCATAGCCTATGCCTCGTGACAACTTAAAGAGTATGAGAGGAATTATCCTACTCATGATCTAGAGTTGGCAGCAGTCGTTTTCGCGCTAAAGATATGGAGGCACTATCTATATGGGGAGAAAGTGGAGATATATTTAGACCATAAAAGCCTTAAATATTTCTTCACTCAAAAAGAACTCAACATGCGGCGCGACGTTGGCTCGAGCTATTGAAAGACTACGACCACACTATTCAATACCATCCTGGAAAAGCGAACGTGGTAGCTGACGCGTTGAGTAGAAGATCATATGCGAGAACGAGTGCGATGATGTCAAGTATACGCATAGAGCCAACTTTAATAGAAAAAGTTAAGGTTGCTCAAGCCACCGACCCGGAGCTGATGCGTATGAAGAAGAAAAGTACAAGAAGGAGCTATTCCTAAGCGAGAATTGATGAAGAAGGAATACTTCGAGTCCACTCTAGACTTTGTGTTCCTAACGACTCTGATTTGAAGTACAAGATTATGATGGAGGCACACAATACACCATTTGCAATCCATCCTGGAAGTACTAAAATGTATCGTGATCTTCGACATACATTTTGGTGGAACAATATGAAGAGAGAGATTGCAAAGTTTATCTCAATGTGTTTAACTTGTCAACGTGTAAAGGCGGAACATCTAGTACCTAAGGGTCCGTTGCAACCACTTGAGATTCTGAAATGGAAGTGGGAACACATTACCATGGATTTCGTTACGGGTCTTCCTATGGTTTCTCAAGGCATCAATGCTATTTGGGTTATTGTTGATAGATTAACCAAGTCCGATCATTTCTTGCCGATCGGAGACTTATTCCCTGAACGTCTTGCTAGTATATACGTGAATGAGATTGTGAGGTTGCATGGCATGCCAGTATCCATAGTTTCGGATCGTGACCCAAGATTCACTTCAAGATTTTGGGTTAGCTTGCAAAAAGCTATGGGCACGGATTTGCGATTTAGTTCGGCATACCATCCTCAAACGGACGGACAATCAGAGAGGACTATTCAAACTCTTGAAGATCTATTAAGACTCTGTGTCCTAGACTTCAAGGGCAGTTGGGATAAGTATTTACCATTGGTGGAATTCTCCTACAACAACAGTTATCAGGCAAGTATAGGTGTGGCTCCATTTGAAGCATTATATGGACGAAAGTGTTGCTCTCCAATATGTTGGGATGAGGTGGGTGAAGCAACATTGTTGGGACCCGAGTTAGTACGTATGACTACCGAAAAGATCCAAATGATTCGACAACGTATACAAATGGCACAAGATCGACAAAAAAGTTATGCGGATCTTCATCGAAAGGACATGGAATTTAGTATAGTGGATCATGTGTTGTTGCGAGTTGCTCCATGGAAGGGAGTTACAAGATTTGGGAAGAGAGGAAAGCTCAATCCACGATTTATTAGTCCATTTCAAATTCTTGACCGAGTACGAAATGTAGCCTATAGACTCGCGTTACCTCCGAGTATGTCTCGTGTTCATAATGTGTTTCACATATCCGTATTTCAGAAATATGTGAAAGACCCGAATCACGTTATAGAGTTAGAACCGGATGAGATAGCCGAAGACTTAACGTATGAGGAGGTACCTGTCAAGATCTTGGATAGGAAGGAGCATGTCCTACGCTAAGAAGAAGGTCATACCACAAGTTAAAGTTTTGTGGAGGAATCATGCTATAGAGAAAATGACCTGGGAATTGGAAAGCGGAAATGAAAGCGAGGTATCCTCACCTTTTTGAAACACACAGTACGTCGTCGAATTTCAAGACGAAATTTCATAAGGAGGGAAGGTTGTAAGACCCCAACTTATTATTAATGAAATTTAATTTTCTCTTTATTATTTTGAAATAGTAAGGGTTGATTTGATTAATGTGGATAGTTATGGGTAAAATACGCAAATATTTCAAAATAAGCAAGTGGTTATAAAATATTCATTGTTGTTTGGGGAATATTCGTTTGGTCGTGAATATATTCGTGATCATCGGGGAATATTCGTAAATGCACCAAAATGACCATGTGTGGCCCCATAACTTGAGCGATTGGATGAAGAAAACGACAAATATAAGTTGTTTAAAAATAACTACAGAGTAGTTATTCTGATTAATCTTGTTAAAATACTCGGTGGTTAAAACACAAGAAGATTACCGGTATTGCACCAATTATTGATTCTTACGTAAGAAGGCACTACTCAATAATAGTTACGGTAATTAATTCGCTCAAAGATTTTATTGATTTAATAATTGTTGCGTTGATATTTTATATTCTTTGTTGTTTCAATAATTGTCATTACACGATGATTTTTATTATCGAACAATTAATTCATATTATCCGAATAATATTATTAGATAACATTATTGGCAATGTCTAGAAAGTTACATCTAAGGAGAGGTTTGGTCACCTAATTGCGCTGCCAAGAAGGAGAAATTCTTATTGAAAGCCCCTCTTTCTTGGGAATTGCACAGTTGTCAATATTGTGATTACAGTAATATTATTTGTGAATAAATAATTATTGATTCATATGATGAGGAAAATATTGATTTTATGTGGATATAGATGGAAAAATTTTAATGTGACAATTGTTGAAAATTGAAATTTTATCTTTTTCGATAAAATAATTCATTTAAATATATTATTATATTTTAATAATATAATAATGGTGATATTTTTACAACGAATGTGGGATATATGAGTATACGTGGAGGAAGAGTTTTTTGTTGCAATAAATGTTTAAAACATGTTAAACATGCTTGGACCCCATTTATTGAATCGAAATATGATTATAAATTGTAAAATCTCCCGCTTGTGGATTTCGGTCAATTTCATTTGGAATTTGGAAAAACTTTATTCTGAAAAGTTGTAGAGAATTGAATTTCCTATAAAAACTCGCGAGATTCAAATTTTCTGATAGAAGGACTATTTATTATGAATTATTGAAGTTCCGAAGCTCCGAAATAATTAATTTTTGGAAGTTTAAAATATTTTAAATTGGAAAAACGTTTTTATTACTTTTTCTAGAAGGTGAGCATGTGGGAAATGCTAGGAGCTGAATTCTAAGAGGCGTAGGAAATTTTATTATAAATAATAATATTATATTAAATTTTCTGCTTTGGTGTTCTAAGCATTTTCCTATAAATAGGGTGCTTAGGTTAGAATTGAAAATCACACCAGAAATTGAAGTTTTCTCTCTCTATATTATCGAGCGTATTATTGTGAGTATTTTGAGTATACTTTGAGTATTGCTATACGGTACAAGTTCAAGTTATAGTCAATATTCTGTTTCAACTAAAATCTTGTCTTTGTGAGGTAAGGATATTTTTTTTCGTAATGATATTATTTCTTCAATATCATTATCTTTGAAATATTGATCTGAAGTTTTATCAAATTTGGAACTTTTGGTGTCTGAGTTCTTTTCACGATACGGTCTTATTCACGTATGGCTACACTATTCACGAATACGACACTATTCATCGAAAAATAAAATTTTTTTTTTCGTCCCAAAATATCTATTGTGGATACTAGCTTTGATTGTATCCATGTTTTGATCATTCTTGAATTTTACACCACTATAATTATTTTTGAGGTATTTTTGGACATGGATAAAACAAAGTACGAATCCTTAATCCTTAATCCTTGTCATTTTGTTTCACTGGATTCGTTTCTTTAAAAATATGTTTCATCATCCTCAGTCTTAAATGATGATATTATTGAATATCTTTGGCTTGTAGTGCAAAGATGAATGATTTCGATGAATATCTTTGGTCCGTAGTAGTGCAAAAGATGAACAGTGTGTTTAGATGAACATGACTAATGATGAATATCTTTGGCTTGTAGTGCAAAGATGAATATTTGATTCCGTATGTATATTGATTGATGTTACAGGATAAAAGATGAGCGATGAACTTTTAAATTCATACATAGAAGATAGTAGTTTGCATTCTCTACTTAACTCTTCTAATGAATTATTATTTTCATTGCAATTTTGATTTAAAACTTGTTGTCTATTGTATTCTATTAGATTTTTCCCCTGTTGAAGACTAATGATAATTTGTTGTATATTATCTTAGTCATAATATTCTTTACCGGGCTAGTTGAGCTCACCCTTTTCCTTTTTGTTCCATTTTTCTTCTTAGGAGGCTAGAGAATATAAGCGAGTACGAAGCCTGGGTATGGAATGAAGGTTCTAGAGAGAGTTGTTTAGTAGTCCTCACCATTTTGTAAAATAATGTATCAATAAATGTGATGAGGATTTATTTGAGTATAGATATTGTCTAGAAGATAATATTTGTATTCAAACTCACAGTTTTACTGTTGTAATAATAAAGTTGTAGTTGTTTCTGTACCATGTATTGACAACTCAAAATGGGTGATGTAAACCTATTTTGGGGGCGTCACATAATATTTCTTACTGGGCTAGTTGAGCTCCCCCTTTCTTTCACTGTTCTTTTTAGGAAATGAGAATATAGCTGGGACGAGTCGGGGAACGGATTGACGATTCAGATGGTTGTTTTAGTAGTCCTCACTATTCTATAAAATAGTGTGACAATAAATGTAATGAGTACTCCATTGAGTGTGGATATTGTCTAGAAGACAATATTCGTGTTAAAACTCTCAGCTTATGTTTTGTCGTATTCAACACGACAGTTGTATAATTAAGTTTTTATTTGTATTCTGTACCATGTATTTGGTAACTCAAGATGGGTGATGTATACCTATTTTGGGGGCATCACAGTGGTAGCGTGGACAAGGTTCAAGGAGTTGTTCTTTGAGAACTACTTCTCACTGAGAATGCAAGCTCGGATGGAAGTTAAGTTCTTAGAATTGAAGCAGGAAAATATGTCGGTTTCGGAGTATGCGACTAAATTCAACGAATTAGCGAGATTTTAACCTCATTAGGTGGACACAGAAGTCAGAAAAGCGAGACGATTTGAGAATGGATTGAAGCCATGGATTTACAACAAAGTAGCTGTGTTGCAGATCAATACGTTCGCGACTTTGTTGGAAAAAGCGTTAATTGCTGAAGGCGGGAGCGAAGCTGCATCTCGATTTCATCAGGATAAGAAGAAGAAGACAAATGATGGAGGAAGCAGTGGTGGAAGTAACCTAAACAAAAGGAAGTGGAGTGAGAATACCCAATCGGGTAGTAAGACTGAAGGGAATAAGAAAGGAGGATAGCCTTGTGCGAACTGTGGAAAGAATCATCCAGGAGTTTGTCTGAAGAGGAAAGGAGTTTCCTATAACTGTGGGCAAGAGGGGCACATGTCACCCAATTGCCCCAGTCCGAAGAAGATTCAAGGTTGTTATGCGTGTGAATCGACTGATCATTTGGTTAGGAACTGTCCGAAGAAGAATGCGGAAAAGGAAAGTGCCAACAAGGGACCCGATAGCGGAACCTTGGCAATTCGAGGACCTGCACAACGAGGAAGACCAACGGCCCGTACATTCAACATAACGGCGCAGGATGCAGTGGCTGCCCAAGAGGTGGTAGCAGGTAACAATTTCGTTTAGAAACTTAAATTACGCGAGTCATCTTGGTTTGATATGGCTGTGAATTGTTTTCTTTTATAGATTCAAGTCACAGATTAGAATTTGGGACACAAATTAATATTGTGTTGATAAAAATGAATTGATGATACAACTTTAAAATATTGTAGAGAATAAGAAAGCCGTGATTCCGAGGACGAAATCCTTTTAAGGAGGGGTGAATGTGATAACTCGGGATTTTGAATAATCCAAATTTCACGAATAAATTTTTTTTATTTAATATTGACATTGACTGTTAATATTGTACTGTGTATCTATGATACGAGTCTTGAGAATTAGTCAATCTGTGGATTGACTGAGGAATTAGAGTAGAGTTGTGCTTAATAGCTTTAGAAAACCCTAACCCTAATTTCTGGATAGGGATTCGGTAGAAAATATAATTAAAATAATTATATTGATGAGAATGTGTTTGTACTGTATGTTGATAAGGTTTAAAATTAATAAACCCTAATATCAGGATTAGAAACCCTAACGCACAGTTAGAAACCCTAATCGAAAGCCGAAAAACCCTAATTTAATATCCGAGAATCCTAAACCCTAATTAGGAAACCCTAATCCTAATTAGTAAATCTTAATGTGTTTGATAAAATTTAATATAATTAGTAATCACTAATTATATTTTATTATCTTAATTTTCTATCTTGAAAATCCTAATTTAAATTTTTTTGGAAACTAATGATTTAAAACCTTAGGGTTAAACCCTAAGGGTTTGGAAAATGTCAAGTATGCCATTAAAATCACATTTACAATGACTAAAATGCCCTTTATCATTTCTTTATTTAGTAACTTGTAGAATTTGTCTAGACTTTAGTTGTTCACCAACTAATTTGACTTGGTGACTCAAAAACTCTAACAACTCAGCCTAGATCAGCAGCTATGTAAGTAACATACATTACATTTATATGATATAAGAGATTAAAGAGAGAAAAAGTCTACAAAAGTTACTCATTTACTAACTTATCTCAAATAACTCTCTCTCTGTCCTAGCATCCAAAATTCTTAAGTAAACCAGTCCCAAAAACACCCACTTGATCACCTAGATCAGATTTGGAGAGCAAGAATTAAAGATTTAGCAAAAGAAGGTATAATCCTAAACTTAACCTAGATCTTGTAGGCTATGAAAATGTTTGTGTTTTGTGTTTAAATCAGTGTTAGATGATGTTTTATGATGATCTATGTTGATATAACATAGATCCATAGCATCAAAATGCTTTAAAATTGAAGTTTTACAAAACTGCCCAAGAACATGGTTTGTGGTCTGACAAGCTAATGTTAGGAGCCACAGATTCGTGTATGTTTATGATTCTTGTTGTTTGATGTTATGGATCAGTAGTCTGGTAGGAGGTCTTTGTACTGCAATTGAAATAACAGTTATTTGATGTTTAGATTTCATTTTATTTTTGGTTAAAACTTAGTTGATAGGACACGTGACCGAAAAATTTCTAAGCAACCTGTAATGCATGATCATCATTCGTCGACAACATTTTGTTGGCTTGAGATCTGACAGTTGTTTTGTGATATGATAATGTTATGGTAACCATGTTGTAGCCTGTATAATGCACTATAGATCTGGGACTTTAAACCTCTTAAAACATCAACATATTGATTGGATTAGGTGGTCAAACTAGGCAACTCGACTCGCTTTGCAGTTTCTGAAATTTCCAGAAATGGGAAGAACACGTTTTTCTGACAGCCTTTGACCAAGCTATAACTTGTGATCTTGTTGTTGTTTATACGATCTGTTGTTTTAGTACTGTTGCTTGGCATATGGACTATAACTTTGAACCATTAAACCACGAAAAACATGATCAGAACTCAGATTAAAGTGGACTAGAAGGAGCCTACTCGAACTGTTTTGGGTTTCTGGGTTACCCAAAAAACCCAGAAACATTCTGACAAATACTTTAGGGGCTTGGATCTTGCAGTTGTGTTGTTGTATGTCATAGATTGTTGTTGTATATTGTAGTGCTACATAAACACTACAAAATCTGGGTATTATATTGAACTGAGCATACAAGAACAGAAAATTAAAGTCGATCAAACCATGACCCTTGAACTAGAGTCTGATATTGTTATTGAGCTCAAGAACACCTAAGACGACAGATAAGTGTCGTTATAGGCTTTAGCGACGGTTTCTATTTATTTTATTTACCGATTTTCCGAAAAATACTTAAAAATAGAAAATAAATTATAAAATTATTAAAAATGGTTTTAAAAATTATTTTAGATTATAAAAAAATAATTTTTGACCAATTGGAATATTTTTCTTTAATATTTATAATTATTTAAACATTAAAGGTATTTAATTTATTTGATTAGTGTATTAAATAAATTAGAGGAAAATGATTTAATATTATGAAAAATCATTTTAAATAAGAATAATGTATTTAAAAATATTTTGAGTTATAAAATATAACTTTTAATATTTTTGGAGAATTTTCATTAATAAATTAATATTAATGATATTAGATTTATTTAATTATTATATTAAATAAATGAGTTCAAAATAATTTTAATATTTTAAAAATCATTTTAAATGAGAATAAAGTATTATAAAATATTTTGAATTATAAAATATAATTTCAATATTTTTGGAGAATTTTCATTAATTAATTAATATTAATGATATTAGATTTATTTAATTATTATATTAAATAAATGAATTAAAAATGATTTTATTGATTTAAAAATCATTTAAAAATGAGAAAAATGATTTAAAAATATTTTAAGTTATAACTAATGACTTTTAATATTTTGATGATAATTTCATTAATATTTAGATATTAATGGTGATGATTTAAGTATAATTTTAATTATTTTAAAAATCATTTAAGTAGAATATTGATAATTTAAAAATATATTAAGTTATTGATAATAACTTTAATATTTTGACATGTGTGTTATTAATATTTTAAATATTAATAATGATAAGATTATTTGATAATTAAATCATTTAAAAATGATTTCGATGTTTGAAAAATTATTATAAATTATAATAATTGTTCGATAATTATTAAAAGCTTTCGAAAAATATTACTAATGATATTTGACTTATCTAACATAATATTGAAGCTTAGAAACCAAAATTATTTGACAATAACTGTGTTAGTTGTTGGATAGGGTGACTAGAACACCTAGAATGGACTGAAGTCCAATTAGACTGAATTTGTTAGACTTGATAAGTGTTTATATAGGTTATAAACACTAATGTGACTATGTGGTAATGTGTCTAGGAGAAGATTGACTGTGAATTATAGTGTTGTGTGTTATAAATTATTGTGCTAATTGTGAGACCGATATTGTGATTATAGGTCTTTCAAACGCAGATAAGTATAGTGTGTAGCTGTAATCAGCGAAGAAGGCATGTTTCATTAACTCAACCTTGAGTTAATATTGTTCAATTATTATGGTGGTTAATTATTGTTAATTAGACCACGTCCAAGAATTTATTGTTAATTATTCGCAGTTAGTGCATGTTTAATAATTCAAATTGAATTACTGATTCGGAAAATATACATTCGTACAATCACTGTTGTTGAATATTCATATCCGTAGAAGCTAGTATTGACAGTACAGATAATTCCTGTTTATTGTCGAATTATGTTAAGAAATGTCTTAGCCAATTATTCTGGTTAGACGAACATTTGTTAGGACTTGATAGATTCGAGAAAAGAATTCAATTATTATTGACAGATCGATGCCAATTATTTCGGCTAGATATAGAAGTCATTAGAAATTGAAATCATAGTATTTCGTTATTAAATCAAAATCTTGATTCTGAGACTGAGAAGAACAACCTTTTATATAAAGGGAACATTTTATTGGTCGTAAATTCAACCTTTGCGCGCGTTTTGAGTATTATGCATAATATAGGGTACAAGGAGTTGGCCGGCTCTAAGTACTTGCAGAGGGGTATGATTTAATCTTTATGGTTATCTGATACACCTGAGTATATATCAAAGTAAATCTTTGATATCTACCAAAGAAGATAAGTTCTAGATCTTGTGTGATCACTCGGCATAAATCTGGAAAATATTCCACTTTGTTATTGCGTAGAATTGATTCTTGATTATTCATTATAATATCGTAGAAACTTTGAAAGCGTTTTACTCTTTCATTATCAAATTATTGTGTTGCATAGATGGTGAGAAGACTTGTTATTGAATAACGATTTGTTCAGCTATTTCAAAGTTCCCCGAACTTTGGTTTCATTCTATTAAATTAGATAGTATGTTCTTATTGATTCTTATACATTTATTGTATGTATTAACTTGCGGGACAAATTTGTTGCTCACCCTTGCTAAATTAAACTTTTCAGCTAGGGAAGAAGTGGCAGGAGGTGCTGCGAAGGATAAAGGCAAAGGCATAGTTTTAAATTAGTTATGATTAGCATATTTATTATGTTGTTTTGTAAACCCTTTTTGTATATCTAAGGGGTATGTTTGAAATGTTAAGGTTAGCGGACCTGGGATTAATGTATTAACAACATATGTTAATGTGGTATGTATTACTATTCATATTTAAATGGGTAGTTAGATGCTATTATATTATGGATTGTAAACACCAAACTCGCGGGTCAGCTAACCCGGATTTGGGGGTGTCACAATGCAATACAGGGATAAAATATTGATGATGGACTTTTAAATTCATAGATGATAGTAGATTTCATTCTCTACTGAACTCTTCTAATGAATTGTTGTTTCCGCTGCATTTGTTGATCTAAAACTTGTTGTCCATTATATTCTATCAGATTTTTCCTTGTTGAGGACTAAGTATAATTTTTTGTACATTATCTTAGTCATAATATTCTTTACTGGGCTAGTTGAGCTCACCCTTTTCCTTTTTGTTTCATTTTTCTTCTAAAGAAGCGAGAATATAGCAGGAACCAGTCGGGGTATAGAGTGATGGTCCTAGACAGTTGTTTTAGCAGACCTCACTATTTTTCTAAAATAGTGTATCAATAATTGTAATGAGGACATTATCTGAGTGTGGATATTTTTTAGAAGACAATATATGTATTTAAACTCGCAGTATATGTGTTGTCGTATTTTGCACGACAATTGTATTAATGAAGTTATATTTGTTTATATACCATGTATTTGGCGACTCAGAATGGGTGATGTATACCTATTTTGGGGGCGTCCCAGTTGGTATCAAAGCTTAGGGATATGGTCTTTGGCGGAGATCGGGGAATAGAACTAGGAGGGGAGTGACAAGTAAATCCTTCGCTAGTGTGTCCTACCTAAGCTTATTTGTTGGTCGGTTAGAATATAGGGGTATTATGTGGTATGTCATTTTCTTTAATTAACCCTTGTTTTGTGGCAGTATTTAATAATGGCAATTGAAAATGTTAACAATGGAGTGAATGAGACCGTGGAGACACCTCTAATCACCAACCAGGATAATGTGATGTCAGGCGAAGAAGAAATTAGAGATATCCATGTGGTGAGTGAAAAATTAATAGTTGCACCCGAGCTTATCGCAGAGGTAGCAGTTGAGAGTGAGGAAGAAGAAGAACCTGAGGAGAATTTATTAGAAGAATTTTTTGATCGAAATGTAGAACTGTAAGATCGTATTCGTGAGTTAGAAGAACAGGTTGAAGAACGACAGACGGTCGTGGAGCAAAGGGATGCAACAATTCAAAATTATGTTACCCGATATGTGATGCTTGAACAGAAGCACTCTTTGGCAGAGTGTAAGATATTAAAGCTAGAATCCGAGAATTCAAATGTCAAGGATTAACTGAAAGAAGAAACAAGTGAACGAGTGAGAATGGAGGATGCATGGGTAAAAGCCGCATGACGTGTTGATATTGTAGAAAGAGACATCCGATCCAAAAAGGCTAAAATGGATGATGTGTATTTCTCTTTTTGGACAGCAATTGGGAGAACCCAAAATCGAGTTTTGAATTACCCTGTACAGAGCTGTCAACCTCAATTCGATATGGATCGAAGATTAATGATTTAGATCATGAATTAGGAGTACGACGAAGCATTTGAGGGTGTAATATGCCCTATAGAAAAGTCAATTCTAACGGTAATGATGACACCAAATGCTGCCCCAAACAAGTCAAAGCGAGGTAGTTCAAGGGAGAGCGATTTTCATGACTTCCCAACAAATGAGGAACCCAAATGAATTTTTCATGGGTAAGCTAATCTTGAACTCTTACGAAGTTTATACCTTACTAGATACCAGTTCTACCCATTTTTTTATCTCTCCTACTTGTGCTCAACGTTTAAACTTGACTCCGGAGAAATTAGACTTTGACTTATCTGTGGAGACTCCGTTAGGAGAAACTTTCAATACATCCACTGTTTATAAATCTTGTTTGATTCAAGTTGGCACCATCACATTATCTGTTGATCTTATCTCTTTAAGGATATTTGCATTTGATGTGATTTTAGGGATTGATTGGTTTACCACTCATCATGCTAAAATTGATTGTTTTCGTAAGGTTGTTAGTTTTCATATTCCTAACCAACCTGTTATGAGAATTCAAGCAACCAAATCACTAAAGTCAATCACTATCATATCAAGACATAAAGCCATTCGTTTATTAAAAAATTGATGTCAAGCATTCTTAGCCCATGTTATGGACTAGAACAAAAACACATCAGATTTGAATAATATTTCTGTTGTTAGTGAATTTCCTGATGTATTTCCTGAAGAACTTCTTGGTCTACCCCCAGAATATGAAGTTGAATTCTTTATTAACCTTGAACCGGGTACAAAGCCCATGTCTAAATTCCCATATCGAATGGCTCCTATTGAACTTTAGGAGTTAAAAGTTCAACTACAGAAATTGTTAGACATCGGTTTTATTCGTCCTAGTACATCTCCTTGAGGTGCTCCTGTTTTATTTGTAATGAAGAAAGACGGGAGTATGCGACTTTGTAGTGACTACTGGGAATTGAACCATGTCACCATCAAGAATAGGTATCCCCTACCTCGCATTGATGACCTGTTCGACCAGTTGCAAGGAGCACAATTGTAAGAACCCGAATTTCTAGAAAATATTAAAATAAGAATTTAGTGAATAAAATTCTTAAGGCAGGTGAATGGTTCAAATAAAATATATAATGTGTTACGAGGTATGTGGTATTGTGTTACATAGGATAATATGCGCTATGTAATAAGTAATGTTGTGTTTAATAAATATATATCATTATTATATATTTGTTAGAAATTATGGAGATGAAGTTATATGAAGATGGATAAGATTTATCTATCGACATTAAATAATTTATAGAATTATTTTATAGTAGTAAGTTGGTGACATTAAAATATCCTTGATAATCACCAATTTCTTGAGTATATGTACGAGTGAATATCAAGTCTAAGGTAGTGCAATCTTACTCTTTAATGGTTGACGTTATAGGAGTTGGGCTAAACGATTCCTCAGAGAGCGGAGGTATATACAAATTGGTAACCGATCTAACTCATCGTGGAAAAAAGCAGGTGTAGGCGAAGACAAAACCCGATTTGTTGGTTGTTTGTGAAAAACCACTCAGTGTACTATATTGAATACTATTAAAGACTCGAGGTGTGTTAGGTTTGGACTTGTATATATGTACGTTGTTGACGAGAGAAGGGAATCGATATACCTTTAAAGTGGTTAGAGAATTATTTAGTGAATTGATACACGACGAGAAGTGAAAGATTAAAGGAATATATGTATGTGTTATATTTGAGTTTTGTGTTATTGGTGGAAAGAAGTACTATAAATGAGATTTTATAGTTGAGAGAAATAGAGTTTTAGAACTCGAAGTGTGATTCTTAAATTATTAAGGAAAATAGTAACCGGTGGTGTGAAACCAAAGAGGGGATTTATGATTAGACGAGTTAGCGCTTAAGGAGGATGTGTAAAGTATTTAGAAGCGTAAGGGTTTAGTTCTGCGATGCGAAACTTGTGCCGCTGAAATTTGGTATGGCGCAATTGCGCCATTTCAAGCTTATTGTGTGTAAATTTCTTTCAGTCTATAATATCGCTTTTTGGAATTTAAAATCTAAGAAATAGGTATTAAGGACTCATAAGGATAATAAAATTCTAAATGAGGGTTAAGTTGTCCATGAATGGATTTGAATAAGGTTTAATTAATTAACCCGAATTAATTATTTGTTAATTAAGCGATATTATAGGATATTATACTCTATTAATTAGAGGATTGCATAATAGTTATTGAAAAGAAATGATTAATATTAATTAATTATTGTGTGGGTTGAAAATACCCAACTAATTGATATTTAGCCCAATTAAAATATTAATGTGGGTATAATCATTAAATAATATTATTATTGGTAATATGGAAAATGTGAACAGTAGTAATATATAATACCTACGACTTAAGAATACGTGAGGAGTGACATTTAATTAAGACTAATGATATAAGGTACCAAGTAGTATAGTGAAATCATATGTAGTGGTAATACAGAAATAATTAAATATTTGTGCATTCTAGAAACTGAGTAGGAGGTTAAATGTTTAAATAAGCATTAATATTAAATGACGTTATAATATGGTTATGTGAGGGGTAAAGATAATTATGGGACTACCTGGATAATAATATCTGAATGCGATATTTTATTACATGTATGTAAGGTACGTGGATTATATGATGGGAGTATAAAATTTATCTGTAAGGACCAAACCAAGCCTTAGAATAATAAGTTGCTAAGATTTATATCTTGTCCCAAATTAAGTGACCTCATAGTATATGAACAGTAACCTATATCCTATCTTACGTAACCTTCATGCAGTGATTATTGGCTATAAAGGTGGCTAGTGCTGGGTTGTTGAACCACTTCCAATTAACTAATGTTCCTTCCATTACACCATAGGTTCCAACCTCAGTGTAGAATGAATGCCCAGTCCATCAGTCCTCTATAAAATGGAAGCTATGTTATTGAATTCATGTTGCTGTGTTTGGTTTGTTAAAACTCTAAGAATTTGAGTATAAGTGTTAGTTGTTCAAATAAGAGTTGAAAGCATACAAGTAATCTAAGAGCTTGGGAGTTCATTAGGAGCAAGCTAATTCTTCATTGCAGAGGTATAATCCCATTCATTGCTTTCCAATTTCATTCTCTGTCAAAATGGAGTTCTTAAGTTCTTAAATTTCAAAATTCTTGATTTTATGGAATTGGATGATAATGAGGTTGGGTAATGTTCATATAATTGTTATATAAGGATATAAGCATGTTTAAACTGATATATGATTGTTTAGAAACAAATTCATGAGTAAATTTTGTGTTTGGGTTGGAGTTACTGCAAGCGCACTCTTCTTAGCTCGAACCGGACTACAGCCGTAGTCACTTGTTGAATAACATCGAGGCGTAATAATTTGGCGAACCCTTGAATTCGGTTTGAGTTACATTTTACATTCTGCTAAGTGTTAGTCAATTACTATGACATAAACTAACATGCAAGCATGTGTAATGTGTATACACAAGTATGTTACCCTAATGTGAGCGTGTTTTACTAGATTAGCATATGTGATTAATGAAAGTGTAAAGTTTAAAATGGATTTAGAACTTTAGAAATGAACTTGATAAGTATGTATATCATATCTATATACTGACATGGTAAGTATGTGACAGCCCCAAATCTGGGTCCCAAATCACCACGGATCTGGTACAATCATTCTATAACTAATGCAGAAGATATAAACATAAATTGTTTATACAATACACTTTACACACTATTCCCCAAAATTGAGCAACCTTAACTTATACACAATTCATAAACTATCTAACACACAACATTATCATCAAACTATACTATTACAAATTAGTTGCACATTTTATCACAAGCTGAACTTGGCATTATCCTTTTCCTGTATCCGAACGCATTCGCCTTATCTGCAATGTTTATCATGATATAGCAAGGGTGAGCATGAAAGTTGCCCAGCAAGTTTAAATTTATATAAGGATATATCATGATTGAAAGAGTCTGAATAATAAGCTGGCTATAATTCATCAATATAGTTGTGAATTAGCGCGAACAAACTTTTGACTGAACAAGTATTAAACATGAACAAATTTATCTGGACCGAATGGTAATGAAGGTGATCAGCCTTTCATACCTGACTTATACATGCAATATGTACAGAGTACAATTCTACATGGCAATCAGCAATGATTAACCATAAGCATATCCGAATGAAACAACTCTTAGTAGAGTTAAGAAAAACTTGTTAGGTTTGTAATATTCAATAACGCAATCAAATTGCAAAAATAAGCGGAAACGTGGAAAAATCAGAGTTTAAAATTTTACAAACCATATACCCGGATCACCCTTTATGCACAATTATTAATTAAACGAAAAAGAAAGAACAAGTATCATACCCTTGAAGGTCCGAGCTTCCTCAGGTACAAGTTCACCTCCAATCCTTTTCGCGTTCAACTTGAATCCACCGGGTTTGGTTCCTTCCTTTGATCAACGTTAGCCACCCAAGTGTTTGGCCTCTAGAGGTGATCCACCAAGGAAGAAGAAGAATTCAAGAAGATGGGTGTTATGGCTAAACCCTAGTTTTCTATCTCTATAGAAAAGGCGTACTCTCCCAACTATTGGAATTGCGTATATTTTGATATCTGATATAAGACTCCTCTTATAAAGATATCAGATAACCTTATTTAATAAAATAAGGTATTATTTAATTAAACTCTTTTAATTAAATGGGCTCCCTAATCTTATTAGGGATAATTAATTAAACTCCTTTAACTAATTTTCCCTCCTAATCCTATTAGGAATAAATGAGAGTACTTATATTAAATTAATTTCTAAACTCTTTTAGAAATTAAAATAATAATAATAATTGTAATAATATTAATAAGACTCCTCTTATTAATTTATATTTAATATTTCTAAAATATTAAATAATAAATATTAAGCTATTTAATTTATTCTATCACCATAGATTAAATTAAATATACATAACATATTATTACGATTATGCCATTAACTTCTTAAATAATTATTCTTCCTTTTATGGTGTGACCCTTTAGGTTCTCCATATTAAACCCAAAGTTATGAATAAATCAATTAGAACAATTCTAATCTTATTTAAATAAAAAATTAAACAATTAATTTATTTAAATAAATAATATTTATTCTACATAGGGATAATAAGCCTCCTAGCGATCAACGACTTTCCGGATAATATAGATTTCAACATTAATCATAAAAGAACCTTTGAGTAAATAGTTACCGTATAATTCAATCCTTCCACCATACAATGTCCCAATTAAATATAAGATATGGAATTTCATCACAAGTCTTATTTTATTTAATTATATGTATTTTTTCGACTCTTAAATGCACAACACCAAATAATGCAAATTAGAAACTCCTTTCTAATTTCATTCGCTTTAACCAAGGACTACTTGGGTTGTCATTTATCGAATCACATAGGGCATTTCTCTTCTTTTAATAGAAGTGGTAGATTCTTTATTGATCATACATTATCTCCATGTATGACTTATTATACCCAAGCATACCCTTTGATATACCCTAAGGGTCTTAAGGAATAAGTCAAAGTATAACTCATCATACACAAGATACTATGATGATCTCAAGTCCAAGGATCACTTGTACTTACTATCACTACTGAGAATTCTATTGACAGTGCAAGTAAAACTCCATTAGGTATTCCTTAGCGAGCCACGTTCAGTGAACTTATTCTCCAATAAGCACCTACATACTTGCTTTAGTGTCTCCACACAAATGATCGTGAGATCAATCATCCTCATCTAATGAGCAAGCAACGTATGTACCAATCTATCCGGATTCACTAATCCCCAATTTAGTAATCCAACGATTGGGAACTATTTTAGTTTTAAGCTTTCAAAGAATTTAGATCTCATTAGAATGAACATCATCATTATTCTAAAAGCATTGCTTAAAACTATGGGTTTATCACATATTATAAAACAGCATCATGTAGATAATTAAAAGCCTTTAATAAATTAATACTTTTTATTAATAAATGAATAAGATTGTTACAAAGTATATGCTTTATCATCAAACATGATTGGCTTGTGTGCATACTACTTTCAATCTCCCACTTGCACTAAAGCCAATCGTCATGGTATCTCATACTCTTCTTCTCTAAGTGGCGATTATCCTACTTTGTTGGATAAGCTTTAGTTAATGGATATGTAATGTTGTTCATGAGAGTCCACTATCTCTATAGTGATTTCCCATCTTCAATGATTCTAATAATCAAATGAAAGTGCCACAACACATGTTTAGATCCAAGATGAGACTTAGGAACTATTCCTAGTTACGTATTGAACTTTTAATCCAAATAATCAACTTGCGACTTCATTTATAGCTATATACTTTGTCTTTATCACTAAACTAGCAACTCTTTCATTGTTTGGAACCTTTCCAATTCAACGCACTACCTTTGCTTGAGATAACGCTTTACCTTAAAGTGGATTTTTACATCATCTTGATCATGTCTGAAAAACTTGAGTCTGTTAAGCCCTCTAGTTTTAATTTAGACCCACCATGAATATGATCACATCCTTAGTGCCGGTTAAGCACTTTAAGATGTTTTTCACTGACTCATAGTGAACTTCTCCATAATATGACTGATCAACATCAGGTCTCGTACCTTTCATTGCATACATGATTGTTACTCATGCGACCTCTCTTTTCAGGAGTCTGTGGGGACTATTAAGAGAGATACACTCCATAGCTCATCGACATGAGACATCTCTTGGAGTTTGCCATGCTAAACGACTTTAGCATCAAATGAATATACATTCCTTGGGTTAAGTCGAGCATCCTCTTGAATCTATCTATATAGATTTTATCCCCAATTAAGATACTCTTCCCAAATCATTCGTGGAGGAATTTTTAGACAAATTTATCTTTACTGATTGTAGCATTGGTATGTAATTCCTCATCCGTAGTATATCAACATATAATACTAGAAATTTCACGATGCTCCCACTGACCCTTTTGTACACACTAGAAGTCTTACCTCATCGAATGTAACTCTGGATCATCATCTTCTATGATGTGTACCTCATCATCATCATCCATGATGAATCCATACCTCCTAGGTATCTTTGGTACTATTCCGCATTTACGATTCTTTTGTGGTACAATAGGTCTATCTACGTGTTCCTCTTATTTGACTTATAGTGTTTTGTGGTTCTTGAACTCTTCAAGATCTATTATCCTCCCACTAGCCCCTTTTAATGATAAACACCTTTATCTTAGAAGGCGCCGTGTTTCGTAACAAACACCTTTTGCTAAGTAGAATTATAGAACATATGTGACGCCCCAAAATAGGTATACATCACCTATTCGAGTTGTCAATACATGGTACGTAAACAACTACAACTTTATTATTACAACAAGAAATCGTGAGTTTGAATACAAATATTATCTTCTAGACAATATCTATACTCAAATAAATCCTCATCACATTTATTGATACATTATTTTACAAAAATGGTGAGGACTACTAAACAATTCTTTCTAAAACCTTCATTCCATACCCCACTCGTACTTTCGCTATATTCTCGCCTCCGAGAAGAAAAATGGAACAAAAAGGAAAAGGGTGAGCTCAACTAGCCCAAAGAAAGAATATTATGACTAAGATAATATACAACAAATTACCATTAGTCTTCAACAGGAAAAATCTAATAGAATACAATAGACAACAAATTTTAAATCAATATTCGCAATGAAATAATAATTCATTAGAAGAGTTAAGTAGAGAATGCAAACTACTATCTTCTATGTATGAATTTAAAAGTTCATCGCTCATCTTTTATCCTCGTAACATTAATCAATATACATCCGAATCAAATATTCATCTTTGCACTACAGCCAAAGATATTCATCGATTAGTCATGTTCATCTAAACACTGCTCATCTTTGCACTACTACCAAAGATATTCTTCAAAAATCATTCATCTTTGCACTACAGGCCAAAGATATTCAATAATATCATCATTTAAGACTGAGGATGATGAAAAATATTTTTAAAGAAACGAATCCAGTGAAACAAAATGACAAGGATTAAGGATTAAGGATTCGTACTTTGTTTTATCCATGTTCAAAAATACCTCAAAAATAATTATAGTGGTGTAAAATTCAAGAATGATCAAAACATGGATACAATCAAAGCTAGTATCCAGAATAGATATTTTGGACAAAAAGAAGAAATTTTATTTTTCGGTGAATAGTGCCGTATACGTGAATAGTAACTCCGACACCAAAAGATAGAAATTTCCCAAAAAACATCTTCACGCTTCGTGAATAGTAACTCGTGAATAGTAACTCGTGAATAGTAACTCGTGAATAGTAACTCATGAATAGTAACCCCGACATGGAAAAGTTCCAAATTTGATAAAAAGTTTCAACCAATATTTCAGCATAATGATATTGAAGAAATAATATCATTTGAGAAGAAAATAACATCCCTTACCTCGAAAGATTAGTACTTCTAAATTTGGAATACCGGGTATAGTCTTTGAAGGAACTTGCACCGCCTAACAATACTCAAAGTATACTCAAAATACTCACAAGAATACGCCGATAATATAGAGAGAGAAAACTTCGATTTACGGTATGATTTTCAATTCTAACCTAAGCACCCTATTTATAGAAAATGCTTAGAACACCAAAGCGAAAAAATTAATATAATATTAATATATATATTAAGATTTCTACGCCCACCTTCCTAGATCTGATCTCAGCTCATTATGCACATGTTGTAGCCTACAAAACAAACAAAAAACGTTTTTATTATTTAAAATATTTTAAACTTCCAAAAATCAATTATTTGAGCTTGAACTTCAATAATTCATAATAAATAGCCCTTCTATCAAAAAATTCAATATCGCGTGTTTTTATAGGAAATTCAATTCTCTACAACTTTACAAAAGAAAGTTTTTCCAAATTCCAAATGTAAATTGACCGAAATCCACAAACCAAGCGATTTTACGTGCTATAATCAAATTTCAACCAATAAATGGGGTCCACCGACATGTTTAACATGTTTTAAACATTTATTGCAATAAAAATACTCTTCCTCCTCGTATACTCATATATCCCACATTCGTTGTAAAAATATCACCATTATATATTAAAAATATAATAATATTTTAAATCGTTTTATCGAGAAAAAGATAAAATTTCAATTTTCAACAATTGTCACATTAAAATTTTTCTCCATCTATATCCACATAAAATCAATATTTTCCTCATCATATGAATCAATAATTAATTATTCGTAAATAATATTACAGAATCACAATATTGACAACCGTGCAGCTCCTCAGAGGAAGGGGCTTTCCAATAAGAATTTCTTCTTCGGCGCCGCATTAGGTGACCAAACCTCTCCTTAGATGTAACTTTCTAGACATTGCCAATAATGTTATCTAATAATATTATTCGGATAATATGAATTATTGCTTCGATAATGAAAAATACCGTAATGACAATTATCAAACAACAAAGATATAAAATATCAACACAACAATTATTAAATTAATAAAATCTTTGAGCGAGAATTAATTCAGTAACCATTATTGAGTAGTGCCTTCTTACGTCGTAATCAATAATTGGTGCAATACTGTGTAATCTTCTTGTGTTTTAACCACCGGGTATTTTAACAAAGATAATTGTAATAACTACGCCAAGTTATTTTTAAACCACTTATATTTGTCGCTTTCTTCATCCAATCGCTTTCACATGGGGCCCACACATGGTCATACCGTCGTAATTAATATATTCCCAAGACGATTTAATAATATTCCACGACCAAACGAATATTCCCCGACAACAATGAATATTTTATAACCACTTGCTTATTTTGAAATATTTGCGTATTTACCCCTAACTATCCACATTAATCAAATCAACCCTTACTATTTTAAAATAATAAATAGAGAAAATTAAATTTCATTAATAATAAGTTGGGGTCTTACAACCTCCCCTCCTTATGAAATTTCGTCCTCAAAATTGAACGTACGTCCTCTGGTGTTTCAAAAGGTGAGGATACCTCGCTTTCATTTTCGTTTCCAATTCTCAGGTCATTTCCTCTATAGCATGATTCCTCCACAAAACTTTAACTTGTGGTATGACCTTTGTGCGTAGGACATGCTCCTTCCTATCCAAGATCTTGACAGGTACCTCCTCATACGTTAAGTCTTCGGCTATCTCATCCGGTTCTAACTCTATAACGTGGTTCGGGTCTTTCACATATTTACGAAGTACAGATATGTGAAACACATTATGAACACGAGACATACTCGGACGTAACGCAAGTCTATAGGCTACATTTCCTACTCGGTCAAGAATTTGAAATGGACCAATAAATCGTGGATTGAGCTTTCCTCTCTTCCCAAATCTTGTAACTCCCTTCCATGGAGCAACACGCAACAATACATGATCCCCTATACTAAATTCCACGTCCGTTCGATGAAGATCCGCATAACTCTTTTGTCGATCTTGTGCCGTTTGTATACGTTGTCGAATCATTTGGATCTTTTCGGTAGTCATACGTACTAACTCTCAGGTCCCAACAATGTTGCTTCACCCACCTCGTCCCCAACATACCGAGAGCGACACTTTCGTCCATATAATGCTTCAAATGGAGCCACACCTATACTTGCCTAATAAGCATTTGTTGTAGGAGAATTCCACCAATGGTAAATACTTATCCCAACCGCCCTTGAAGTCTAGGACACGAGTCTTAATAAATCTTCAAGAGTTTGAATAGTCCTTTCGATTGTCCGTCTGCTTTGAGGATGGTATGTCGAATCAATCAGAAATGCGTGCCCATAGCTTTTTGCAAGTTAACCCAAAATCTTGAAGTGAATCTTGGGTCACTATCCCGAAACTATGGATACAGGGCATGCCATGCAACCTCACAATCTCATTCACGTACATACTAGCAAGACGTTCAAGGAATAAGTCTCCGTGACGGCAAGAAAGAAATGAGCGGACTTTGGTTAATCTATCAATAATAACCCAAATAGCATTGATGCCTTGAGAAACCATAGGAAGACCCGTAACGAAATCCATGGTAATTTGTTCCCACTTCCATTTCGAATCTCAAGTGGTTGCAACGGACCCTTAGGTACTAGATGCTCCGCCTTTACACGTTGACAAGTTAAACACGTTGAGATAAACTTTGCAATCTCTCTCTTCATATTGTTCCACCAAAATGTATGTCAAGATCACGATACATTTTAGTACTTCCGAGATGGATTGCAAATGGTGTATTGTGTGCCTCCATCATAATCTTGTACTTCAAATCGTAGTCGTTAGGAACACAAAGTCTAGAGTGGACTCAAGTATTCCTTCTTCATCAATTCTCGCTTAGGAATAGCTCCTTCTTGTACTTTCTTCTTCATACGCATCACCCTCGATTCGGTGGCTTGAGCAACCTTAACTTTTCTATTAAAGTTGGCTCTATGCGTATATACTGACATCATCGCACTTTTCGTTCACGCATATGATCTTCTACTCAATGCGCCGCCTACCACGTTCGCTTTTCCGGGATGGTATTGAATAGTGTGGTCGTAGTCTTTCAATAGCTCGAGCCAACGTCGCATTGCCAGCGTGTTGAGTTCTTTTTGAGTGAAGAAATATTTAAGGCTTTTATGGTCTAAATATATCTCCACTTTCTCCCATATATAGATAGTGCCTCCATATCTTTAAGCTGAAAACGATCACCTAACTCTAGATCATGAGTAGGATAATTCCTCTCATACTCTTTAAGTTGTCGCGAGGCATAGGCTATGACTTTCCCACGCTTGCATGAGAACACATCCTAACCCTTTGCACGAAGCATCATGTGAGATAACAAATCCATCCGAACCGGATGGTATTGTTAGAACAGTGCTTAAATAAGTCTCCTCTTAAGCTCTTGGAAACTCTTCTCGCATTCTTCGCTCCAAACGAATTTTGTATCCTTCCGAAGTTAGCTAAGTTAATGGAGTAGCGATTCGAGAAAACCCTTCCACGAATCTTCGATAATAACCAAATAAGCCCAAAATCTACGTACTTGATCCACCGACTTCGCTGCTCCCAACTTTGTATTGCTTCAATCTTCACGGGATCAACAGATACTCCATGTTTCGACACCACGTGCCCAAGGAATGCTACTTCCTCAAGCCGAACTCGCATTTCTTCAATTTGGCATATAGTTTATTTTCACGAAGCCTTTGAGTACCAAACTTCAAATGGTGCTCATGATCTTCATGACTTTTGGAATATATGAGGATGTCATCAATAAAGACAACAACAAACCGATCCAAATATTCCTTGAATACTTGGTTCATCATATCCATGAAAGTCATAGAGGAGCATTAGTCATCCGAAAGACATGACTAAGAATTCATAATGCCCATATCGAGTTCTCAAGGCGCTTTTGGAATATCCTCGCCTCTAATCTTCAAATTGATGATATCCGAATCGAAGATCGATTTTTGAAAAGAATTGTGCCCTTGCAGAATGGTCAAACAAGTCATCAATACGAGGTAGAGGATACCTATTCTTGATGGTGACATGGTTCAATTCCCGATAGTCAATACAAAAGTCGCATACTCCCGCGTCTTTCTTCTTTACAAATAAAACAGAGCACCCCAAGGAGATGTACTAGGACGAATGAAACCGATGTCCAATAATTCCTCAGTAGTTGGACCTTTAACTCCCCGAAGTTCAATAGGAGCCATTCGATATGGGGTTTTAGAAATGGGCTTTGTACAGGTTCAAGATCAATAAAGAATTCAACTTCACGCTCGGGGTGGTAGACAGGAAGTTCTTCTAAAATACGTCGGAAAGTCAATAACAACAGGAATATTATTCAAATTTGACGTGTCTTTATTCAAATCCATAACATGGGCTAAGAAAGCTTGACATCCGTTTTTCAATAAACGAATAACTTTATGATTAGATATGACAATGATTGATTTTAATGGTTTAGTTGCTTGAATTCGTACAACAAGTTGGTTAGGAATATGAAAACTAACAACCTTACGAAAACAATCAATTTTGGCATGATGAGTAGTTAACCAATCAATCCCTAAAATCACATCAAAAGCAAGTATCTTTAAAGAGATAAGGTCAACAGGTAAGGTGATGGTGCCAACTTGAATCAAACAAGATTTATAAACAGTGGATGTGATGAAAGTTTCTCTAACGGAGTTTCCACGAGATAGGTCAAAGTCTAATTTCTCCTGAGTCAAGTTTAAACGTTGAGCACATGCAGAGAGATAAATGAATGGGTAGCACCCCAGATCAAGTAAGGTATAAACTTCGCAAGAATTTATAAATAGCTTACCCGTGATCACCTCGTTTGGGTTCCTCGCATTATGACCAGTCACAACAAACGCTCTTCCCGAATCGTTGACTTTGACTTTTACGGGATGATCTTTTGAGTCACCGCCCCTCATTGAACTTGGTTTCATTCTTCGTATAATCTCGAGCGATATGTCCTTCCTTTCCACAATTATAGCATACCTTGAATCTGTTGTGGGGCGCTTTGACCGATATGTCCCTCTTTTCGCATTTGTAGCATATGATGGGTGGTCGTTTCTCCTCCCTTAGAACCGATTCTTGTAAACCTTTGACGTCTTCACATACGGTCGTTGTTAAATCTCCTCTTTTTAAAATCTCCTCCTTTCTCGCTTCTTCTATTTTCATGGCCATGATTACCACCGTAGTGGTTACCATTTTGTCCGTCTGCTTTCTTTCTCCGTTGGTTATCATTATTACATTGATCGCTATCTCTGCGTGCGATCCTCGGTTATGGTCCTTGGTTGAATATACTCGTTATCTCGTTCTAACAATTGAGCCCTGTTAACAACATCCGAATAGAGAGAAAATTTATGAGAAATGAGATATTGTCATTATCTGGGGTTTCAAACCTCTCGAAACATCATCTGCGTCATCGTTCCTCATTCTCCACCAAATGAGGTGCAAACTGGATAACTCTGCAAACTTTGCCTCGTCTTTGAGACACCGCCATGTTGTTGTTTGTTCTAATCGATGAACTCCACTTCCTTCATATGACGAACACTTTCGGAAAGTATTTGTCATTAAATAATTCTGAAATGTCTCCCAAGACATGCCGAGTCTTGTTGGATGGAGTGCGCTTCGTAGACTCCCACCAGTGTCCGCCTTTCGCCACGGAACATAAAGGTGGCGAATGGAACCTTCTGTTCCTCCGTGCATCCCAAGACATCGAATATCTTGGTAATTTGCTTGACCCATGTTTCGCGCCATGATCGGATCGCTTTCCCTTAAATTCGTGGTCCCAACTCTTTGAATCGCTTGGGTTTGTGACAACCCGTGAATTGCTATCATTTCCTCCTCAGTATTTTGAACACGAGTCTCCTCGTCGATTTTGCATGAATCGCAAAAACTTCTAAATATCCCTCGCTCATCATCTCGCTTTCAATGGTGTTGTTCACGGAGGAACATTGCCACTGTTGCACGTTCTCCTCGTTGGTGAGTACAAAGCGTCTCCGGTCTCATTTCCATTGTTAATATTCTCAATCAACATTCTCAAATCTTGTCGTAAAACAAGGGTTAATTAAGGAAATCAATATATCACATAATATCCCTATATCTTGACCAACTAACAAATAAGCTTAGGTAGGACACACTAGCGAAGGATTTACTCGTCTCTCTCTCCTAGTTCTATTCCACGATCTCCGCCAGAGATCATATCCCTAAGCTCGATACCAACCGTGACGCCCCAAAAATAGGTATACATCACCTATTCCGAGTTGTCAATACATGGTACGTAAACAACTACAACTTTATTATTACAACAAGAAAAGCTGAGTTTGAATACAAATATTATCTTCTAGACAATATCTATACTCAAATAAATCCTCATCACATTTATTGATACATTATTTTACAAAATGGTGAGGACTACTAAACAATTCTTTCTAAAACCTTCATTCCATACCCCACTCTAATTCTCGCTATATTCTCGCCTCCCGAGAAGAAAAATGGAACAAAAAGGAAAAGGGTGAGCTCAACTAGCCCAAGAAAAAGAATATTATGACTAAGATAATATACAACAAATTACCGTTAGTCTTCAACAGGAAAATCTAATAGAATACGATAGACAACAAATTTTAAATCAATATTCATAGAATGAAATAATAATTCATTAGAAGAGTTAAGTAGAGAATGCAAACTACTATCTTCTATGTATGAATTTAAAAGTTCATCGCTCTATCTTTTATCCTCTCAGTAACATCAATCAATATACATCTGAATCAAATATTCATCTTTTACTACTGAGCCAAAGATATTCATCGATTAATCATGTTCATCTAAACACTGCTCATCTTTGCACTACTACCAAAGATATTCTTCGAAATCATTCATCTTTTGCACTACGTGCCAAAGATATTCAATAATATCATCATTTAAGACCGAGGATGATGAAAATATTTTTAAAGAAACGAATCCAAAGAAACAAAATGACAAGGATTAAGGATTAAGGATTAGTACTTTGTTTTATCCATGTTCAAAAATACCTCAAAATAATCATAGTGGTGTAAAATTCAAGAATGATCAAAACATGGATACAATCAAAGCTAGTATCCGAGAATAGATATTTTGGACAAAAAGAAGAAATTTTATTTTTCTATGAATAGTGCCGTATCGTGAATAATAGTAACTCAGACACCAAAAGATAGAAATTTCCCAAAAAACATCTTCACGCTTAAGTGAATAGTAACTCGTGAATAGTAACTCATGAATAGTAACTCATGAATAGTAACCTTATATGGAAAAGTTCCAAATTTGATAAAAGTTTCAACTAATATTTCAAAGATAAATGATATTGAAGAAATAATATCATTTGAGAAGAAAATAACATCCCTTACCTCGAAAGATTAAGTACTTCTAATTGGAATACCGGTATAGTCTTGAAGGAACTTACACCGCCTAACAATACTCAAAGTATACTTAAAATACTCACAAGAATACGCTCGATAATATAGAGAGAAAACTTGAGCTTCTAGTGTGATTTTCAATTCTAACCTAAACACCCTATTTATAGGAAAATGCTTAGAACACCAAAGCGAAAATTTAATATAATATTAATATATATATTAAGATTTCTACGCCCACCTTCCTAGATCTGATCTCAGCTCATTATGCACATGTTGTAGCCCACAAAACAAACAAAAAACGTTTTTATTATTTAAAATATTTTAAACTTCCAAAATCAATTATTTGAGCTTGAACTTCAATAATTCATAATAAATAGCCCTTCTATCGAAAAATTCAATATCGCGTGTTTTTATAGGAAATTCAATTCTCTACAACTTTACAAAAGAAAGTTTTCCAAATTCCAAATGAAAATTGACCGAAATCCACAAACGAAGCGATTTTACAAAGTTATAATCAAATTTCATCAATAAATGGGGTCCACCGACATGTTTAACATGTTTTAAACATTTATTGCAACAAAAATACTCTTCCTCCTCAGATACTCATATATCCCACATTCGTTGTAAAAATATCACCATTATTATATTACTAAAATATAATAATATATTTAAATGAATTATTTTATCGTAAAAGATAAAATTTCAATTTTCAACAATTGTCACATTAAAATTTTCTCCATCTATATCCACATAAAATCAATATTTTCCTCATCATATGAATCAATAATTAATTATTCGTAAATAATATTACGTAATCACAATATTGACAACCAGTGCGTTCCCGAGAAAGAGGGGCTTTTCAATAAGAATTTCTTCTTCTTGGCGCTAATTAGGTGACCAAACCTCTCCTTAGATGAACTTTCTAGACATTGCCAATAATGTTATCTAATAATATTATTCGATAATATGAATTATTGCTTCGATAATGAAAAATACTTTGTGTAATGACAATTATTGAAACAACAAAGAATATAAAATATCAACACAACAATTATTAAATCAATAAAATCTTCGAATAAGAATTATCGTAACCATTATTGAGTAGTGCCTTCTTACGTAAGAATCAATAATTGGTGCAATACTGCAGTGTCTATTGTGTTTTAACCACCGGGTATTTTAACAAAGATAACTCAGAATAACTACGCCAAGTTATTTTTAAACCACTTATATTTGTCGCTTTCTTCATCCAATCGCTCAAGCATGGGGCCCACATACGGTCGCTACTGTCGCATTTAATATTCCCCGACAATCATTTAATATTCCACGACCAAACGAATATTCCCCGACAACAATGAATATTTTATAACCACTTGCTTATTTTGAAATATTTGCGTATTTTACCCCTAACTATCCACATTAATCAAATCAACCCTTACTATTTTAAAATAATAAATAGAAAAAATTAAATTTCATTAATAATAAGTTGGGGTCTTACAACATATACCCTAAACTTACTTTAGGATGTCCCACAAATCTGTACATGTCAAATCTTGTCCCAAGCTTATCTTTCGAAACCTTTTTCACATAAGTTGGACAACCCCTTATCTTAACATACTTAAGATTAGGAATCCTCCCCGCATCCATAACTTTTATGGAGTGTTGAATGGATTTTGAGGTTACCTTTTAAAGAGATATGTAGCCATTTCTAGGACATGATCCTGAAGGATCTTTGGAATGTCGAGAAAATAATTATGGACCGTACTATGTCCAACAAGGTATGATTTTTCCTTTCAGATACATCAATCAATTATTACGTATCAGGAGGCGTCCATTATGAGAAAACCATTTGAGATGATCTAGAAACTTATTGCTCAAGTATTTATTCCTTGATCTAATCAAAGAATCTTAATACTTTGTCAATTTGTTTCACTTCTGAATTCTTTGAACCTTTCAAATAATTCACACTTGTATTTCAACAAATACATACATTCAACTCTTTGAATGATCATCTCCTTTTCTTATACTAGTTTGTTCAATTTATAAAATAATTTTTCACGTAAGTCAAGTATACAAAATCCATTAAGTAATCTTTCAGTTCTTTACAAAACATTATTATTATAAATAGAACAACAATTGTTCTTAAATATAATACCAAAGATGTCATTGTCCAACAATAAAATGGAAATAATGTTTCCAACGAGAACTGGAATACAATAACTGTAAGACCCCAACTATTATAAATAAAGATGATTTTTCTATAAATATTATTTTTGAATATTATGGAATAAATTTGATATAATGTTATAGTTGTGGGTAATATTTATCAATTTTACAAAGTATGCAAGTTGTTATAAAATATTCGTTTGGTGGGAATATTCTTTTGTTAGGGAATATTCGTCTAACGGCTCAATCATTGGTGGACCCCATAATGTAAATTATTATCGGATTGAAAACGACAAAATATTTTATAAAAATAACGGCGAGGTGTTACCAAGTTAAAAGCTGTTGAATTACCCATTAGTAAAAGTACAAGAATACGTCTGGCGTAGTTGTATAGTAGCACAGATTGATTATTGATGCTTACGTGAGAAGTCACTCACCTATGATCAATTATTACTACGATAATTCTTGCATCATATTTCTTATATTATTGATTCAATTATTGTCAAGATTATCATCTGTATAATATGTTATATTATTAATTGAGATGACAAGTTATAAATGATTAATAATTGTTGAAAGATTAAAATGTGTTGATTAAAATAAAATGATTTGTGGTAATATTTATTCGATCCTTAATGTATATAAAGAGTCATTATGAGGCGTTTGTGGTAAGTTTGATTATTTTATGGGGGGCCCATATGTCATCATCTAAGAGTCTCTTCGTCAATAGTAATTACCTTCGTCAATAAGTAATTACCTTCGTCGATAGTAATTACCCTTGTGAATAGTAGTAATACCTTCGTCCAATAGTAATTACCTTTACCAGACGTCAAACCACTTGCCATTTCACATTACGAGCGGCCAAACCACTTGTCGTTTCACATTACAGTGTCCGAACCACTTGTCGTTTCACATTATAGGCGCCGAACCACTTTTCTTTTCACATCACCATCATCAAGCCACTTGCCTTTTCACATGGTAGGTGCTAAGCTAGAAATCTTCTATAAATAGAGGCCTAGTGCTTCATTATTTTTCACTTAATTCATTCAAGCTTTAGAGAGAAATTATAGAGAGAATAAGAGAAAGAAGAAAGAGTATTTTGTTACTACACTATCTTTGCAGATTCAATCTCCTACCAAAAGTAAGGGGTGTTATTCTTTCTTATTCATGAAGAGAATCGTTGTTATTCCATTGCTTATTATTCTCGTTGGAATAACTTTTGTATAACGTGGTTTACCCTATACTTGGTGACATTCTTCTATTATTCATTGGAACATCCTCATCACATGTGTGTTTACACAATTTGACTGGTTTCCGCTCTTTATTATTATTTTGTTGGAACATCTTGTCTCGTGTGTTTTACACCTAACTGGTTCCGCCTCTTTATTATTATTCTGTTGGAACATCTTGTGCATGTGTTTTACACCGGACTGGTTAAAATCTTTATTTATTATTCTCGTTAGAATATCCCATCATGTGTTTTACACCGGATCCGGTTCCATCTTTATTATTCATTGGAACATCCCGTTGCGGTTGTAATTTCACCTGACTGGTTCCGTTATTATTATTACATTAGAATAACTTTGTCCTATCTGAAGTACCGCATGCATGGTGATTTCTTTTGTTATTCCATTCTTTATTATACCCAGTTGGTTAAAACTTTGACTTCTATACTCCATGAAATTAGTAAAATATCCTTGATATTTGCGTTTCATCCAGTATCTTTTCATGAAAATATTCTTATGATCATTCTTGAATTTTACTCTACAAAACAGTATCATATTGACAATTTGGACGTTAATAATTCCTGGATAAAATAATTCTTGAACTTGTTTTATTGAATTCTTATATCATTGTCATCATCCTCATGTTTATATTTTTTTAAAGTCATATGTGGCCTGTAGTGCATAGATGGACTTGGTATGATTATGACTAGAGACTATTCGGTGTAATCATGACCGTAATGTTACAAATGATGTGGTAAAAATCCTCGATGGTAGTAGTGCATTGATGGACGATTGTTGGCATGATCATGACCATTAATGAATACACAACTATTCTTGGCCCGTAGTGCATGAATAATTGTGGTCGTTGATACTAAAGAATATCCTTGGCCATAGTGCGGGGGTGATTCGATGATGTGGATTATTTATTAAAGTGAGTCTCAAATATAACAATGATGAAAAACTTTTAAATCATAAAAGATAGTAGATTTTATTTTCTACTTGACTCTTTTAATGGATTGCTTGTTCCACCGCAGCTTAAACTTGATGTTTATTATATTTTATCGGTTTAACATTTGTTGAAGGCTAATGATAATTTATTACGCATTATCTTAGTCATAATATTTCTTCTTGGGCTAGTTGAGCTCACCCTTTCTTTCACCGTGTTCTCTTGAAATGAGAATATAGCCGGGACGAGTCGGGGAGCGGAGTAATGGTCCGAGGATAGCATTAGTAGTCCTCACTATTCGTGAAATAGTGTGATAATAATTGTAATGAGGACTCCTTTTGAGTTTGTATAATATCTAGTAGATAATATTTGTAGTCAAACTCACGCTTTATATCAGTATTGTACCTGCGCTTATATTAGTAAGTTGTATTTAAATTCTGTACCATGTATCTGACTACCCAAGATGGGTGATGTATACCTAATTTTGGGGGCGTCACAATAACAACTTGTTGACTTAATAGACTTGTCATAGGCATTGCTAAACTATAAGTTTCTATGGCTAATGTAGCAACCTTTGTTACATTTCCCGCACATAGGATTACTTATATTTGTTTAGCTTTCTACTTCTGCTTGATCCCTTCATAAATCTATATTTATGATAACCAAAGTCGGTATCCAATACCCAAGTAGAACCTTGACTTAAAGAAAAATTTATTTTAAATCTTGAACAAAATTGTATTTATAACCAAACTTCATTAAGCTTCTTTGGTTAGCCATACTTGCAAGGTGCTTCTCATGAGCTTCTTTCCGATTGTCCATGCTTATTGCGGGGAAGCAAGCTCCTTTGCTATCCGTATTAGTTTTTTTCTTATTATCCTTTCTTTATGCCTTTCTATTTACCTTCTTTGAATCGTTCTTCTTTTGGAAGATCCTTTGGCCCCTACCAAGAAGACTTGATCTTTCTTGGTTGAAAGTGACTCTCAACATTTTTCAATATGTTAAGCAAATCGGTGAGGCTGATATCTAGCTTGTTCATATGAAAAATTCACAACAATTGTGAAAGGAGTCAGGGAGTGAGTGCAAGATCAAATCTTGGCTCAACTCTCCATCCATGACAAAACCAGTTGTCCTAATTGATCAATCAAATTGATTATGTTAAGAACTTTTGTCTATACTGTAGTGTCATCGGTTATTCTAGATCGGAAGAGCTCCTTAGATATCTGATATCTTTCAGTCCTACTTTCCTCACCATCAACTACTTGATGTGCAGGAGTATAGTAAGAGCATCCATAGTTTCAAGCTGACGCAGAAGCTCGTTACTCATGGATGCGAGCATGATGCATTGAGCTAACTGTGCATCATCTTACCACTTTCTAAAAGTGGCAATCTCTTCCTCAGAGGCATTGTCTGCAACCATTGCAGGGATAGGCGTATTAAGACATAAGATAGCTTTTCGACTATGAGAACTATTCTCAAATTCCTTAACCAATCCGCTTTAATTGATGCAGTTAATTTAGCATCTAATATGCTTCGCGATGATAGTAATTTTAGACATTGTAAAATTACGTAAATGAATTTGTAATTAACAACATTTTAACATACATTCTTTTATTAATTACCAAAATAATTTAGGTCTTGTTTTAAATTGGTATCTCCCACTATTTTCTTCAAACTATATTACCCTCACTTATATAGTTAAGCAAAATCTAATTAAAGATTTGCTAGTGAGAATAAGGATCCCATTTCAAATGTATATAGCCTTGTGGTGACACAACAAACTATATATAAAGAAATAGGTAGACAACTTTTGTCAATTACATCAACTATGCAACTCCTTTTTTTTTGCCTCTTAGATTATTTTGATCAAGTGGTGGCACATCCAGAATCAAAATTATCCAAGTTAAGTCCCACCTAGCACTCCATATATTCAAAAAGAAAAATATCATCCTTGTGGTGACACAACAAAATAATATTGTTCAATTTTCTTTATAAGCATCAAATGTGATAAATTAACATCTTAAATACTTAATACTTGCCTTGTGGTGACACAACAAACTCTTATTAAATATTTAATACTCTATTAACTTTATCATGCTAGAAGGCGACGTTCGATATTCCAAATATCTTTGAACGCTTAGGACTTAATATAAAAAAAATTGAGGGATTTATTATTAAATGTCTCATCTCTTGTTTAAGCATGCAAAATATATATATAAAATACGTCATATTATTAATTAACATGCGAAGCATGTTTGCATAATATATAATATATATAGTATAAGCATGCACATATAGAATACTATATTCTACCCTTGATTGATTATGGACTTTTATTCTAGTTTGGTTCACTAGAGCCACCAAGTGAACTAAAAGGTCAAACCCAAGGGTGCAAGAAATAATATTTAAATATAACTATTACATTTAAACCCCTGCTCCATTACAAAAGCGGGTCTTCACACGCTCTCTTTGCTCCTTTGATCTCTAATTTTCTAAAATTAATTCTAACTATTCCTATTACACAACTATTTAAAATAAATAGAAACCTTGATCGTGATCGAGGGAAGTACATAAGAGGAGATAGAATTTACATTAAGAAAAATTAGAGAAGGCGAATCTGTGATTCCCATTTAATAAAACCCATACATTCATGCATCCAACTAAAATAAAATCCAATCACATTAGTCAATAGTCCATAATCAATCCCATTTATTATCATACACATCACCATATGCATCAATAAATAACATTCATATCATGAATAATAAACATTCAATATATATATTGATATCATTTAATGGGCAAATCTAGTTAGTATAAAATCTAATTTTGAACCAAAATAAATTCCTTTATTTTAATCCAAATTTAAATCAAAATAAAACTATTTTATTTTAATTTGTCCAATTTTGAATAAAATAAACTATTTTATTTTAATCAAAATCTTTAATCAAAATAAACTCCTTTATTTTAATTAATTATGGAATTTAATTCCATGTAAAAAAAATACTCCTTTATAAAAGGAAACACGGATTCTCTTTCCTATTCACAAATAAACTCCTTTATTTTTGAATAATATGAAATCTTATTTCATATCTAAATAAACTTCTTTATTTAAGAAATACTGATTCTATTTCCTATTCACAAATAAACTCTTTTATTTTGAATAATATGAAATCTTATTTCATATCTAAATAAACTCCTTTATTTAAGGAAAAATAAAATCCAATTTCAACTTCAATTAGTTATTATGGAATCCAATTCCAACTCTAATTAATTAGCATGAAATTTAATTTTAAAATTAAAATAAATTTTATATTTTAATATTAAAATAAATTTTTATTTTAATTATAAAATAATTATGAATATATATATATATATATATATATATATATATATAAATATAATCTCAAGAATCTCTGTACTTTTTTAAAAGGAATGACCCGTATTAACTTATATTAACAAGCATGCGGGAATATTAAACAATCGGTTTCCTGATAACCAATTCGTGGTCCAGCTACTTGTTAAGACACGAAAATCAGTTTCGCAAATTACAAAATCAACCACGCCAAACAAGAACGACGGAATACGGAATTTTGCATTTTTTTTAATTTTATACAACAAAATTATGCCCAATTAAATTATTCTAAACACATATCAATATACATATCAAATATGAACAATTAATAATTTGCATAAAGGTTTGGCTCTGATGCCACTGTAAGGTTTGTAATATCCAAGAACGCAATCAAATTGCAAAAATAAGCGGAAACGTGGAAAAATCAGAGTTTAAAATTTTACAAACCATATACCCGGATCACCCTTTATGCACAATTATTAATTAAACGAAAAAGAAAGAACAAGTATCATACCCTTGAAGATCCGAGCTTCTCGGTACAAGTTCACCTCCAATCCTTTTCGCGTTCAACTTGAATCCACCGGGTTTGGTTCCTTCCTTTGATCAACGTTAGCCACCCAAGTGTTTGGCCTCTGAGGGTGATCCACCAAGGAAGAAGAAGAATTCAAGAAGATGGGTGTTATGGCTAAACCCCTAGTTTTCTATCTCTATAGAAAAGGCGTACTCTCCCAACTATTGGAATTACAGATATTTTGATATCTCGATATAAGACTCCTCTTATAAAGATATCGGGTAACCTTATTTAATAAAATAAGGTATTATTTAATTAAACTTTTTTAATTAAATGGGCTCCCTAATCTTATTAGGGATAATTAATTAAACTCCTTTAACTAATTTTCCCTCTAATCCTATTAAGAATAAATGAGAGTACTTATATTAAATTAATTTCTAAACTCTTTTAGAAATTAAAATAATAATAATAATTATAATAATATTAATAAGACTCCTCTTATTAATTTATATTTAATATTTCTAAAATATTAAATAATAAATATTAAGCTATTTAATTTATTCTATCACCATAGATTAAATTAAATATACATAACATATTATTACGATTATGTCATTAACTTCTTAAATAATTATTCTTCCTTTTATGGTGTGACCCTTTAGGTTCTCCATATTAAACCGTTGTGAATAAATCAATTAGAACAATTCTAATCTTATTTAAATTAAAAAATTAAACAATTAATTTATTTAAATAAATAATATTTATTCTATAATAGGGATAAGCCTCCCTAGCGATCAACGACTTTCCAGATAATATAGATTTTAACATTAATCATAAAAGAACTTTTGAGTAAATAGTTACCGTACAATTCAATCCTTCCACCATACAATGTCCCAATTAAATATAAGACATGGAATTTCTGTCAAGTCTTATTTTATTTAAATATATGTATTTCGACTCTTAAATGCACAACACCAAATAATGAAAATTAGAAACTCCTTTCTAATTTCATTCTGCCTTTGCCAAGGACTACTGGGTTGTCATTTATCGAATCACATAGGACATTTCTCTTCTTTTAATAGAAGTGGTAGATTCTTTATTGATCATACATTATCTCCATGTATAACTTATTATACCCAAGCATACCCTTTGATATACCCTAAGGGTCTTAAGGAATAAGTCAAAGTATAACTCATCATACACAAGATACTATGATGATCTCAAGTCCAAGGATCACTTGTACTACTATCACTACAGGAATTCCTATTGACAGGCAAGTAAAACTCCATTAGGTATTTCTTAGCGAGCCACGTTCAGTGAACTTATTCTCCAATAAGCACCTACATACTTGCTTTAGTGTCTCCACACAAATGATCATGAGATCAATCATCCTCATCCAATGAGCAAGCAACGTATGTACCAATCTATCCGGATTCACTAATCCCCAATTTAGTAATCCAACGATTGGGAACTATTTTAGTTTTAAGCTTTCAAAGAATTTAGATCTCATTAGAATGAATATCATCATTATTCTAAAAGCATTGCTTAAAACTATGGGTTTATCACATATTATAAAAACAAAGATCATGTAGATAATTAAAAGCCTTTAATAAATTAATACTTTTTATTAATAAATGAATAAGATTGTTACAAAGTATATGCTTTATCATCAAACATGATTGGCTTGTGTGCATACTACTTTCAAAACTTGCCTGAACCGTTAATTGCCGTTACACATTCTAATCGCTTTATCCGAAGACCTAATATTAGTAATATAGATCTCCAATATTATAATAATATCATCACAATATAATATTATTATTATATATATACATAGAATAACCTAAACACATAACACATAACCCTATCAGTCTATTACATACATAAGACTTAACATCAAGTCAAACTATTTCAGTTCGAGTTGAAACCGACACAATTCTATCATCCCGACGGTCTAGTCGGACAAATATCGAGTTTAAGTTCAATTAAACTCTGGCTAAACACTTAACAACATCTTAGATAATTTTCTTATCAGTCAAAACAATTTTCATAGGCTTGTAATAATTTTCAGATAATTATTACCATTTATCATGATTTTTAAATCATTTATATTGTATTTATATTATATAAATACCACAATATTCTAATATCATTAATATTTATTTAATATTAAATATTAATGAAATACATAACATAATATTATAATATATTTATAATATTACAAAGTATTTTAATACCTTAAAATCATATTTATATGATTTTTAAACACTTAAATCCATTATCCGATAATTACTATTAATAATAAAATACTAATATTTTCATGTCAAAATATCAAAAGTTATATTTATAACTTAAAATATTTTTATAACACTTAAAAATCATTTTATATGATTTTTAAATCATTAATTCTATTTTCCCATAATTAATTTAATATATTTATTAAATAAATTAATTACCATTAATAATAATTTATTAATTAAATTCATCACAAAATATTAAAAGTCATCAAAAATAACTAAAATTTTTTTCTAGTATCATAATATATTTTTTTCATGATTTTCATGAATTAAAACCATTTTTAAATATTTTATTTAATAATATAATTAAATAAATTAAATACCTTTTATATTCCAAAAATATTAACTATTTTTGAAATATACTCAAAATAATTAAAAAATATTTTTCTGGCTTTAAAATAATTTTTCATAATTTATTATGTATTTTTAATAATTAAAAACTAATTATTTCAATTTATTAATTAAAATAATTAATTTTCTAATTTATCCGTCGCTAAAGGTATTTTAGGCGACACAACCGTCGCTAAATGTGTTCTTGGGATGTTCTTGAGCCTTCATGTCAGACATTAAGGTAGGAGGTTTGACCGGGTTTAATTTAGTGTTCTTTTTGATTTCTGGGTATACTAAGACATTAATCGTGTAGTATTTATGTAATACTACAAATATATATCATCATCTAAGTCATTAAGTATCACAGTTGCAAGATCCAAGCTCTCAAAGTTGCTGTCAGAGGCTTGCTGGGTTTCCCAGAAACCCAGTCAGTTTCGAGTGACCACTTTGTGGCTCACAAATCTTAGGGTTCGGGTCCTTTTTGTTGTGTTCTAATACTTCAAACCTTTAGTTCGCATACCAAGGAACATATATATAACACAAAAGTAACGAAAACACACAACAGGTGAAAGATCGAACCAAATCGAACTCGACAGATCATGTTCTTGAGAAATGGGTTTTCCAGTTTCTTCATTTAAATCGATTAATCAACGATGGTTTGACCTTAAATAACTTTGATTTTGTGACTTATCTAGGGGTTCTAGAGACATGAATGGGTAGCCTACATGTTAGTATACCAATATATAACAACAACATGACCAAAGTAACAAATCACAGCATGATCAAGCGCCTGCAAAACATTGTCAGACCCTTTTGGGTTTCTGGGCTGCCCAGAAACTCAGTTGGTCATGGTCGGTCAACGACCTTTGACCCTTAATTGCTTTTGATCTACACATGATCTGGGCTTGATTCAAGCTCCAGATCTAAGACCTTATAACATAAAACAAGTACAAACCTTTAAAACACCAAAACAATTAACAAAGACAGATCTAGAAGAGCTGGCATTTGCTTGTCAGTCAACATTTTTCCAGTTTTTCAGATTTGAGAAATCTTTAAATTCATGCATCTAGATGTTATAGATCCTTGATCTAACAACCCAGATCACTTATTAACACCCTAATACACAACTTTAACCAACAACTTATAACATCTAACATCAAATACAAGGATTTCATGATTTAGGGCTTTTATACCTTCTTTGAGCTTTGATCTATAATCTGATCATCATGATCTGATCTTGGCTTGCTAGATATCATACAAGGGACTGAATAACTTGTGAATTTCGGATATGTAGAGAGAGAGAGAGAGAGTTGTGTGAGAGTTAGATATCAAATGGCCAAATACATGCACTTTCTCTCTCTTTAATCTATATATAATGTGATATAATGCACATGGCTGATCTCTTGACTTGATTTGCTGGATTATTTTATGTCACATAGTCAAATAATTAGGTCACCAACTCCAATATTTGCTAGATTTGCAAGTTATCACATAAATAATGCAAAAGGGTAAACTATTCATTTGGCATTTAAATTTAATGGCATACTTGTCAATTGCTACAATCCTTAGGGTTTAGATTTTAACCCTTAGGGTTTAGGGTTTAACCCTTTAGGTTTTGGAAATTTGATTTCTAAAATTTCTAATTTAGGTTTTCAAAATTAGAAAATTAGCATTTCTAAATTATAATTAAGATTCTATAATTATATTAAGATTTTCTAATCATGAACTTCAATCTTGCTAATTAGGATTATTATTTCCTAATTAAAATTTGCTTCTTTAGCAATTAAGGTCGCAATTGTACATTAGGGTTTATAACCCAAGAATTAGGGTTTTAAATAGAAAAATAATCTTTCTAATTTAGAAATTAGATTTCCTAATTAGATTAGGGTTTTTCTAATAACTTGAAAATTAGGATTAATGTTTCCTAATTAACATTAAAATTATTACATTAACAACTGGATTTTTCCTAATTATAAATTAGAGTTTCTAATCCAGAAATTAGGGTTTTCTAAATCAATTAGGGTTATCCCTAATTAGGTTATTATTAATAACACTTAAGCTTGATACTAGCATTTGCATTTCCAAACTAGGGTTTTCAAATACCGAATTAGGGTTGTAAATCCACAGAACTGAAATTAGGGTTTCAGAACTAGTTTCTAGGGTTTCTTATCAGTCATTAGGGTTTTTAAATAGAACGTTGACATTCATCAATAATCTTAGGGTTTGACACTGATAAAATTTATCTGGTCAACCCTTGACCCTTAACCACATACTGTACACATATAATATCATATTCAGAGAACATATTCACGTATACTCTTAATCCTGAATAATTCTCCAAAATCTTACACAAAATTTTGAAATCCTCAAAATTCCTTCCCAAAAATATCATACGCATACACTTGTTTTCTGTCTAGGTCTATTATTTGACCTTAAATCAATCATTTAAGATTTTAATAATTTGTCTAAATTCTCGGGTTGTTACAAAGTACATTGGTATGGTTTAGAAATACATGAATAACCCGTTAACTTGTGTTTATATGATTCGTAAGAAAACATGAACATGTTGAAATTATTAGTAAACTTTACTAATGAAAATACGAACCTTGATGAGACTTATGTTCTACGAGTTCTGATCATAGTAGTCTATATACATGATGGATTTCAGATGTAAATGAGCATGATATGAGGTTTATAGTGTCTTGCCATGATCAAACTTATTAGATCTCGTGTTAGAGAAATTTTCAAGAAAGGCTTAGTATAATAAGCTAATGGACATGAATGCTATAAGATATAGTTTCTGAACTTGAAAAGATGTTAACATGACTTAGTTACTTGTGGTAAGAGTTTCAAAGTTGATGCCATGTTATGTTGTACTATGTTATGTTGTACTATGTCTCTAAACATGATTCGTAGGTGATGGACATAAAGAGAATTTAATTAACCATGAGTCTTAAGAATGTTTTAAAGTGTTAAAGGATGCTAGCTTTGAATAAATGATAGGAACAATATGAGCATGTTTATTAATAGAATGTCTGAGGTCATATGACCAAAGTTATGAAGTAAGGTGGTTATATGATCTTTCAAGTTGTAATTCTATAAATAGTCATGAACTAAGAATTTGTGAAAGTGAACTCAAGAATGATCATATGCCTATATGAGAACCTCTAGCATGTATGTGTGACGCCCCCAAAATAGGTATACATCACCCATCTTGAGTCGCCAAATACATGGTACAAAATTTAAATACAACTTAATTATACAACAGTCGTGTAAAATACGACAAAACATATGTTGTGAGTTTTAATACAAATATTGTCATCTAGACAATATCCACACTCAATTGAGTCCTCATTACATTTATTATCACACTATTTAACAGAATAGTGAGGACTACTAATGCTATTATCTGGACCGTCACTCCGTTCCCCGACTAGTCCCTACTACGTTCTCATTTCCTGAAGAGAACAATGAAAGTAAAAGGGTGAGCTCAACTAGCCCAGTAAGAAATATTATGACTAAGATAATACAGAATAAATTAGCGTTAGCTTTCAACAGTGTTAAACTGATACAATATAACAAACATCAATGGTCATGATCATGCCAACAACTGTCCATCAATGCACTACGGGCCAATGAGGACTTTTACCACATCATTTGTAACATTACGGTCATGATTATACCGAATAATCCCTGGTCATAATCATACCAAGTCCATCTATGCACTACAAAAACCATGATGACTTTCAACATAATATAAACATGAGGATGATGACAATGATATAAGAATTCAATAAAACAAGTTCAAGAATTAATTTATCCAAGAACTAATAACGTCCAAATTGTCAACATGATACTTCTTTGTAGAGTAAAATTCAAGAATGCTCAGAAGAATATTTCCATGAAAAGATACTGGATGAAACACAAATATCAAGGATATTCCACTAATTTCATGGAGTATAGAAGTCAAAACTTTAACCAACTGAGTATAATAAATAATAGAATAACAAAAGAAATCACCAGGCATGCGATAGACCGCACAGACAGGTCATTCCAACAGAATAATAAATAATGGAACCAGGTCATGCGTAAATGCACAGACAAGATGTTCCAACATAATAATAAATAACGGAACCGGAGTCGTGAATTTACGCATGCAAGCGGATGTTCCAACAGAATAATAAATAACGGACGAGTCATGCGTAAACGCTTGGCATGAGGATGTTCCAATGTAATAATAAAGAATGGAATAATGAAAGAATTTCACCATGTATGCGGATTGATGTAGCAAAGTTATTCCAACATAATGATAAAGAATGGAATAATGTAAGAATTTCACCAAGTATAGGGTAGCCCATTATACAAAGTTATTCCAATGTAATAATAAAGAATAGAATAATGAAGTTCTCTTCATGAATATGAAAGAAATAATACCTTACCTTAAAGCAAAATTGGATATAGGAGTAGTGAAGTAGCAGAATACTTTTCTTCTTTCTCTCTATAGTTTCTCTCTCTAGAGTTTCAGTGAATTCGTAAAAAATAATGAAGGAATGAGCTTCTATTTATAGGAGAATGGACTGAATAGTAACTAATTCCTGAACGGTCCAAATTGATTTACTTTTAAACGGACGGTCCAGATTGGTTTACTATAAAATATTCTAATAAAATAAAATCTTTTAAATAAAATATAATATATTCTATTTATAATCTAATAAAACGAATAACTTTATAAAAGTATTCTGTTTTATATAAAAAAGCTTTTCTGTTTTATTACATTAATAATACTAATAAAACAAAACTTCATCATCATTATTATAATTCACACTATTAATCGATCAGGTCGTTCCCAGGAAAGAGGGGGCTTTCCAATAAGAATTTCTCCATATTGGCGCGAAATTAGGTGACCAAACCTCTCCTTGGTAGAACTTCTAGACATCGTTAATATTGCAAATAATAATATTAATAACTTCGTCGTCTCAATTATTGATTTAATAATATATAAAATATCGACAATAATTAAATCAATTAACGTGAGATACTATGCAACAATTACTGAAGCAATACTTGAACAAAACTGAGTGACTTCTCACGTAAGCATCAATAATCAATACCGTGTGCTACTATGCAACCACGCGTATTCTGCATTTAACACCGGGTGTTTCAACAGTTAACGATAAAACTTTCGCCGTTATTTTCATAAAATATTTTTTGTCGTTTTCTCGATCCGACATAATTCCGTTGTAAGGTCCACTTAATGATTGTGTAATCGTCGTCATGAATATTCCCCACCAATCTAATATTATATAACAACTTGCGTTTCATAAAATTATAACTATTACCCACAACTATAACATTATATCAAATTCATTCCATAATATTCAAAATGATAATTATAGAAAATTCATCTTTATTCATAAAAGTTGGGGTCTTCTGATTATGTATGTTAAAGTATAAGTGTATATGTGTGTTAAAATTGGACTGAAACCAGGAGTGTAAAAGCTAAACCTTAGTCCGGCCGGGGGGCAGTAGCAATTCTGTGGCCCCCCCTAAGCTTGAAACGAGGCGTAAACTATGGCACTTCGCTCTTCTTGATTTGAAATAGGTTACATTTTGGATCGATGTTTTCAAGCATGCTTGTATAATTACTATATATGATCGATTATGGTATGTAATGTAATGTGTTAAGAAGCATGTTATGTGATAAAGATGAATGTTAATTAAGACTTTCAAAATGTTAAAGTCCAAAGTAATGTTTTCAAGATATAAAGCAATAATACGTTATTTGAATTTGTGAGGTCTTACAATCTGATTTGTGCTATATAGGTAATATTGTATAAAGTTACAACTAAGTTAGACGTTTGTGTGTACGGTTGAACTTAACAATATGAGTTTTAAATGTGTCAAACACATAGCGAGTCAAGTTTGTGATAGATGTATATGAATGTTGATGTCATGTAAGGGTGACTAAGGTATATTATACATACCTAGCTATTCTAATCGTATGATGAGATCACTACAAAAAAATGGGGCTTCAGCAACAACCAATTTGCGTTGCTAAAGGTGCCAAATTTCGTTGCAAAAGGGTTTTGGTAACGACTTTAATGTCGTTGCGTCTTTCGTTGAGCAATGAGCGTTGCTAATTGTTCCTCAACGAACGTTTTTTTTCGTTGCCAAAAGTAATACATTTTGCAACAAAATTTGGCTTTCGTATAGAGACATCAATCCTTTAGCAACAAAATGTATTGTTGCAGAATAATTAAAATTTCGTTGCTAAAAACCCTATTTCGTTCCAAAAGCCTGCTAATTGGTAACGAAATGAACTCTTTTTTTTTTGCAACGATCATGTATTTTCGTTGCAATTGACACCATTTTGCAACGACATTTTTCGTTGCAGTAAATTATGAAAATCGTTGCCTTTAGTTGCGGAATGTAAACTTTTTAGCAATGATTTTCGTTGCTGATTATATTATTTGGCAACGATGTTATGCTGAATCAGCAACGAAAATGTTTGTTGCTGTAATAGCAACGAAAGTCGCCGATTAGCAACAACATTATATATTGCCGTTTCTTTATATGTGCAACGAAAGTTGATATGATTTACAACGATAAAAAATGTTGCCTTTTATGTTAGTATTAGCAAAAATATCCTCCTCGTTGTTATTAGGTTAATTTTTCGTTGCCAAATATTATATTTTTAATGCCATTAGCAACAAAAATTTGTTGCTAAATGTATATAAAATTGTTGCTATATTAAAACATGTTCAATACTTTGTTAACGAATTACATTGTTGCCAAATCAAAATTTGACATTCTTTTTGTATACCTGGCTGGCTCAATGTCCCCATAACAAATAATGAGAAAAATATAAAAAACTAAAATATTATTAACTTAATAAAATCATCCACTACATAATCATTCATTATCTTTACAATTAACCATCTAAAGCTACCACAGTTCTTCAATCAAAGTATATATCTACATATATAGAGAGAGTACACTTCATAATTTCGTCCCTTGTCTTCCGTAAACGTAGCACGAAAATTTGATACCCAGTATTGTAAGGCAGGTCGTAGAAGCAGTCTTCCTACACATATTTAAAAATAATAAGTCAGGAAAATGAAGCAAATAGGTCACTAGAGGCACTTAATGCCAAAATCAATACACAAAGACAATAGAGTTGCTACGTGGTACTAATATTATTAAACTAACAAACTACCCACAATATTTATTAAATGATTGAACGTATAGAAAGATTCCAGAGTCCTTCAACTAAATAAAATGCCTTAAACAAGATAACATGAAGTACATACTAGTTTGACAAACATACACAAGATGGTACCATGTGCAATGTGCATGTATAAGATTACAACAACTATGACAAAGATACACCTGCTCTATGTGTCCAACTTCGAAGTAACTGTTATGTGAAAAAAAAACTAAATCTTCTATTACACTTGGCACACAGTTCTGTATGCCTATTTACACGGTCCTTGATTTTTATTTTGAAAAACTCAAAATTACTAAATCTGGACAAACAGCATGTAATTTGATACTTTTGTGAGTTTGTTATGTAAAGATTTCTTCAGAATTTTAGGTTTGGGCTTCAATGCCTGTCCAGTTCTGTGAGATAACAATTCTGGTTTTGAGTGAAGCTCAGTAGCATTAGCTTCTTTCTCCTCCTTCTCCCCTGTCATAGTCTATGCAGCCAGAGAAGTTTATTTTCCTACAGTAATATTTTCAAATTTTGTCAATGAACAAACTATCTCAAATGATTGTCCTCCAAAATCTGCAAAAAAATAAAATAAGAGTCACATAGAAATGGAAAGAGTGAAATGGGTGAAAAGCATTAGATATTCACAATGTATGATTCTAGGGATAAATACAGATTTCATGTTATACTTGAGAAGCAAACGTTCTAATTCATAGGTTGCTGAAAATCATTTCATTTGATGACAATCTGAAGTTATCACAGCGAAGCTTAATGCAGTTATATGTTTTGTTTAGCATCTTTCCTGAGTTCAAAGCTCCACAGTTTCAACTACTAACAAATTGAGGATTAAAGTAAGTAAAATAGAACAGTATCCTAATACTCTCCCTTTTGGATATTCATCTGCACACATTCCACTTCGGTTAAGCGATACATAACTTTTCAATCAAGCATCTTTCTATTGCTTCTTTTAAGATTTCCTCTACATGCAGCAATATGATAAACTAAAATTTATTCATGATTCACTAGCAAACGACACATAAAGCAATAGCATGATGCTTTTCCTTTAATAATAAATATAACCAAATTGCTAAAGTAAAAATACTTATATGGAAACGCCATATTTTTTTAGTACTTCACAAGAAATTTTTTGACGATGTGATGCATTTTTCACCTGATATTTCTCTTTTGAACGAATAGAAAGAAAACTTATATGAACGAGTGAATAAGAAACTGAAAGAATAGAGTCTAAATTATTACTACCTATATGTTCCACAAAAGAGTATCATTTTTTACAATTTACAGTCAATCTGCAAAATCCTAAAAGTTAATATTGGCATTAATTCTTTTGATGATCAAAGCTTCTATCCAAGATCTCCACTAGACATGGGAAGAGTCCTAAAAACTAAGATAAACTATTTATTACCTTCCTCCTCATGCATGATGGATTGATATATAAACTATTTATTAAATCCAATCAAAAAATTGGCCAATAACGAATGCCTATCAAACACAAAATTACCTCACAGGAGCTAGCTCTTTTGCATTTCCTTCCCAAAATATAGACAAAGCATCTTCACAATCTTGCAACGTCTATCAGTCACATAACAATGCAATGTCTTCATCAAAAAGTGTTATTTTCTTCAATAATCAGACTAGAATCTAATAAACTTATTAACTAAAATTTGTTCAGATTGGAAGCACAATCTTCAGGAAATAACTGATGTATATAGATCATACTGTGGTTCCATTTTATTTTTATTAAAATATAATTGCATAGCCCTTGGAAAATCAATAAACCATAATCTATCTAGCTATAAATCAATAATTCTCATAGTTCATATATGTAAATACATATGAGGGTTAGTGAATTTCAATTTAACCAATTTCAGGACTCAACAAACATAAAAAAGTAGAAATTATTACCAGTCCTAATTACACACATCAGATCTATTAAAGCAATAAAGAAGAGATATGCATCAACAAATAAGCATCCGTCTAAAAAATAATATACGATATCAGGTATATGTATACATTAAGTACAAAGAAACTTACAAACTTCAAGATCGTTGTCGGTAGAACTCATCGTTGCGGCCGAGACAATCAAAGAGGCTTGAATCCCAATGTGTTCGATCCAACGGCTCCCCGACCACGCTCCCCTGACTCAACGCCGGTAATCCATCCGCCGTCCAGCCGTAGGTGGCTCCACCGACAATCGCGGTCGGTGCAGCTGGTGGAGAAGTGGTGGTGGGATTGAGTTCATATGATCTTTAGCCACCATGGTTTTTCCTTTTTTCTTAGTATGCGGCTATTGAAAACACTTAATTTTGTTAGGGTCAGATAGGGTTTACTTGTTACTGAGAGCTCGTTTGGGAGTCTTTGGTAACTTTTAGCTAGTAAAGATTTTGGTTAAGAAGTTTTTTTTTTTGGAAAAGTAGATTTATATTTTTTGGTGGAAGCAATTTTGGTCCAAGTACAATACATTAACTGGAATCTAAATTATTGTAAACACATCAAAAGTCATACCTCACACTTTTGTATTATTTTGTCTTTTATGTTCTTAAAAGGACTTTAGTCAAAAGTTCATATCTCACACTTTTGTATTATTTTGTTTTTTATGTTTATAAAAGCACTTGTATCAAAAGCTCTAAATTCAAAAGTGTTTTTTTTAAATAAAAGGAATTTCCTTTTTATTTATTATTTTGAAATAGTAAGGGTTGATTTGATTAATGTGGATAGTTAATTTTTAAATTTTCTAATTTATATTATTATATTTGTATAAAATATTTCAAAATAAGCATTTGTGGTATAAAATATTCATTTTTAATTATTACATTTGTAAATTTTCATATTAGTTTGGTGGAAGTGGAATATTAAATGTCTTAAAGTCGGGGAATATTAAATGCGTGACAATATTAACCGTCAAATTTTTTTAAATATGCTTTATTTATTATTTTGAAATATGTAGGCCCATGATTAATGAAATCGATTGGATGAGGAAAGCAAAATGAAAGTTTGGGTGGTTATAAATAGCAGGCGTGGTTATTCTGATTAAGGCTGTTGGAATACCGGTGGTTAAAATCTGATGTCTGGCGTTGTTGCCGCGATGCTTTGCGGTATTACCGCAGTATTGTTGAATTATTGATCCTTACGTGAAGGCCTTTACTCGATAATTTTCCACGATAATTCTTTATTCGATATTTTATTTTATTGATTCATAATTCTTTGCGTTGGTATTTTATATTATTCTTTGTTTGATAATTGTCCTTTGCGATATTTCCCATTATCGGATCGATAATTCATATTATTTGAATAATATTATTAGATAACATTATTGGCAATGTCTAGAAAGTTACATCTAAGGAGAGGTTTGGTCACCTAATTGCGCGCGGTGATGAGAGATCCTTATTGGAAAGCCCCTCTTTCTGAGGCGCTGCTGGTTGTCGTAATTGTGATTACGTAATATTATTTGGGAATAATTAATTATTGATTTATATGATAAGAAAATATTTATTTGATATGGATATAAATGATGGATTTATTTATTATATGTGGTTATAATTGAAGGATTTAATGTTGAGGTGTTTTATCGGTATTTTTTTGTCGGAATGGAGATATTAAAAATAAAATCGATTATTTTTACGATATATTGTGTGGGTTATAATTTTTAATCGTAGTTGGATCGTTGTAATTTTTGGATATGTTATACATATATAAGTTGAGTATATGTCTACAAATTTTGAGCGAATTAAAATGAGCGAATGATTTGTTATAAATTTTAAGAGGTGTTTGATTAGGAAAGTAGGGTTATAATTGATTTTGGTGGAAAATTCTAGAATTGAGTGGGCCCCACTTTTGGTTGGTGAGAAATGTGCTCAATTGAATTTTCAAATGTGGTGGGTGGGAATAGTAGCGAGTAAAAGCCATCGGGTTGCGAGTTAAGTGCCTTGACGTCTTAACATTTTCTATAAATAGAGGCTAAGTTAGAATTGAAAATCACACGAAACAAAGTTTTCTCTCTTTCTCTCTCTATATTATTGAGCGTATTTTGTGAGTATTTAGATACTTTGAGAGTTCTTTGTTCGATCTGAAGTTTCATTCGACATCACTTGAGCCTTTCCTTAGAAATCTTGACTCTTTGAGGTAAGGGATATTATTTTTTTTAAGTAATGATATTATTTCTTGATATCATTATCTTTGAAATATTGGTTGGAACTTTTTATCAAATTTGGAACTTTTTCATGTCGGGGTTACTATTCATGAGTTACTTATTCACGAGTTACTATTCATGAGTTCTTATTCACGAATTACTATTCACGAGTACTATTAAGTAAGCGTGAAGATGTTTTTTTGTGGAATTTCTATCTTTTGGTGTCGAGTTACTATTCACGTATCTGGCCTTTATTCACGTATCTGACCTTATTCACGTATCTGACTTATTCATCGAAAAATAAAATTTCTTCTTTTAGTCCAAAATATCTATTACGGATACTAGCTTTGATTGTATCCATGTTTTTGATCATTCTTGAATTTTACACCACTATGATTATTTTTGAGGTATTGTTGGACATGGATAAAACAAAATCTGAATCCTTAATCCTTAATCCTTGTCATTTTGTTTCCTTTGGATTCGTTCTTTAAAAATATTTTCATCATCCTCGGTCTTAAATGATGATATTATTGAATATCTTTGGCACATGGTGCAAAAGATGAATGATTTCTGAAGAATATCTTTGGCACATGTAGTGCAAAGATGAGCAGTGTTTAAATGAACATGGCCAGGCGATGAATATCTTTGGCCTTTAGTGCAAAGATGAGCAGTGTTGAGATGAACATGAACCCGATTGATGAATATCTTTGGCTGTGGTGCAAAGATGAATATTTGATTTGAGATGAATATTGATTGATGTTACGAGGATAAAATATTGATGATGGGTTGTTAAATTCATAGATTATAGTAGATTTCATTCTCTACGTAACTCTTACATGAATTATTATTTCATTTGCGAATATTGATCTGAAACTTGTTGTCTATTGTATTCTATCGAGTTTTTCCTGTTGGAGACTAACGATAATTTGTTGTATATTATCTTAGTCATAGTATTCTTCTTGAGCTAGTTGAGCTCACTCTTTTCCTTGTTGTTCCATTTTTCTTCTCGGGGAGGCGAGAATGTAGCGAGTCTTAGTCGGGGTATGGAATGAAGGTTCTAGAAAGGATTGTTTAGTAGTCCTCACCATTTTGTAAAATAATGTATCAATAATTATGATGGGGATTTATTTGCGTGTGGATATTATCTAGATGGCAATATCGTATTTAAACTCACAGTTTATATGTTGTAATAATAAAGTTGTAGTTGTTTACATACCATGTATTTGGCGACTCGGAATGGGTGATGTATACCTATTTTGGGGGCGTCGCGGTTAATATCGAGCTTAGGGATATGATCTCTGGCGGAGATCGGGGAATAGAACTAGGAGGGAGGCAGAGTAAATCCTTAGCTAGTGTGTCCTACTAAGCTTATTTGTTAGTTGGTCGATATATAGGGATATTATGTGATATATTGATTTCCTTAATTAACCCTTGTTTTATGGCGGTATTTGAGAATGTCGTTGAGAATATTAACAATGGAAATGAGGCCAGTGGAGATGCTGTACTCACTCACGCGAGGAGAGCGTGCTGACAGTGGCAATGTTCCTCTGTGAACAACACCACTTGGCGAGATGAGGAGCGAGGGGATGTTTAGAAGTTTTTGCGATTCATGCAAAAATCGAGGAGAGGAGACTTCGTGTTCAAAATCTGAGGAGAAATGATAGCAATTCACGGGTTGTCACGACGAAGCGATTCAAAGTTGGGACCACGAAATTTAAGGAAAGCGGATCCGATCATGGCGGAAACATGGGTCAAACAAATTACCAAGATATTCGATGTCTTGGGATGCGGAGAAACGAAGGTTCCATTCACCACCTTTATGTTAAAGTGGCGAAGCGATTCTTGGTGGGAATCGTGAAGCGTACCCATCCGGTACTTTTCGGCATGTATCGTGGGAGACGTTTGAAACTATTTAATGATAAATACTTTCACGAAAGTGTTAAATCGTATGAAGGAAGTGGAGTTTATTAGGCTGAAGCGAGAATAACATGGCGGTGTCCCGATGCGAGGCGAAGTTCGCGGAGTTATCGAGTTTGCACCTCATTTGGTGGAGAATGAGGAGCGTGTAATGCGGATGTTTCTTAGAGGTTTGAAACCCGCGTACGTCGATATCTCATTTCTCATAAATTTTCTCTCTATTCGGATGTTGTCAGCGGGGCTCGGTTGTTAGGCGAGATAACGAAATACGTTCATGAGGGACCATAACTAGGATCATCTAGAAGATAGCGATCATCGAATAACGATGACCCGCGGAGAAAGAAGAATACGGACAAAGGCGGTAACCACTCTGGTGGTAATCGTGGCCGTGAAAATAGAAGAAGCGAGTCGGGAGGAGATTTTAAAGAGGAGATTCAACAACGACCATTTGAAGGCGTCGGCGCCCGATGTGACTAGTTTTAAGGGAGGAGAAGCGACCACCGGTCGTATGTTACAAATCTTGGAAGAGGGGACATATCATTGGCGCCCTAGCAGTTTAAGGTATGCTATAATTGTGGAAAAGAAGGACATATCGCTCGAGATTATGCGATGTCGAAACCAGATCCAGTGAATGGTGACTCGAAAGGATGTCCCGAAAAAGTCAAAGTCAGCGGTTCTTGGAAGGCGTTTGTGCGTGGCCAGGTCAAAATCTGAGGAACGAGACGAAGTTAGCAGGTTAGTTAATTATAAATTCTTGCGAAGTTTATACCTTACTAGAATCTGGGGTTCTACCCATTCTTTTATCTCTCTTGCTTGCGCTCAGCGTTTGAACTTGACTACGGAGAAATTAGACTTTGACTTATTTATGGAGACTCAGTTAGGAGAAACTTTCATTACATCCGTTGTCTAAAAAATCTTGCTTGATTCGAGTTGGCACTATCACATTACACATTAACCTTATTTCTATTGAGATATTTGCTTTTGATGTGATTTTAGGGATTGATTGGTTAACTACTCATCATGCCAAATTGATTGCTTTTTGTAAGGTTGTTAGTTTTCATATTCCTAAGCAACTTTGTTATTGAACTCAAGCGATCAAACCATTGTAGTCAAACATTTTCATATCAAGCCATGAAGTCATTCGTTTATTACGGATGTCAAGTTTTCTTAGTCCATGTTATGGATTTGAATAAAGACACGTCGATTTGAATAATATTCTTGTTGTTATTGATTTTTCTGACGTATTTTTACGAAGAATTTCTTGGCTTACTCCCAAAGCGATATTAAATTTTGTATCGAATTTGAACCGGTACAAAACTCATTTCTAAAATCTCATATCGAATGGCTCTATTGAACTTGAGAGTTAAAAATTCAACTATAAATTTGGTACGTGAGCCTTTATCTTGTGACTTCCTTTGTGGAATGCACCTAAGCGGACTCTCTGTAAGGGCGTCATATTAGATGCGATAGTAAAGCGATAGGTGTCATTGTGACGTCTTATCCAAGGTTGGGATATGAGTCACGATTGAGAACAACCTAAGTCGATGTCGAAATCGTAGTTTTCTGAAGCTTAGTTGGTTATTATCGGAGATTCGTTGAAGGATATTCTCGAATCTCTATTCCATTAACGTAGCTAACTTCGTAGAGATACAAAATTCGAATGGAGCGAGGAATGTGGGAAGAGCTTGAAGAACTCGAGAGGAGACTCATTTCGACACGTGTTACGACCATGCCATCCTGGAAAAGCGAGCGTGGTAGGCGGCGTGTTGAGTAGAAGATCGTATACAATCTGAGTACGATATTATCAAAGACTAATTTCAGTATAATTTACAAATAATAGAGATGGAGATGAAAACTCTAGGTACCCATTGCGTGATGATATCTGAGTATAATCGACTTTAATCAATAAAGTTAAAATTTGCTCGAGCCACAGGCCGGAGTGATCGTATGAAGAAGAAAGTCTGAAAGGAGCTATTAGGGCGAGAATTGATGAAGAAGGAATACTTGAGTCCACTCTGACTTTGTGTTCCTAACGACTCGATTTGAAGTACAAGATTATGATGGAGGCACACAATACACCATTTGCAATCCATCACGGAAGTACTAAAATGTATCGTGATCTTGACATACATTTTGGTGGAACAATATGAAGAGAGAGATTGCAAAGTTTATCTCGATGTGTTTAACTTGCCAGCGTGTAAAGTAGGGATCATCTAGTACCTAAGGGTCCGTTGCAACCACTTGAGATTCCGGAATGGAAGTGGGAACACATTACCATGGATTTAGTTCACGGGTCTTCCTACGGTTTCTCAAGGCATCAATCTTATTTGGGTTATTGTTGATAGATTAACCAAATCTGCTCATTTCTTGCCGTCACGGAGACTTATTCACTTGAGCGTCTTGCTAGTATATGCGTAAATGAGATTGTGAGGTTGCATGGCATGCTGTATCCATAGTTTTGGATCGTGACCCAAGATTCACTTCAAGATTTTGGGTTAGCTTGCAAAAAGCTATGGAGCGCAGTTTGCGATTTAGTTGACATACCATCCCCAAGCAGACGGACAATCGAGAGGACTATTCAAACTCTTGAAGATATATTAAGACTACTGTGTCCTGAACTTCAAGGCGCGTTGGGATAAGTATTTACCATTGGTGGAATTCTCCTACAACAACAGCGATTATCGAGCAAGTATATAGTGTGGCTCCATTGAAGCATTATATGGGCGAAAATGTCGTTCTCGATATGTTGGGATGAGGTGGGTGAAGCAACATTGTTGGGACCGAGTTAATCGTATATGACTACTGAAAAAAGATCCAAATGATTGACAAGCGTATACAAAGCGGCACAAGATCGACAAAAGAGTTATATGCGGATCTTCATCGAAAGGGCGTGGAATTTAGTGTAGGGGATCATGTATTGTTGCGAGTTGCTCCATGGAAGGGAGTTACAAGATTTGGGAAGAGAGAAAGCTCGATCCACGATTTATTGGTCCATTTCAAATTCTTGACCGAGTAGGAAATGTAGCCTATAGACTTGCGTTACCTCAAAGTATGTCTAAGTGTTCATAATGTGTTTCACATATCGTGCTTAAATAAATATGTGAAAGACCGAACCACGTTATTGAGTTAGAACCCGGACGAGATAGCCAGAAGACTTAACGTGTGAGGAGGTACTTTGTCAAGATCTTGGATAGGAAGGAGCATGTCCCTACGTATGAAAGGTCATACCACAAGTTAAAGTTTTGTGGAGGAATCATGCTATAGAAGAAATGACACAGGAATTGGAAAGCGGAAATGAAAGCGAGGTATCCTCACCTTTTGAAACACCGAATCGTCGTCGTCGATTTAGAGGGCGAAATTTCATAAGGAGGGAGGTTGTAAGACCGAAAATTTTTTTTAAATAAAAGGAATTTCCTTTATTTATTATTTTGAAATAGTAAGGGTTGATTTGATTAATGTGGATAGTTAAGGGTTAAATCATAAATATTTCAAAATAAGCAAGTGGTTATAAAATATTCATTTTTTGTCGGGGAATATTCGTTTGGTGGTGGAATATTAAATGCTTTGTCGGGGAATATTAAATGCGATGGGCGTACCACCGTGTGTGGGCCCATGTGAGCGATTGGATGAGGAAAAGCGACAAAGTTTGGGTGGTTATAAATAACGGGCGTAGTTATTCACTGAATTAAGGCTGTTGGAATACCGGTGGTTAAAATCTGATGTCTGGCGTGGTTGCCGCGATGCTTTGCGGTATTGCACTGCATATTGTTGAATTATTGATCCTTACGTGAAGGCACTACTCGATAATTTTCACGATAATTCTTTATTCGATATTTTATTTTATTGATTCAATAATTCTTTGCGTTGGTATTTTATATTATTCTTTGTTTGATAATTGTCCTTTGCATGATATTTCCCATTATCGGATCGATAATTCATATTATTTGAATAATATTATTAGATAACATTATTGGCAATGTCTAGAAAGTTACATCTAAGGAGAGGTTTGGTCACCTAATTGCGGCGCCCGATGAGGAGAGATCCTTATTGGAAAGCCCCTCTTTCTGAGGAGCTGCTGGTTGTCGTAATTGTGATTACGTAATATTATTTGGGAATAATTAATTATTGATTTATATGATAAGAAAATATTTATTTGATATGGATATAAATGATGGATTTATTTATTATATGTGGTTATAATTGAAGGATTTAATGTTGAGGTGTTTTATCGGTATTTTTTTGTCGGAATGGAGATATTAAAAATAAAATCGATTATTTTTACGATATATTAAGTGAGGTTATAATTTTTAATCGTAGTTGGATCGTTGTAATTTTTGGATATGTTATACATATATAAGTTGAGTATATGTCTACAAATTTTGAGCCGATTAAAAATGAGCGAATGATTTGTTATAAATTTTAAGAGGTGTTTGATTAGGAAAGTAGGGTTATAATTGATTTTGGTGGAAAATTCTAGAATTGAGTGGGCCCCACTTTTGGTTGGTGAAAAATGTGCTCAATTGAATTTTTAAATGTGGTGGGTGGGAATAGTAGCGGTAAAAAGCCATCGGGTTGCGGAGTTAAATGCCTTGGCGTCTAACATTTTCCTATAAATAGAGGCTAAGTTAGAATTGAAAATCACACGAAACAAAGTTTTCTCTCTTTCTCTCTCTATATTATTGGCGTATTTTGTGAGTATTTAGATACTTTGAGAGTTCTTTGTTGATCTGAAGTTTCATTCGACATCACTTGAGCCTTTCCTTAGAAATCTTGACTCTTTGAGGTAAGGGATATTATTTTTTTCGTAATGATATTATTTCTTGATATCATTATCTTTGAAATATTAGTTGGAACTTTTATCAAATTTGGAACTTTTTCATGTCGGGGTTACTATTCATGAGTTACTATTCACGAGTTACTATTCATGAGTTACTATTCACGATTCTTATTCACGAGTACTTATTAATGAAGCGTGAAAATGTTTTTTTTGTGGAATTTCTATCTTTTGGTGTGAGTTACTATTCACGTTATCGGCCTTATTCACGTATCTGACACTATTCACGTATCTTATTCAAAACACTATTCATCGAAAAAATAAAATTTCTTCTTTTAAGTCCAAAATATCTATTACGGATACTAGCTTTGATTGTATCCATGTTTTGATCATTCTTGAATTTTACACCACTATGATTATTTTTGAGGTATTGTTGGACATGGATAAAACAAAGTAAATCCTTAATCCTTAATCCTTAATCCTTGTCATTTTGTTTCCTTTGGATTCGTTCTTTAAAATATTTTCATCATCCTCGGTCTTAAATGATGATATTATTGAATATCTTTGGCTTTTGTAGTCTGAAGATGAATGATTTTGAAGAATATCTTTGGCACATGGTGCAAAGATGAGCAGTGTTTAAATGAACATGGCCAAAATGATGAATATCTTTGGCCTTTAGTGCAAAGATGAGCAGTGTTGAGATGAACATGGCCAGATTGATGAATATCTTTGGCACATAGTGCAAAGATGAATATTTGATTTGAGATGAATATTGATTGATGTTCGAGGATAAAATATTGATGATGAATTTTTAAATTCATAGATTATAGTAGATTTCATTCTCTACGTAACTCTTCTATGAATTATTATTTCATTATTGAATATTGATCTGAAACTTGTTGTCTATTGTATTCTATCAGTTTTTCCTGTTGGAGACTAACGATAATTTGTTGTATATTATCTTAGTCATAGTATTCTTCTTTGAGCTAGTTGAGCTCACCCTTTTCCTTGTTGTTCCATTTTTCTTCTCGGGAGGCGAGAATGTAGCGAGTACTAGTCGGGGTATGGAATGAAGGTTCTAGAAAGGATTGTTTAGTAGTCCTCACCATTTTGTAAAATAATGTGATCGATAATTATGATGGGGATTTATTTGCGTGTGGATATTGTCTAGAATGGCAATATTATATTATTTAAACTCACAGATTTTTATATGTTGTAATAATAAAGTTGTAGTTGTTTACGTACCATATTTGGCGACTCGAGAATGGGTGATGTATACCTTTATTTCTATTAACAAATTATCGTTAGTCTTCAACAGGAAAATCTAATAGAATACAATAGACAACAAATTTTAAATCAATATTCGCAGTGAAATAATAATTCATTAGAAGAGTTAAGTAGAGAATGCAAACTACTATCTTCTATGTATGAATTTAAAAGTTCATCGCCTATCCTTTATCCCCCGTAACATCAATCAATATACATCTGAATCAAATATTCATCTTTGCACTACAATGTGCCAAAGATATTCATCGATTGGGTCATGTTCATCTAAATACTGCTCATCTTTGCACTACTACCAAAGATATTCTTCAAAATCATTCATCTTTGCACTACTGGTGCCAAAGATATTCAATAATATCATCATTTAAGATCGAGGATGATGAAAATATTTTTAAAGAAACGAATTCAAAGAAAACAAAATGACAAGGATTAAGGATTAAGGATTCAGTACTTTGTTTTATCCATGTTCAAAAAACTACCTCAAAATGATCATAGTGGTGTAAAATTCAAGAATGATCAAAACATGGATACAATCAAAGCTAGTATCCGAATAGATATTTTGACAAAAAGAAGAAATTTTATTTTTCTATGAATAGTGCCAGATACGTGAATAGTCTTAGTATATGTGAATAGTAACTCCGACACCAAAAGATAAAAATTCCACAAAAACATCTTCACGCTTTATGAATAGTACTCGTGAATAGTAACTCGTGAATAGTAACTCATGAATAGTAACTCGTGAATAGTAACTCATGAATAGTAACCCCAACATGAAAAAGTTCCAAATTTGATAAAAAGTTCCATCCAATATTTCAGTATAATGATATTGAAGAAATAATATCATTTGAGAAGAAAATAACATCCCTTACCTCGAAAGATCAGTACTTCTAGCTGAAACACCGGATATAGGCTATGATTTGAATTTGCATCGTATAGCAATACTCAAACTATACTCAAAATACTCACAAGAATACGCTCGATAATATAGAGAGAGAAAACTTCAGCTACGGTGATTTTCAATTCTAACCCAAGCACCCTATTTATAGAAATTGCTTAGAACACCAAAGCAGAAAATTTAATAAATTAATATTATAATTTTTTCTACATCCTCCTACCCATCAAACATCTGAATTCAGCAACATGACATGTGTTAAAGATGCCCACCAAACACAAAAAACGTTTTTGTGAATATAAATATTTAAATTTTCCAAAAATCAATTATTTCGGAGCTTCGGAACTTCAATAATTCATAATAAATAGCCCTTTCATCAGAAAATTCGAATCTCGCGAGTGTTTATAGGAAATTCAATTCTATACAACTTTGCAGAAGAAAGTTTTTCCAAATTCCAAATAGAAATTGACCAAATCCACAAACAAGCGATTTTACAGTGCTATAATCAAATTTCGATCAATAAATGGGGTCCACCGACATGTTTAACATGTTTTAAAATATTTATTGCAACAAAAATACTCTTCCTCCTCGTATACTCATATATCCCACATTCATTGTAAAATATCACCATTATTATATTATTAACATATAATAATATATTTAAATGAATTATTTTATCGAGAAAAGATAAAATATCAATTTTCAACAATTGTCACAATAAAAATTTTCTCCATCCATATCCACATAAAATCAATATTTTTCTCATCATATGAATCAATAATTAATTATTCACAAATAATATTACGAATCACAATATTGACAACCGTGCGGCTCTCAGGAAAGGGGGCTTTCAATAAGAATTTCTTCTTCTTGGCGCAATGATTAGGTGACCAAACCTCTCCTTAGACATAACTTTCTAGACATTGCCAATAATGTTATCTAATAATATTATTCAGATAATATGAATTATTGCTTCGATAATGAAAAATACCGTGTAATGACAATTATAACAACAATATAAAATATCAACGCAGCAATTATTAACTCAATAAAATATCGAATAAGAATTATCATAACCATTATTGAGTAGTGCCTTCTTCACGTAAGAATCAATAATTGGTGCAATATACTGCAGTGTATTCTTGTGTTTTAACCACCGGGTATTTTAATAAGATTAATTGGTAATAACTACTGCCGTTATTTTTAAACAACTTATATTTATCGTTTTCTTCATCCAATCGGTTTCAGTTATGGGGCCCACACATGGTCACTACCGTCGCATTTAATATTCCCCAACAATCATTTAATATTCCACGACCAAACGAATATTCCCCGACAACAATGAATATTTTATAACCACTTGCTTATTTTGAAATATTTGCGTATCTTACCCCTAACTATCCACATTAATCAAATCAACCCTTACTATTTCAAAATAATAAATAGAGAAAATTAAATTTCATTAATAATAAGTTGGGGTCTTACAGCTATAGGCTGTAGCGACATCAAAAATTACTCATTTGCCCCTCATTTGCTCATGGTGTATACAATCGCCTACCGCTGAAGTTATGATTTAGTTTAATCTTTATTATTTTTAGTACTATTATTATTATTATTATTATTATTGGGTTATATGACTAAAGTTTCAAACTTGAGGTTATGAGTTCAAACCATTGGAGAGACAAATGTGACGCCCCCAAAATAGGTATACATCACCTATTCTGAGTGGCCAAATACATGGTACATAATACAAATACAAACTTAATTATACAACCGTCGTGTTATATACTACAATACACATGCAGTGAGTTTTAATACAAATACTGTCATCTAGATAATATCCACACTCAATTGAGTCCTCATTACATTTATTATCACACTATTTAACAGAATAGTGAGGACTATTAATGCTATTATTTGGGTAGTCACTCCGTTCCTCGACTAGTCCTGCTACGTTCTCATTTCACGAAGAGAACAATGAAAGTAAAAGGTGAGCTCAACTAGCCCGATAAAAATATTATGATTAAGATAATGCGAAAAAAATTATCATTAGTCTTGATAATGTTAAAGCGATAAAATCTGATAGACATCAAGTTTAGCTGCGGCGATGGAATAAGCAATCCATTAAAAGAGTCAGTAGAGAATAAAATATATTATCTTTTATGATTTAAAAGGTTTTTCATCACTTTTATCGTTGGGACTCGACAATAAATAATCCACATCATCCCACTTTTCTGACCAGGATATTCATTAGTATCACAACCACAAATTATCCATGCACTACTGACCAAGGATATTCGTGTATTCACCAATGGTCATGATCATGCCAACAATCATCCATCAATGCACTACGGGCCAATGAGGACTTTTATCACATCATTTGTAACATTACGGTCATGATTACACCGAATAATCCACAGGTCATAATCATACCAAGTCCATCTATGCACTTTCTGAGGCCATACATATGACTTTCAAAAAATATAAACATGAGGATGATGACAATGATATAAGAATTCAATAAAACAAGTTCAAGAATTAATTTATTCGAGGAACTAATAACGTCCAAATTATCAACATGATACTTCTTTGTAGAGTAAAATTCAAGAATGCTCGAAAGAATATTTCCATGAAAAGATCTTTGGATGAAGCGCAAATATCAAGGATATTCCACTAATTTCATGGAGTATAGAAGTCAAAACTTTAACCAACTGGGTATAATAAAGAATGAAATAACAAAAGAAATCACCATGCATGCGGTACTTCGTATAGACAGGTTATTCCAACGAATAATAAATAACGGAACCGGGTCGAGGCGTAATCGCATGACAGAGATATTCAATAGAATAATAAAGAATGGAATAACAACGAAATCACCATGCATGCGGTACTTCGCATAGATAGGTTATTCCAACAAAATAATAAATAACGGAACCGGTCGGCGTAAAAACGCAAAGAGCAGGATATTCAACGGAATAATAAAAGGCGGAACCGGTCCGGTAAAACACATAGACATGATATTCAACGAATAATAAAGGCGGAATTATTCAAAGAAAATAAAAGCGGCCTTGTGAATATTCAAGAATAATAAAGAATGGAATAACGAAGAATTTCACCAAGTATAGGGTAGATCATGGCGTATCTGAGTTATTCAACAGAATAATGAAAAAAATGGAATAACGAAGTTCTCTTCATGAATCTGAAAGAAATAATACCCTTTACCTCAAAAGAAGACTGGATCTTTGGAATAGTGAGGTATCGGACTTCTCTTCTTCTTCTCTCTATATAATTTCTCTCTATAATAATGGCTCTATAAAGCTTTAGTGAATTGGTGAGAAATGAAGGAAAAATGAACTTCTATTTATAGAAAAATATAGTTTTGATAATTGCGTTTTTGAGCTCGAAAAATTACGATCTGATACCTCCAACTTTTCTTTCATTTTTAATTTAGTCCTGCAAGTATTATCAAACTTGCACCACCTCCCCTAATAGTAAATAATGTGAATCAATAGTTCAATCATGTGAATCAATAGTTATAATCATGTGAAAATACGAAATACGATATAGTACCTCCATCTATACCTCCTCTTTTAACTTAGTCATTGCAAGTATTATCAATCTTGCACCAACTCCCCTAATAGTAAGTGAATGTGACTCAATAGTACACACATGTGAACAAATAGTTATATAAGCATGTGAATTAGTAGCAATTAATTGCTCATTTATCCGATAAATTACCCGATTTATCAATATAACCCCCAGACATCAATTATCATCGGAATAGATGTCGATTTCAACTAACACTAATAATCCCAACACAATAGAACTATCAAATTCATCTTTAATCAATACGAACTTATTCATCATTAATATCATAACTCACAATATTTAACAACCGGGACGTTCCCGAGGAAGAGGGGCTTTCAATAAAGATTTCTCTCTATTGGCGCCTGATTAGGTGACCAAACCTCTCCTCGTGAACTTCTAGACATTGTAAATATTGCAATTTAATAATATGAATAACTTTGTCGTCTCAATTATTGATTTAATAATATATAAAATATTATCGCGGATGATCTTTGTGACAATAATCGAATCAATAATATGAGAGATATGATGCAACAATTTTGTAGCAAAAATTGAGTATAAGCGAGTGACTTATCACGTAACCATCGATAACCAATCTGGTATTACTCTTATCACGACCACACGTATTCTTATACTTTTAACACCGGTGTTTCAAGCAGTTAACGATAAAACTTCATGCCGTTATTTTCATAAAAATATTTTGTCGTTTTCTCAATCCGAATAATAATTTCGTTGTGGGGTCCACCAATGATTGTATTGAGTCGTCTCACGAATATTCCTGTTAAAATGAATATTCCCGACCAATCGAATATTATATAACAACTTGCGTACTTTGCAAAATTTATAAATATTACCCACAACTATTACATTATATCAAATCCACACCATAATATTAAAAAAAAATATTTCGAGAAATTAAAACCTTTATTCATAAACTTTGGGGTCTCACAACCTCCCCTCCTTATGAAATTTCTCCCTCGAAATTTACGTACGTACCTGGTATGCCGAAGAGGTGTGGATACCTTGACTTCATTTCATATTCCAACTCTTGAGGTATAACCTTGAATACCTTTATCGTCGAAAACATTACACGTTGCATACGTGCATGCCTGATGTCCTCCGATTGCCTCTGAATGCACATCAGTCCCTAAAATAGCCATTTTAGGAATTGATACCGACCTCAAATCTCAATACATAAAGAATGAAAGTTGTAGGTCTACTCGTTATCTTTCCAAATCATCCTGAATCACCTCAATTGGAGTTTGTATGAAAACGTTATGCCCAATTTACTAAAGGACGTCTGGACAGATTTTGGCTTAACACTTGACCAGCGCCTAGGCGCCCAGATTTGGCCTTGGGAAAGCGCCTAGGCACCCAAGAGCAGAATCTAAGTGCCGAGCCTAGTGCCTAGGCGCTCGACCCTTGACACTTAACTCCAATTTTCTAGATTTTGCAACTTTTGACGCACATACTTCAAATCTTCATAACTTCTTCGTCCGTTATCGGAATTAGTCCATTTTCGAGGCTATGAAAAGCTTGTAACATGCTCTATAAAACCCCCATGATTTCATAATTTTTTAAATTTATTAATTATTCCAAAATTTGGCTCCAATGTCCCCTAAGACTATGTTTTTACTAACAACGATACGTGAAAAACGTTATGAACACGCGACATACTTGGCGGTAAAATGAGTGTATAGGCCATAGATCCTACTCGATCGAGGATTTCAAATGGGCCTATTAAATTGAGGGTTGAGATAACACCTTCTTGAACCTTCTTCACATTCATCAGATTCGGGTGTGTAGTTTGCACGACTTTAACTTTATCGATTAAAGTCTATTCTACTCGTATATTCGTTATCTTCATGTGGGTCCCTAGAGTCTTTAACTCTGTCTTCATCATTTATAAGTTATATGAAATGGGTTTTTATGTTAACAACATCGCACTCGTAAACGCATACGATCTTCTACTCAACGCGTCAGCTACCACGTTCGCTCTTCCACGATGATATTGAATGGTACGATCGTAATCTTTAATAGCTGAGCCAATGTCCTTGGTGCATGATACGTTTGTTTTGGTTGAAGAATATTTAAGGGTTTTAGAAATGGGTTTTGTACTGGGGTCAATACCAAATTCGATTTCACGCTCTAGGGTAGGCTAAGAAGTCTTCAAGAATACGTTAGAAAATTTATTAACAATAGAAATATCATTCAAAACTGTGACTCTCATCCATGACTTGGATAGTACGTCACATTGATATCTATCAACTTGCCATCATCATTCACGACGTCGCCTACAGAAAGTCTGACTTCGGTGCATTCCACACAAGGAAGTCAACAATGAAAGGATCGGGGCTCTTTACTTATGGCTTGATATGATAATGATTGACTTTAGTGGTTTGGTTGCTTGAATTCGCATAACAGGTTGGTTAAGAATATGAAAGCTAACAACCTTACGAAAAGCATGATGAATAATTAACCAATCGATTTCTAAAATTACATTAAAGGCAAGTATTTTCAAAGAGATAAGATCAACAGGTAACGTGAAAGTGTCGATTTGAATCAAACAAGATTAATAAACAATGGAGGTAACAAAGGTTTACTGCTAACAAGTTTCAACCAATAAGTCAAAGTCTAACTTCTCTTGAGTTAAATTTAAGCGTTGGCGCAAGCAAGAGATAAAAGAATGGGTAGAACAGGTATCTAATAAGGTATAGACTTAGCAAGAATTTATAATTAACTAACCCGTGCTAACTTTGTTCGGGTCACTCGCTTTTTGAAGTCACGAAAAATGCTCTTCCCGAAACCACCGACTTTGTTTTGTCCAAGTATCATCCTTTGGTGCCTCCATCCTAGCTGAACTTGTCTTGATGAATGACAAAAAAATCAAGCTAGGTGACCTTCTTTTCCACAATTATAACATGCTTTGGATGACATCGCGCGATTTGGTGATGATGTCCCTCCCTCGCATTTGAAACATATGATAGGTGGTGGTATTCTCCTTCCTTAACAACGGGTCTTTGGTCTTTGGCGTCTTTCCATCATTGTTGAATCTCCTCTTCTTGAAATGTCCATTCTTATTGTTTTTTTGGCCATGATTACCACCAAAAGTGGTTACCATTTACGGAATCTTGATTCCTCCACGCTTATTGTCACCGCTTCGATGACTGTTATCACTGGTATTATCATTTTGTCGGCTGCTCTCTTTTGGTTGGGTTGACTCATTATCGCGCTCCAATAACTGAGCCCTATTAACAACATCTGAATACAAACATAGTTTATGAGAGATAAGATATTGACGTATCTCGGGTTTCAAACCTCTTAGAAACATTCGCGTCATTCTCTCCTCATTATCAACCAAATGGGATGCAAACCGGACAACTTTCGGCGAACTTGGCTTCGTCTTTGCGACACGGTCATATTGTTTTGCTCCCATCTTGATGAACTCTACCTCTTTCATGTGATAAATACTTTCGGGAAAGTACTTGTCGTTGAACAATTCTTGGAACTTCTCCCAAGTCATCTTCAGTGCGGCAGGTTGAGTACGCTTTACAGATTCCCACCGATGTCTACCTCTCTGCAACATGAACATGAAGGTGGCAAAGGAACCTTTTGCTCCTCGAGCATCCCAAGACATCAAATATCTTGCAAATTTGCTTTATCCACGTCTCACTTAAGTGGTTTTGGCTCTCCAAAAACTCCGGTGGTCCCGAGTTCCTTGAATCGCTTAGCGATGATGATCATCAGAGAGTTGCCGGTGTTTCCACCGCATTTTGGACGAGTCTCTCTTGCTGATCTTTGCATGAATTGCAGAAAAGCCTCTAAACATTCCATCGTTCATCATTTGGTTAGTGTTGTTGTTTGCATGAGGATTGTCGCTTTCTGATGCACATTGTCACGATTATTGATCTGTGGAGACTCAGCGGTCTCACATGCTCCATTGATATTCTCAACATTCTCGGATGTCATTTTCAAATCGCCACCAAACAATGGTTAATTAACATATCACATATTATCCCTATACTCACGTGAGCCAATTAAATGCCAAATAAACTTAGGTAGGTCATACTAGCGAAGGAATTCCCGTCTCTCCCCTCCTAGTTCTTGTCTCACATCTCGGCCGGGGATCATATCCTAAGCTTTGATACCAATCTATGGCGCCCCCCCAAAATAGGTATACATCACCTATTACGAGTCGCCAAATAAATGGTACGAATATAAATACAAACTTAATTATACAACCGTGTAATATACTACAATACATATCTTGTGAGTTTTAATACAAATATTGTCATCTAAACAATATCCACACTCAATTGAGTCCTCATTACATTTATTATCACACTATTTAACGAGAATAGTGAGGACTACTAATGCTATTATCTGGATAGTCACTCCGTTCCCCGACTAGTCCTCCTTTTACGTTCTCATTTCTAAAGAGAACAATGAAAGTAAAAGGTGAGCTCAACTAGCCCGATAAGAAATATTATGACTAAGATAATGCGAGAATAAATTATCATTAGTCTTCAACAATGTTAAACCGATAAAATACTGATAGACATCAAGTTTAACTACGGTGAATAAGTAATCCATTAAAAGAGTCAAGTAGAGAATAAAATCTACTATCTTTTATGATTTAAAAGGTTTCATCACTTTTATCATTTGGGACTTAGCTTAATAAATAATCCACATCATCCACCTTTTCTGACCAAGGATATTCATTAGTATCACAACCACAAATTATCCATGCACTACTGACCAGGAGATATTCGTGTATTCACCAATGGTCATGATCATGCCAACAATCCTGTCCATTAATGCACTACGGGCGATGAGGACTTTTATCACATCATTTGTAACATTACGGTCATGATTACACTTTGAATAATCCCTAGTCATAATCATACCAAGTCCATCTATACACTACAGAATACGAGATGACTTTCAAAAAAATATAAACATGAGGATGATGATGTAATGATATAAGAATTCAATAAAACAAGTTCAAGAATTAATTTATTCGAGAACTAATAACGTCAAATTGTCGACATGATACTTCTTTGTAGAGTAAAATTCAAGAATGCTTAGAAGAATATTTCCATGAAAAGATCTTTGGATGAAGTGCAAAATATCAAGGATATTCCACTAATTTCATGGAGTATAGAAATCAAAACTTTAACCAACCGAGTATAATAAAAAGAATGGAATAACAAAAAGAAATCACCATGCATGCGGTACTTGACATAGACGGGTTATTCAACGAATAATAAATAACGGAACCGGTCGGTAATGTCACACGCATCCGGCGGGATATTCAACGAATAATAAAGAATGGAATAACAACGAAATCACCATGCATGCGGTACTTACATGTAGGCGGTTATTCAAATGAGAATAATAAATAACGGAACCGGTCGGCGTAAAATGCATGCAGAACGGGATATTCAATGAATAATAATAAAGACGAAAACCGAATCCGTAAAAACACATGCGATGTGATATTCAACGAATAATAAAGAATGCGGATCCAATTCCATAAAAACGCATGATACGAGATATTCAATGAATAATAAAGAATGGAATAACGAAAGAATTTCACCAAGTATAGGGTAGAATAAGAGTATATAGGTTATTCCAACGATAATAATGAAAAAAAATGGAATAACGAAAGTTCTCTTCATGAATATAAAAGAAATAATACCCTTACCTCAAAAGAAATTTGGATCTTTGGAATAGTGAGGTAGCAGACTTCTCTTCTTCTTTCTCTCTATAATTTCTCTCTATAATAATGGCTCTAAAACTTTAGTGAATTGGTGATAAATGAAGGAAGAATGAACTTCTATTTATAGAAAATATAGTTTCGATAATTGCACGTTTTGGGGCTCAAAAATTACAATCTGATACCTCCACTTTTCTTTCATTTTTAATTTAGTCCTGCAAGTATTATCAAACTTGTACCACCTCCCCTAATAGTAAATAATGTGAATCAATAGTTCAATCATGTGAATCAATAGTTATAATCATGTTAAAATATGAAATACAGTATAGTACCTCCATCTATACCTCCCCTTTTAACTTAGTCATGTAAGTATTATCAATCTTGCACCAACTCCCCTAATAGTAAGTGAATGTGACTCAATAATATACACATGTGAATAAATAGTTATATAAGCATGTGAATTAGTAGCAATTAATTGCTCATTTATCCGATAAATTACCCGATTTATTAATATAACCCCAGACATCAATTATCATTGGAATAGATGTCGATTTCAACTAACACCAATAATCCCAACACAATGGAACTATCAAATTCATCTTTAATCAATACGAACTTATTCATCATTAATATCATAACTCACAATATTTAACAACCGTGTCGTTTCCGGAAAGAGGGCTTTCGATAAGGATTTCTCCCTATTGGCGCGCGATTAGGTGACCAAACCTCTCCTCGTGAACTTTAGACATTGTAAATATTTCAATTTAATAATATGAATAACTTTGTCGTCTCAATTATTAATTTAATAATATATAAAATATTATGCAGATGATACTGTGACAATAATCGAATCAATAATATGAGAGATATGACGCAACAATTATTGTAGCAAAAATTGAGTATAAGCGGTGACTTATCACGTAAGCATCAATAACCAATCTGTGTGCTACTTATCTGACCACGCGTATTCTTTGTACTTTTAACTTAGGGTGTTTCAACGATTAACGATAAAACTTCCGCCGTTATTTTCATAAAATATTTTTGTCATTTTCTCAATCCGACAATAATTCCGTTGTGGGTCCACTGAATGATTGTGTTATCCGTCATGAATATTCCCTGTTAAAACGAATATTCCCCGACCAATCGAATATTATATAACAACTTGCGTACTTTGCAAAATTTATAAATATTACCCACAACTATAACATTATATCAAATCCACACCATAATATTAAAAAAAATATTTCGAGAAATTTAAATTTTTATTCATAAACTTTGGGGTCTCACACAAATTTTTGGAAAATATATATATATTTATATATAAAAATATTCATAGTTACTTTATATATATTTAGTTTCATGTTGAGATTTGTTTAGTATTTTATTTAGTTTGACAAGAAATTTTGAAAAGAATATGTATATGTGTGTGTGTATATATATATATATATATATATATATATATATATATATATACACACACACACTTTTTGGACAATCTTGTATTGGGAATTGTAATAATAATAATAATTGTAATAATTGTAATAATAATAATTGTAATAATTATTATTGTAATAATAATAATTAGTTTTAAATAATTAAAATAATAATAATAATTAATTTTAAATAATTAAAATAATAATAATTAAAATTTTAAATAATAATAATAATAATTATTGTAATAATACAATGACCAAATAGGGATAATACATCATATAATAATAATAATAATAATAATAATAATAATAATAATAATAATAATAATAATAATAATAATAATAATAATAATAATTTAAATAATAATAATAATAATAATAATTTTCTGATGTTAAAGAATTCCTTGGTTTCTAAGGCTTCATTTTTCTGATGTTAAGTCATGTCTGAGTTGTAATTTATTTGGAATTTTAATTGTGTTTAACTTAACAAGTTTATCCAAACGTTTGTTGTTATTATTATTATTATTAGTACTACTACTATTATTATTATTGTTATTGTTATTATTATTATTGTACTATTATTATTATGATCGTTATTATTATTATCATCATCATCACTCAATTAGTTATGTACATTTATGTATGTACATAACAAATCTAAGGAAAGAGGATCTGTTTTAATTTGGGGGAAATGATTTGTTTAGTTATAAATACTAATCCTTGCAAAATAATAGCAACTAGGCCCATGTGTTTGGGTGGTCATTGGATCAATATTCCAAACTAGAGGTATGACCGTTATTATTATTATCATCATCATAACGCAATTAGTTATGTACATTTATGTATGTACGTAACAAATCTAAGGAAAGAGGATCTGTTTTAATTTGGGGGAAATGATTTGTTCAGTTATAAATACTAATCCTTGCAAAATAATAGCAACTAGGCCCATGTGTTTGGGTGGTCATTGGATCAATATTCCAAACTAGAGGTCTTGGGTTTGAATCTGTGCATCAACACATTTTTTGGGATAGAGTTTAATATTCGCCACGTCAACCCGTTCACGTGTAAAATAAAATAAAAAATTATTATTATTATGACTGTTATTATTATTATTATTATTATTATTATTATTATTATTATTATTATTATTATTAGTATTATTATCATAATTTAAGACAACATTTTAATAGTCATTGCAAAAAGTTGTATAAAATATGCAACGAAAATAAAAATTGTTGCAAATGAATGTGGTCCATATTAGGCAACGAAATATAACAACAAAAAAACTTTCGTTGCCCACGATGAGGAGAAATCAAGTGGTTAGAAATTTTGCAACGAATTTCTAACGAATTTTGTTTTCAAATTTTGCAACTACTTATGAATTTCATTGCAAAAAGTGAAAGGTGACCTGAATCATAGAACGAAGACAAGATTCGTTGCTAAACATACACTTTTAACAACGACTTTATAAGTCGTTGCCTGAAAAATCGTTGCTAAAGCCCCATTTTTAGCAAAAAAAAACTTTCATTACCCACGATGATGAGAAAGCAAGTGGCCGAAAATTTTGCAACGAATTTCTAACGAAATTTTTTCCCGCCAATGAATTAGCAACGAAATTTTGCAATGACTTATGAATTTCGTTGCAAAAAGTGAAAGCCTGACACAATCTGCAATGAAGGACAAATTTTGTTGCTAAACATATACTTTTAGCAACGACTTATAAAGTCGTTGCCCAAAAAATCGTTGCTAAAGGCCCATTTTTTTGTAGTGAAAAGTGAAGTGTAGGTTTTACGAACCTAGTTAAAGAACAATGTAACAATATTATTACATTGAGACGGTATGAAATATATAACTAATGGATGTGAACCCATGATTATATAACTGTGTAGGAATACACAAAGTGCAGATTACTATAAGCAGTTAAGTCGTAGTTGATAAACTACGAATCAGGCAAGTCTTTCAGTTCCTATTTGTTATATGAATTCGATAATTGTTAGTTGAGCTATATTATGCTATGTAAATGTTGTTATATATATGAAATGCGTATGAGATATGTATAAAATGTGAAAGTTGATCTTTGATGATATACTTGTGATATAAACCTCTATGTCTGTTATGTGAGAAGTAACATGCATAATAAATATTAATCGATTGCGAATGCATAAATTGAATATGTTGTTATATGCTATGTGCTGCATAAAAACTGTTAGAGTTGCTGGGCTGTTGAGCTCACCCTTACAAATAATCACTTTTGCAGGTTAAGGATACACGGTAAGGTTTACGTGCTATTTGATTGATAAAGTTCAATGGTATCGAAGGAGATTGATTTATTATTTAACTAGATGCTCTTGAACCATGTTTAGGTTCGAATAGATGTATATGATAGTAGTTTTCGATGTGTAATACATGCTAAGTTATAAAGGTGTACTAGGCGGTACATAGTGAAATTCGAATTGAGATGTGAATATTTTACAGTAATTCGAATAGAATGAATCATAAGATGATTTGATTCAGGGATTTGTAATTGATTCAAGTCAAGATATCAATAAAAGATTTATTTTTAAAGGAGCTCGAAAAAGTTTAAATTATTTCGCATATTTATATAACATCGAATGTGATGTAATACAGGAATAGTAAATGACCAAGATTAGAAACTTATAATAGTTTGGGGTCATTATACATAGATCCTGGATATGGAAAGAATTTATATTCTAAATTATAATAAGCAAAGTTATATTCATTTAAGTTATGAATAAAAGATATAATAGTTTGACGATAGTAGTATCGTGGCGGACCGAATCCCAGGTTCAAAGGGACCTGGATTTGGGGGCGTCACACCAATTCTTTTCAAAGATCGATATTCGTTCTGGATATCATACCCTGAAGATTAAAACTGAGGATATTCCAAAGACTGCCTTTAAAACTCGGTACGAGCATTATGAATTCTTAGTCATGTCTTTTGGATTGACTAATGCTCCTGCTATTTTCATGGATATGATGAACTATGTATTCAAGGAATATTTGGATTAGTTTGTTGTTGTCTTTATTGACAACATCCTCATCTATTCCAAAAGCCATGAAGATCATGAACACCATTTAAAGCTGGTACTTCAAAGGCTTCGTGACAATAAGCTATATACCAAGCTGAGGAAATGCGAGTTTTGGCTTGAGGAAGTAGCATTTCTTGGGCACGTGGTGTCAAAACATGGTGTATCCGTTAACCCGGCAAAGATTGAAGCAATACAAAGTTGGGAGCAAGCGAAGTCGGTGACTGAAGTGCGTAGCTCTTTGGGCTTATCTGGTTATTATCAGAGATTCGTGGAAGGATTTTCTCGAATCGCTACTCCATTAACTCAGCTGACTCGAAAAGATACAAAATTCGTATGGAGCGAGGAATGCGAGAAGAGTTTCCAAGAGTTCAAGAGGAGACTGATTTCGGCACATGTTCTAACAATACCATCAAGTTCGGATGGATTTGTTATTTACAGCGATGCTTCAAGCAAAGGGTTAGGATATGTTCTCATGCAACATGGGAAAGTTATAGCTTATACCTTGCGACAACTTAAAGAATATAAGAGGAATTATCCTACTCATGATCTGGAGTTAGCGTGATGCGTTTTACGTTGAAAATGGAGACACTACTACGTATGGGGAGAAAGTGGAGATTTATACGGATCATAAAAGCCTCAAATATTTTTTCTCCCAAAAGGAACTCAACATGCAGCAACGACATTGGCTCGAGCTGCTGAAAGATTATGACCATAGCATTCAATATCATCGTAGAAAAGCAAACGTTGTAGCTGACGCATTGAGTAGAAGATCGTATGCGGGTACGAGTGCGATGTTGTTAACACAAAGACCCATTTTGTACAACTTACATAGGATGGAGATAGAGTGAAAGGCTCCAAGTACCCACATGATGATATCAAACATACGAGTAGAATCGACTTTAATCGATAAAGTTAAAGCTGCTCAAGCCACAAACCCAGAGATGATACGTATGAAGAAGAAAGTACAAGAAGGTGTTATTCCAGAAGCAAGAATTGATGAAGAAGGAATACTTCTAGTCAACTCCAGACTTTGCATTCCTAACGATTCTGACTTGAAGCATAGAATCATGATGGAGGCACATAACACACCATTTGTAATCCATCTTGGGAGTACCGAAATGTATCATGATCTTCGATATACATTTTGGTGGAGCGATATGAAGAGAGAGATCGCGGAGTTTATCTCGAGGTGTTTAACCTGTCAACGTGTAAAGGTGGAGCATCAAGTGCCAAAGGGTCCATTACAACCACTTAAGATTCCAAAATGGAAGTGGGAACACATTACTATGGATTTTGTTACGGGTCTTCCCAAGGTTTCTCAAGGTATATATGCGATTTGGGTTATTGTTAATAGATTAACCAAGTCTGCTCATTTCTTTCCTATACGTGAGACTTATTCCCTTGAATGTCTTGCTCGTATGTACGTAAATGAGATTGTGAGATTGCATGGCATGCCAATATCCATAGTTTCAGATCGTGACCCAAGATTCACTTCACGATTTTGGGTTAGTTTGTAGAAAGCTATGGGCACGAATTTACGATTCAGTTCGGCATACCATCCTCAAACGGACGGGCAATCAGAAAGGACTATTTAAACTCTTGAAGATCTATTAAGACTCTGTGTCCTAGATTTCAAAGGGGGTTGGGATAAGAACTTACCATTGGAATTCTCCTACAACAACAGTTATCAAGCAAGTATAGGCATGGCTCCATTTGAAGCGTTGTATGGACGAAAGTGTCGTTCTCTTCAATCTTTTCTGTATGTTGGGACGAGGTGGGTGAAGCAACATTGTTGGGACCAGAATTAGTACGCATGACTACAGAAAAAATTCAAATTATCCAGCAACGTATAAAGACCTCACATGATCGATAAATGAGTTATGCTGATCTTCATCGAAAGGACGTGGAATTTAATATTGGAGATCATATACTGTTACATATTACTCCATGGAAGGGAGTTACAAGATTTGAGAAGAGAGGAAAGCTCAATCCACAATTTGTTGGTCCATTTGAGATTCTTGACCGAATAGGAAATGTGGCCTACAGACTCGCATTACCTCCAAGCATGTCTCGTGTTCATAATATTTTTCATATATCTATGCTTCGAAAATATGTGAAAGACTCAAACCACATTATTGCGTTAGAACCAGATGAGATAGCCGAAGATTTAACGTACGAGGAGGTACCTGTCAAGATCTTGGATAGGAAAGAGCATGTCTTACGAACAAAGGTTATACCACAAGTCAAGGTTTTGTGGAGGAACCATGCTATGGAGGAAATGACCTGGGAGTTGGAATCGGAAATGAAAGCGAGGTACCCTCACCTTTTTGAAATACCAGGTACGTACATCAATTTCGAGGATGAAATTTCATAAAGAGGGGAGGTTGTAAGACCCCAACTTATTATAAATAAATTTGAATTTCCTCTATTCATTATCTTGAAATAATAAGGAGTTAATTTGATATAATGCTTTGGTTATGGGTGAAATGTGCAAATATTGCAAAATAAGCAAGTGGTTATAAAATATTCATTTTGTCGGTGAATATTCGTTTGGTCGTGAAATATTCTTATTGTCGGGGAATATTCGTACGACGGCGCAGCCATTTGTGAACACATAACGGAAAACGGTCGGATGAAGAAAATGACAAGTTTAAGTTTTTATAAATAACGACATAATTGTTACCGTTAACATTGTTGGATTACCTGGTGGTTAAAATACAGTAATATGCGTGGTTGCACAGTAGCACACGGTATTGCACAATATTTTTGAATTATTGATTCTTACTTAAGAAGGCACTACTGAATAATTGTTATAGTAATTACTGTTCAATATTTTATTTTATTGATTCAATAATTGCTGCGTTGATATTTTATATTATTGTTGTTTCAATAATTGTCACTGCGCAATATTTCCCATTATCAGATCAATAAATCATATTATTTGAATAATATTATTAGATAGCATTATTGGCAATGTCTAAGAAAGTTCCGTCTAAGAAAGATGTTCGGTCACCTAATTACGCGCCAGTAAAAAGAAATCCTTATCGGAAAGCCCCCTTTTTCCTGGGAACGACCTGGTTATCATAATTGTGATTCTGTAATATTATTTGTGAATAATTAATTATTGATTTATATGATAAGAAAATATTTATTTTATGTGGATGGATAGGGAAATATTTATTTTGTGTGGATATAAATGAAGGAATTAATGCTGAGGTGTTTTATCAGTATTTTGTCGGAATGAAGGTATTAAAAATCGTCCGTATGTGGATTTTGGGCATTTTTCGTTTGGAATTTGGAAAAACTTAAATCTACAAAGTTGTAGAGAATTTGATTTGCTATGGAATGGACATAAAATTCATATTTTTCTGATAAAATGGCTATTTATTATGAATTATTGAAGTTTCAGAAATAAATATTTTTATTTAAAAACATGGTGGGCCCCACTTTTTGTTGGTGTAGAAAATCTGATCTTAGTGGACCCCACTAGAGGTGTGCTGAGTTTTGGGCAAAGATGGTGGGCATAGAAAATTTTTAATAAATTAATATTTTATTAATTTAGTCTCCTTTGACGTTCTAGCATTTTCCTATAAATAGGGTGCTTAGTTAGAATTCAAAATCACACCATAAATAAGATTTTTTTTCTCTCTCTATATTATCGAGCGTATTTTATGAGTATTTAGTTACTTTGAGAGTTGTTATTCAGTGCAAGTTTTCTTCAGCATCATATCCGATATTCCATTCAGAAATACTGTTCTTTTGAGGTAAGGGATGTTATTTTCTTCGTAAATGATATTATTTCTTTCAATATCATTATGCTGAAATATTGGTATGAATTTTATTGTGGAATTTCTACCTTTTTGTGTTGAGGTTACTATTCATGTATACGACACTATTCACGTATACGACATTATTCACCGAAAAATGAAATTTTCTCATCTTTGTCCCAGATGTCTATTATGGTTACTATCTTTGATTGTATCCATGTTTTGATCTTCATTCTTGAATTTTACTCCATTATGGTTTATTATGGAGTATTTTTAAACTTGAATTATCTAAAGTACGAATCTCTAATCTTTGTCCTTTTATCTCACTAGATTCGTTCTCTAAAATGTTTTTCATCATCCTCAGTCTTTAATGGTGATACTTGATGAATATCTTTGGCCTGTAGTGCAAAGATGAATGATTACCTGATGAATATCTTTGGCCCGTAGTGCAAAGATGAACAGGTGTTGAGATGAACATATTGGCGGTCGGTGATACTGAATGAACATATTTGGCCTGTAGTGCAAAGATGAATATTTGATGCAAGATGTATATTGATTGATGTTACAGGGATAAAATATTGATGATGAACTTTTAAATTCATAGATGATAGTAGATTTCACTCTTTACTTAACTCTTCTAATGAATTGTTATTTCCGCTGTAGTTGTTGATCTAAAACTTGTTGTCAATTATATTCTATCAGATTTTCCCTGTTGAGGACTAAGGATAATTTGTTGTACATTATCTTAGTCATAATATTCTTTACTGGGCTAGTTGAGCTCACCCTTTTCCTTTTTGTTCCATTTTTTTTCTCAGAAAGCGAGAATATAACAGTAACCAGTCGGGGTATAGAGTGCTGGTCCTAGACAGTTGTTTTAGCAGTCCTCACTATTTTTGTAAAATAGTGTATCAATATTTGTAATGAGGACTTTATTTGAGTGTGGATATTCTCTAGAAGACAATATTTGTATTTAAACTTGCAGTATATGTGTTGTCGTATTTTCCACGACAATTGTATTAATGAAGTTGTATTTGTTTCTGTACCATGTATTTGGCGACTCAGAATGGGTGATGTATACCTAGTTTGGGGGCGTCACATCTACAATATACAAGATCAATACACCAGGGACTCTCCTCCAAATAATCCGCAACTCCTTGAACCTATAACTGATCTCCCCACCAAAACGGAGTTGTCAAAATCAATTAAGAAAGTGACCAAGGACGTACAAGAAGATCTTGAAGTTCACTCCGAACTTGTTCATATGAGGCTGACTCATTTGATTGATGCTGCCAATACTCTCCCAAGCAACCTAAGTTCTGAACTGACAAAGAAGCTTAGGGTGATAATAAAAGAGATGATCCAGAGTATCAATGAAAGGGATCAAATCCACTTTCTAGCTGCCAAGAAGCACAGGGATGTTGTTCATATTTTACAAAATACTTAAGAATCCCAAAATCAACTTTTGATGGAAAATCTTACGAGTCTAAAGACCCAAATGAAAGAATTCCAAGCATTCTCCATGGGTCAAATGCAACAAACAGAAAATATCTTGGCCATTCTGCAAAAGAGAGAAGCTTGAACTAACTCTCTGATTTAGGAAAATTGTGTAGACATTATTCAATCCCAAACTCAATTCAACGAACTAGTCCAAGACATGACTCACCTATTTGAACATATTCGAACCCTTGATGCTGACATAAAGGGGGAGAATAAAGGGGAAGGAGGCGACAAAGGAAAAGACAAAGGAGGCAAAGGCAAAGATAAAATTGCTCACTTCTCAAGCTGTTCTCCCACAAGTTCTCCTACAAGACAGTCTCGCCATCAGACTCCACGACCTGAATAGTAGAAAATTCTCATGGCACAACCACTAAGGAGTCAAAAGGCCTTCTCCAAGCTCACAAGAGGTGACCACCACAGGCTTAAGAATGCCAATTGAAATCCTGCTTTCATGAATAGACACGATCATTTAGAAAGGCTAAGTCAAAGCGAGATGGAAGATATATCATGGAGAGACGAAGTCAGCAGGAGAAGAAGAGCTCAAGAGTATGCAAATCCTCCAAGGAACAAAAGACAGAAGAAATAGAGATAAGTTGAAACTAATTTCTTATTGATGTAACTAAACTTAATTACAATATCTGTCTTTACAAACATCAATAAATTCATGCTTATTCTCTAGAGGTTTCAGCTGCTCACTGAAACACTAAGTCATATTTACTTTCTAGCAACTGCATCTATAAATTAATATTCATGATACAAATCTCCTTGGTTATGTCAAAATCAAATAGGGGGAGATTGTTGGGAGATTGCATATTTAAAATTTGATGTTGAAAGTAAATATTCATGATTATATGTAAAGTCCTTAAAAGAATACATGTACAAGGACTTAGTGATAGATCAAACTTGTTAGGTGTATCTGGTCTTTAATGTTTATCATTCTGTAAATGAATGTATAGAAGAAAAGATCAAAGTTGTTAGGTTGATCTATGTCTTAAAATGTAATAGATAGGATTCAAATGAATCGTAGCCTATCAAGCTGATCAAAATATTGCAGAAGCTTAGGCATAAGTCGTAGAGCATCAAGGATCGTAGTGTTTCTTCTTTAAAGGGCCTCTTCGAAGTCGTAGAGTGGTCCAAACGCCTGCCAATCCAAACTCAGAAATCGTAGTGCGCTCTCAGAAGCGTAGAGTCTACAAGTCAAGCAAGTAAAGATCGTAGTGTACCAGTACTTAAGAGAAATCATAGTGTTCTCATCTATCAGCACCAGATCAAGTACTAAGGTGGCAAGACACCACGATCATGATCGTAGTGTATCATCTGTCTGCATCAAAAGCACTGAGCCTTGTCCATTTGTTTAATAATTAAAGTCAAAAAATGTGGAATGGATTATAGACATTGAAAATATCAAGAATCCCAATGACACAACAGTCATCCTTAATATATGACAAAGAAGCGTATTGAAGAAGCTAAGGAAAGTACTATGGGTTAGTAGAAAACACCTTTTCAGGTGTTAGGTGAGATAGCAGTCTGCTGTGTCAGTGGGCCAGTCTACTAATCAGAAGTTGTGCAGAAAGTCTCCATCAAAGCTCAGAAATGTCAAATACATTTAATGCTTCAACGGATACATTTCAAAGGCATCATATATACAAAACAGGAACAGATGAAAGAATCAAGCAAGTACTGAACAAAAACGCTGAAGAACACTCAACACTCAACTCTACAATCTGAAAAAGAAAGCTTGCTCAGCTACTCAGTTCTTTTGAACTCAAGCTTAACAGCAATTGAGTAGCACCATACAAGAACTCAACTACCATCAAGTGAAGGAAGAAGTTCCAAGTCAGAAGGACTTGAAGAGTTCTAAGTGAACTGATAAGCACCAAGTTTGCTAGACATGAAGAGTTCAATAGTGAACTAAGAAGTTCCAAGACTATTGGTCTTGAAGGAATCTGTGAGATTTAGAAGTTGTAAAGATATCCTTAGTGGATTTCCTACTCAAGGAGCAGAAGAGTGGACAAGGAGCTTTGAATGCTCTGAACCACTTAAAAGCTCTGTGTCCCCTATACTCTTGTCATAACTGCCATAACTGTTTTACTCCTATTAAGTCATTATATCTTGAAGGGAAAACAAACAAATCTTAATTCCACTGTGTTTAAATCATTATCAAAACTAATAAGAATTTTGTTTAAAAGAAGTTTAAAAATATATATTCAACCCCCCTTCTAGATAACTGTTGTGCCTCTGGGAACTAACACCCATCCTCAAACCCCACGGTCAAATTTTCCCCAGAGTAGGGAATCCAAGTTATAGCATCAGCTGTCAACAAATCTAACTGTAGGCAACAATGGTTGAAACCCTCAGCTATATGAACCTTCGCCAGTACAGAGTGATGTCATCGCCGTCCTCATGGATAGGTATCTAAACCTAACACACTCACAGGACGCAAACATGAGAGCCTCTCATAGGCCCAGAACTGCCATCATAAAGGCAAATATCTATTGTCAGTTAACACTCTTAACCTGTACATGGGAAATAAAAAAAGAAATACTCACCAGTAGAAATGGGTAAATTCCTAACCTAGCCTCTGTGAAGCCCTGCGAACGCATGTGCATGCCCTTGAGGAAATAGGCAAAGGTATAGGAGCCCCAGTCATACTCTCCAATATGGTCTACATCTCGTGTAGGGCTAACCAAAGCGAATGACACCGTGGAAGAGTTATCCGCTATGAAGCAGCCCCTAATGATCATTAGGAATTATAGCCGAAGAATGTGATCCCTAACTCTCACATCAGCGGGTATGGGCTCACTCAACAGCCCACTCATAGCATTTATGCTCAAAGGACCTGTACGAACTGTCCTGCCCTTGAGCGCCTCAACCGAAACTCCTAGTAAGGATCTGACAATAGTTGGGGTAATATTCGTCGTACATAGAACTGACGTCCCTCCAAACTCCATACCTGTGATAAATCTCCAATCCATCGGCGTGATCATCACCTTATAGTCCAATAAATGGAGAGACTGAGTCTGGTGAAACCAGCGCTCAAACAATGCCAGGGACAACGACGGGGGAGGATAGAAAAGAATGCCTCAAAGCCCCAACCATGAACAATCTCTCAATAATCTGGATGCAAAGCCTGATACAGAGAGTGTATGATGAATTAGTTCCCTCGAGGCTGTGTAAAGCCGGGGACCTACATCACAAAGCAGATCAACATCAGAACCTTTACTCCTCATTAATAGGAAAAAAGAAGATCAAATCCAGCTTGTACCTCGTTTGCATGCAAGTAAATCGAGGGGTGTCAACTCAAATCACCCAGAAGCTCTAAGATCATCACCTGAATGCCTAGGAAATCCCTACGAGGAGCATAAGCAGCAGGAGCTGGAGCCGCAACCGATACATCCTCCTCTTTGTCCTCAACATTCGGTACATCAACCTGGATAGGACGGATTATCGCCAAACGATAAGGCTGTCTAACTAAATGGGGTTGAGGCACATCAGAAGCCCTCCTCCACACACCTGAAGTGGTCCTGCGGGAACTACTCGGCTGATTCGGATCCATATCTGGACACACGTCTCCAAATCACCTTAGAAAGGGTGTGGTAAATTCTAACATGGAGCTTTTTAAATGCATTTTATGACTGCATCCAAACATACACTTATAGTAGACTTAAAAATGCATGACTACCCAATGCCTACACTTTTGGAAAAAAATTTCCAAAGTCTCCTCTATAAACATGACTATCCACATGCACATAGGCATGACTATGTGGCCATTCAGTAGCACACCTGCCCACAGTCATAAACATCCTACATACATAGATATATCAAAGTCACAATCCGTAAGGGTAACCTAATTACCAGGATTACTTTGTTCTTCCATCTTTGCTCAGTTGTCCTTCAAATAGGATAAGAAATAGCAGAAAAAGATGTAAATTTGATTGTTTTAAAAGTTAAATTTTTTCACATCACTATGTTCAACATGGTTAAAAACTAACATTTACTATGTTGAATATTTTTTATCAAGTCATATGAGCATGCATATTCACTACTATGTGTTTAGACACATTTCATGTGATAACTCATTTTCCAACGGATAAAAACTGGAAAAGAAGACATGCATACGTTACCAGGACAGTGTAGAACACTTGTACAGTGACAAAATTTGCAGAAAGACGCCCGAACTCAGCAGATCTGAAGGAGAGCTCTCAGATTCTCTGTGCGATGAAACTTGAAAATGACTTATGAAAGCAACATGACATTTAAGGCCACCCACGGTTGGCCGCAGGTGTACCTGTGACTCCCTTGGGTGGGGCCCACCCCTTCGGCTCGGTCCAATTTGAGTTGCAAAGGAGGTCTTATAAGCAAAAAAAGTCTAATTAGGGAAAAGATGCTACGCAGCTGAGCAAAAAAGCCTAAAATCTTGGTTTTCATAGACCAAACTGCGGGTCTACATATCACTCATTGGTATTCGCCCAGACACAGGGTTCACTATACCGATGATCACAACTGTTGCAAACTACATTCGGCAATACCTCACAAAGGTCCGATGCCGTCAGTTCGGAGTCGTAACTCCAAGACATTTCTCCCCAACGGAAGTTTCACACAATCTCATCCATTGAAGTATATTTCAATGAAGGTCTAGAAACCTTGATGTTATTCCAGCCGTTGGCAAGTAAATCCAGCAAGGCGTCAGAAGCCATCCGATGAATTCATCCATTGATATACACGTCAACGAAGGTCAATCAACCTTGATAACACTCAGTCATTATCAAATCAATACGGTAAGGCATCAAAAATTATCCCTCAATCTTATCCGTTGATGTACACGTCAATGAAGGTCAAACAACCTTGAAGTTATCCCCAGCAGGGATCTCATCCGTTGATGTACATTTTAGCGAGAGTCAGGTAACCCTGACAATACAGACTGTTGGCAGTAACTCTGATATAACAGTGAAAGAACCTGGCGATACAAACCAGGGAAGAACACCCTCATCGGGGAGGACCGATGATAGAATATGTTATACACATCTTTAACAGATAAAGCTCTATCCCCGAGAGTCTCTTGTACATGAGAGATACATACTCAGTAGAAAGGTTATACCAAGGATTAAGGACTTTGATGATAACCCCAACGTCAACATCCTGGAAGTTATTGAAAACTTTGGATCGCATGTCCAATCAGCTTATTAGAGACATCAGTGATAACTCCATTCCCCATCAGAAGTCATGGGAGCAATCAGTCATCATATTCCGTTGGAAAATAGTCCAACAAACCACATGCATTATATATTTGCATCATGCTGCTGTACATTGCATCACGATTATCTTGTCACATTTCTAGTGTCTAGTATTCTTTATCCTATCCATGCCATTACATTACATGAATATGATAAAGAGGGGCATCTGTAGACACTTGAAATTTTGCATTCCTGTTACTAACCTTGCAGGAGGGAAGAATTGTTTTCCAGAGATAACCCTAGAGGTCAAATAAGTTCCAGTTTTGAAAAAAACACCGGAGAAGTCATTTCCATCTCGGAGACAACCACGAAATATCCAGTTCCATTCCCGAAGATAACCCGGGGAGTTTCAATTTCAACCTTAGAGACAACCCCGAGGAATGCAGTTCCAGTTCTGAAAATAACACTGGAGAAGTCATTTCCATCTCGGAGACAACCTCGAGATATCCAGTTCCAGTCTCGGAGATAGCCCCGGGAGTTTTAGTTTCAACCTCGGAGATAACCCGAGGAATGTAGTTGCAGTTCTGGAGATAATCTCGAAAATGCTTATTTCTACTCAGCAATCAGCTTTAACCTCAGAGATAACCCCGAGGCACTCAGTTCCAAACCCAGAGATAACCCTGGGAGGTCAGGCACACCTCAGAGACAACCCTGAGGACATTCAGCACACACAGCATCCCAATATCAGAAATAACCCTGAGCAACGACTGCTATATCAGCCCAAATCGGAGATAACCCCAGTGAGGGGCAAAATCATTATTTTGCCACCTCGATCCCACATGAGCCCCGTCTCAACACATTTCAACTTACATTCTACACCGTAGTGTCCTACAAGAATCGTAGGTCCAATCTTGAGTGACAACTACACAAGACAGTACACCGGATAGAATTTGAAGCTTGAAGACCTAGGCATGGTCCCATCTTCCTGACTTTGTACAATCTCTAATCCCATGTCATTTGTGTATCTCTCGACAGTAACACTCTAAAAAGGTCTTATACACCTCAATCGAAAGCCCAGATTGATGTTCTGAAAGTTTGAGCGGATAACACATTACACGCGTGCACGTACTTCGAGATGGTAGGACCCACAGAGCCCGGGGCACCCCAGGAAGCCACAGGTGCACCTGCGACTACCGCAGGTACACCTACAGCACCCCCCTCTATAAATAGAGGGCTTGGAGTGGCCAATTTGCATAGACAAAAGGTGAGAAAGTCCTGTCCATTTTGCTCTGTACACACTACAAACTGAGTGCTTTCTCATTTCAAACACTTGTAAAGCTATTAAAGTCTTCTTTGGCAGTCCACTGTAAGCCTTCTTACATTTTTAAAGCCTTTCTCCACTATTGTGCACACACCGTTCTTCACGTTGAGAGTCGTGTTGCGTGTGAATGCCCGAACTTCGGTTGGTGGCTTTTTATTTCTTTTTTGTATATATATATATATATATATATATATATATATATATGTCAGGCCTGGAGTTTACTTCGTGGCCTTTTACTGCTTTTTTTATATTTAGTCCCGCCTAGAGTTTACTTCATGGCGGTTGATCGTTTTTACTGCCTTATTTACATTTTCAATCCCCCATGGAGTTGCTTTGTGGTGGTTGATCATTTCTATATATATATTTACCACTTTTATATATTTACATTTCCAATTCCCCATGAAGTTTACTTCGTGGCGGTCGATCGTTTGTATATATATTTATAGCTTTTATATATATAACTGCTTACAGCTTTCATACAAACTGCGACATCATGTGAGCCTAGGAAACATGTGATCACAGATTCAGTCTCCTGAATCTAGATTCGGTTCCCGTGATGGACATTTTTAGCTATAATCGGCTTGTAAATTATTCACGGTGTTTGAATTTCCTTAGATGTCTTTCATGCCCGTGAGGAGTTCGACACTGCTTTGTATATTATTTTCTCGAAGATGCTTCGCATCTCGAAAATAAAAGCAATCAAGCCGAATACATAATAAAATGGAAGTATCAAAGACATTAATTACTATTGAGCATAAGGGTTTGAAAAACCTCTTTTACAAAACATCATTGCTATATCTTGTTAAAATTGAACTTTTATGCAAAATTCAAACCCTTTGTATATAGGTGCGAACGAGGCATAACACTACTTCCAGATAATTACAAATTGACCTATACACGCACATTCATATTACAGTTTAAATTAAAAAAGTGGCGGTCACCGTGGTAACACGGATTTCGGGGGGTGCCTAACACATTCCCTCCGAATAATCAAGCCCCCGGACCCTAACGAATCTCAGTTTCATAGACCAGTTTAGTAGTGTTACAACATGTGGTCAATGTGCAAACCTTTTCTCGGTTGAGTTAGTGCAACCATTTAAAAATACCAACTGGCGACTCTTACTATCCAATCATCGACATATACATGTCGGACCTTCACAACTTATTTTTTCAAACAAATAAAAATCCCGACGATGACACTTGGATTAAGATCTATTTATTACATCTATTTTTCACACAATTTCTCTCAATGCACATTTACTAACAAAAATATCATATTTAACGACAATAATATTTATAGCAAAAATTGTGTCGTCAGTTGCTTTATTTAAAACAATATATATAGATATATCATTAAATGTAAATTAAAAAAAATTATGTGAAAAGTGTAACGGAGGGAATCTTAGTCTCATAGTAGGTCGAGCTTGCTTGTGTGAAAAGTGAAATTTTTGTGAAAATTTGGTTGTGCTTAAGGATTCCATAGGTCAAATCTAGGGAATAACAACATAAAGCGATTGATCATCTTTAACTAAAAATTTATGGAGATTTGAATTAAGATATTATCTAGCGCGTTATGTAGGGTATATTTAGGCGGTTGATACATAATACATATAAACTTATATGTGTGTGTGTCAGTCAATTTCAAGGACTCACCCCTTTATTTTGCATACCATGCTAACTCCCTTAAGCGACGGATCGGGCGACGGTTTGGTTTGTCACTATATCAGATAACCGTCATCTTAGCTTTTAGCGACGAACAACATATAACGATGGATCAAAACTATAGCGACGGACAGAACCGTCGCCCGGTCCATCGTTATAGGGGGTATGCAAGGTATGTAAGATCAATGGGTAAGCTCTTGATCCTTTCCAATATTATAAACACCCAAATTAATATCACACAACATAATCAAAGGACATTATTGGCATAAATAACATTTTCATGTTCGTGAATGATAATAAAAGGATAATTTTGGCACCATACCCCACAACTCCCTATCTTCCTTTTGAGCTTCTTTAACCTGCGAGATAAGAGACGGCTCCACTCTCATACCTGCCAAATGCTCATCTGAACCTTGCACATTCAACTCCAACTCTAGATGCTCCATATTCGAAATAAGCTGAGGTTGTGTAATAAGGGCTGTTACACTCTCTAAACTCTTTCGGCTATATAAAAGCATTTGCAACCACATTCGTCTTTCCAGAGTGATACTAAATTCTCGCATCATAATATTTTAGAAGCTCTAGCCAAAGCCTCTGCCTCTGCCTCATGTTAAGTTACTTATTTAATAAAAATAGCTTAAAGGACGGAGAATGAAGATAGGGAATGCAAGGTTGTACTTGCTATAACGCTATGTATCAACAACTGTAGAGTCACTAGAAATCCAACCACTACCAACTTGTGCTAGAAATGCTTCAACACCACCACTACCTCTTCTTTCTCATCTGTTATCGTGATCAAAGTCAATTTTTTTGAGAAAACTCGTAAATCTGTCTTGATCAAGTAGCCTTCTAGGTTTTCTGATTCGACGAATATTAATTAGTATATGAGGGGCCAGGTTGGGATGGTGAAGATTGAGGTTAAGGATGATATAATCGTGGTGGCTACTGGCTAAGAGGGAAGTGAATAGGTGTTCTGCTATGCTAGAAGAAGGAACTGAATTCCAATGTCGATACAAGTTGTTGTTTTGTTCCAAGTATAAATACTCACAATTATAGTTACGATTATAAAGCGACTGGTTGTTAGGCAATTTAAAAAGGGATAATCCGGTGCTTAAGGTTATTAAGGTCGTTAGAATTTGATTTATATATATAATTTTAATATACACGTCTCAGTACTTAGGTGACACAGATCCTACAAAAAATGCCATATCATTTCATGTCATTGACTTATCTATTACTAGATATAACAAGAGAATAAGTTATTTAAGAATTGCCTGTAAAATTAGTGTTTTACACCATCTAATAATAATATCTCATGTAAAAAATTTAGGAGGAAATCAAGGAATTTAAAATGAATTACCAAATTTTTAATTACTATTTACTATGATAAAACTGTTTAATCAATCATATTGAATTTTAAATATCTTGATCTTCTTCTAAATTCTTTACGTGACATGTTATTATTTGATGGTGTAAAACACTAGTTTTACATGTCATCCTTATATAATTTATTCTCATACAACAAAGCAATTGTAAATCTTATCCCAATTAATTAAATCATCATTTTGTTTGGTCACCAAGTTAGTCACGAGTGCGTCATCTCTACTGATAAAATGTATTTCATGATCATAATTATACCAATTTTTCGTATACTTTATTGTATTATTCCCAAAATGTACATGCATGTATTAAAAAACATGTACAATGTACACACAACTCGTTAATTTCATGTTTAATGTATTATATTTATACTCAAATTATAATTCCAAATATCATATACCATGATTTTAAATTTTAAATATTATACACCATATTTATCAGTCTAGTAATAAAATAAAATGACACATGAGATATTAAAAAAAATCCACATAAATAGATTAAGGACCTAACTTTAAAAATATAAATAGTTCAAAACAAAATAATTAATGAATTTACCATATATAAAATCTTAGAAAAAGCAACTCATGTGACCTGCACGTGAGATAAGGTTTGATTATTCAATTCTCTACCCCAAAACCCTTCCTTAACCTCAACTAACAGACACAGTCTACATTCACTACCCCATTCCACATGCTCAAACCCTAAAACATGAAACCTTCCTTAAGTCATAACTTTAAGAGAAGTCAAAAAAGTAAAAAATGAAATTAATCTTAAAATTGCATTATATATATGATGTATTTTTATTATTCTACTGACGTGTACTAATCAAACTAAATTATTTTGTTGTAGATGTCAGAAGAAAATGGAATATATAGAGATGTACAAGTAAAAAGTGAAGAATCGATTCATCAAATAGAGATTATACCGAATCCATTAATAGAAGAGCCAGAAGTGGTAGTGATTGAGTCTGGAGACTCGGAGAACCATGACCTTATGTTGGTGTTTGACGGCATGTCAGAAGAAGAGGTGGAGGTAGTGTCCTTTAACCCGGTGGCACTTGCGGAAGAGACGCTCCAGGGGGAGTCGATGATGTAATTATTTATGACCGTGTTGGATAGAAACCTCCATTACTGTCAGGAGGTGAAGGAGCTAAAAGCAGAGCTTCATGATGTCTTGGAAGATAAGACAGATATGGAGTTTATATGGGAGCAGGAGCATAATGAAAGAGTTTTAGCAAAGGACAAGGTCCACGAGCTGAAACATGAGGTCTTTGAGCTCAGAGAGGAGCTAAAAACAAAGAAACAGAAGATAGGGAGGATGTCCTATATTCATAGGAGTTCTCATAAGGATTTCCAGCAGCAAGTAGCTGGGTATCCAATAGAAGAAGGGCAGACTCGACATACTATCAGCCGAGATATTATCACCGATCTTGCTAATGCGGATTTTGATAATGCCTTGCGACAGATGTAATCTAGTATTAGCTAGAGTAGAATTAGATATGTAAATATTGTGTATTTAGTAGTGACGTAAAAACCTCATTTGTATATCAAAGGGTTATCTTTTGTAAATCCCAATTTTTAGAAAGCAATTGCGGGATAGTAATGTAATCAGCTTAGGCTGTGTAATGTGAACGATGTAGTATTATACTACAAGAAGCCAATCAATATAAGCCTTTTTACGGAACATATTGAGTAATGAGTTTTGAAGTTATTGTTTAATCTAGAATAATAACTAAGTAATAAGAAAAGAGTAATAATGATGTGTTGTTTATATTAACAGCAAAATACCGCCATGAAGGAGACAACGTAATCAAGATGCTAATGTTAATAAACTGGAGGGAGGTCCGGTAAATCCAATGCAGGAGTTCGTTAACTTATTAATGACATCGTTTAATAGAAATGGGGCTAATATCCCCGTAAATCCTGGAGTACTACGAGCTACTACTTTTAAGGATTTTAAAAGTGTCGGTCTGCCGGAGTTCAAAGGAACTACGGACCCCATAGAAGCCCAAACATGGGTAAATTAAACCGAGAAGGCATCTGTTATTGCAAATGTCTACGAGGGTCAGAAGGTTTCTTTTGTAACCTATATGATGAAGGGGGAGGCCAACTTATGGTGGGAGGCTAACCAGGCTAGGGCTGGTATTGAGAACTTAACGCGGGTAAGGTTCTAGGAGATTTTCTTCAAGAACTACTTTCTCACGAGTATGTAGGGGAGGATGGAAATGCGGTTTCTAGATTTGAATCAAGGGGAGATGATGGTTCCCCAATATGCTACCAAGTCTAATGAACTGGCAAGATTTACTCCACATCAGGTGGACATTGAGGTTAGAAAAGCTAGAAGGTTCGAGCAGGGCTTGAAACCCTGGCTCTATAACTGGATATCTGTGTTTCAAAGTACTTCCTTTAGGACCATACTAGAGAAGGCGATAATTATCGAAGGTGGGAATGAGGCTTTAAGCCAGTACCACAAGGATAAGAAGAATAAGGGTAAGGTGGATGGGGGAGTGAAGATCGAAGGAGCCAGCAGGATTGGCGAAGGTCAGAAGAGGAAAGGGTTCAACTCTTGGAATACCAGAGTGAAACAATGAGATTCAAAGAGGAGGATGGAGGTATGCAAAACCTGTGGGAAGACTCATTTAGGAGTCTGACTCAAGGGGAAGGCTGTATGCTACAACTGTGGACAAGAAGGGCATATTTTGCCTAACTGTCCAAGTTCGAAGAAGAATCATGGATGCTTTATATGTGGGTCAACTGACCACATAGGAAAGAACTTCCCGAAGAAGGGGACGGACGAGAATAAGGGCGCTAATAGCGGTAAGTTAGCTATTGGTGGTCCATCGCAGCCAGGTAGGCCGATGGTTCGCACTTTTAACATGACGGTCCAAGATGCAATTGCATCAGGGGATGTAGTTGCACGTATTATTCCGATTAATGACATAAATGTTTACGTGCTATTTGTTTCGGGTGCTACTTGTTCGTTTATAGCATGTGATTTTGCTAGACGATTAGGATTACTTCCCAAAAAGTTGCCTATACCTTTAATTATTAAGGTAGCAAACGAAGAGATAATTCCTGTTGAAGATATTATAGGAGTTGTTGCGTAGACATACAGGGTTGTAAATTATTGGTAGATTTGATACAGATATAGTTAGGAGAATTCGATGTAATTCTCGGAATGGATTGGTTGTTTAACCATGGGGCAATTATAGATTGTCAGAAGAAATGTGTAAATATTAGAACGTTGAGACAACATCAGGTAGTATTTTATGGTAATAGATCGCCGAGGCGTTCGTGTTGTCTTACTATGACACAAACTAGGAAATTATTGAGGAAGGGATGTGTAGGTTATTTGTGCCATGCTGTTGATACCTAGAGAGTGGGACCGACCATGGAACAAATACATATAGTTAAAGAATTCACTGATATATTTCTAAGTGAATTGTCGGGTCTTCCACCGGATAGGGAAACTGAGTTCATAATAGACATTGTGCCAAGAGCGGCACCAGTTTCCAAGGCACCATATCGTATGGCACCAGTGGAGATGAAGGAGTTAGTGGTACAGTTACAAGAATTGTTGGACAGAAAGTACATACAACTAAGTGTTTCGATGTGGGGAGCACCGGTACTATTTGTAAAGAAGAAGGACAGATTGTTAAGACTTTGTATCGACTATCGAGAGTTGAACAAGTTAACGATAACGAATACATACCCATTGCCCAGGATCGATGATCTTTTTGATCAGTTGAAAGGGTCAAAGTATTTTTCTAAAATAGATTTGAGGACGGGGTATCATCAGTTGAAGGTTAGGAAGGAGGATTTACTAAAGACGGCATTCAGGACTCGTTATGGTCATTACGAGTTTCTGGTGATGTCATTTGCATTGACTAATGCACCAACTGCATTTATGAATATGATGAACAGAGTGTTCAAACAATATTTGGACAAGTTCGTCATGGTATTTTTCGATGATATTCTAGTATATTCTAAGACGCCAGAAGATCATGCTGAACACCTAAGAGTAGTGTTGGAGACACCAAGAAAGGAGAAGTTATATGCGAAGTTCACTAAGTGTGAATTTTGGTTAGAAAAGGTACAATTTTTAGGTCATGTCATTGGCCATAAGAGGATTTTAGTAGATCCAGTGAAGGTGGAAGCCGTGATGAATTGGGAACAACCGAAAATGTCGACTGAGGTGTGGAGTTCCCTAGGGTTAGCAGGATACTATTGGAGATTCATCCAGGATTTTTTGAAGATAGCTACTCCGTAGACTAACTTGACAAGGAAGACGGTGAAATACGTGTGGACAGAGAAATGCGAAGACTGTTTTCAAGAACTGAAGAAGTGGTTGAGTGAAGCGCCTGTTTTGTCATTACCCGATGACACAAGAAATTTTGTAGTTTATAGCGATGCTTTGCATAGAGGACTTGGTTGCGTGCTCATGAAGCATGGCAAGGTTATTGCGTATGCATCATGGCAGTTGAAGGATTATGAGAAAGTTTAGCATACTCATTATGTGGAACTGTCCGCAATAGTTTTTGCCTTAAAGATTTGGAGACATTATCTTTATGGAGAGAAATGTGAGATATACACAGACCATAAGAGTCTAAAATATATCTTCACACAGAAGGAGTTGAATATGAGACAAAGTAGATGGCTGGAGTTGATAAAGGATTATGACTGTAAAATTCTGTATCACCCTGGAAAGGCCAATGTAGTTACCGATGCCTTAAGTAGAAAGGGTTGGGAGAAGTTGTCTATGGTAACGGCTCAAACTGAGTTAATAACAGAGATGGCTAGGATGGAGATAGAGGTGAAGTTGCTGAGTGAATTGGGACAAAGAATTTTTACAATAGATATTTAATCTACCATTATAGAGAGAGTCAAGGAGGTGCAGCTCAAAACTGAAGAAGCGATTAAACAATGAAACAGATTTAAAGTACATTCTTGATAACGAGGGGTTATTGAGATTTGAAGGAAGAATTTAGGTTCCGAATGAGACAGAATTAAGGGAGCAAGTTTTACAAGAAGCTCATAGTTCAAGGTACTCGATTCATCCTGGTAGTATTGAGATGTATCAAGACCTTCGGCAAGTTTTTGGTGGCCGAACATGAAGAGAGAGATAGTCGAGTTTGTGAGTAGGTGCTTGAATTGTCAAAAAGTTAAGGTCAAACATCAACAACCAAGTGGCTTGTTATAGTCATTAGAGATTCCGGAGTGGAAGTAGGAGCATATCACGATGGATTTTGTGGTGGGACTTCTGATTACTCAGAACGAGTATGATGCGATTTGGGTAATAGTGGACCGGTTAACGAAGTCGGCTCACTTTTTGCCAATAAGGGTTAAGTGTAACATAGACCAGTTAGCCAAGCTTTATGTTAAGGAAGTTATTTCCAGACATGGAGTACCAGTTTCGATTGTGTCAGATCGTGATCCACGATTCACATCGAACTTTTGGAGGAGTCTGCAATAACAGTTGGGGATGCAGCTGAAGTTGAGTACGGCTTACCATCCACAAACCGATGGACAGAGCGAGAGGACAATTCAGACGTTAGAAGATATGTTAAGATCTTACGTCATGGATTTTAAGGGTAGTTGGGATGATCATGTACCATTAGTAGAGTTTGCGTATAACAATAGTTATCATGCAAGCATATATATGCCGCCTTACGAAGCTTTGTACGGAAGGAAGTGCAGAACACCATTGTGCTGGGATGAAGTGGGAGAACGCCAAATGCTAGGACTAGAATTGGTGCAACAAATAGCATATGTAGTGAAGTTGATACGAATGCATCTCGTAGCAGCTCAAGATAGACAGAAAAAGTATGCGGACTTGCATCGAGTAAATAGGGAGTTTGAAGTAGGCTCCTACGTGTTTCTAAAGGTATCTCCCTGGAAAGGAAAGATATGCTTTGGGAAAAAGGAAAAATTAAATCCAAGGTTTATAGGACCTATTGAAGTATTAAAACGGGTAGGTGAGGTAGCTTATATGATAGCATTACCTCCAGACTTAGAACGAATACATAACGTGTTTCACGTATTTGTGTTACGTCCTTATAAGCCATATTATAAGCACGTAATAGAGTATGAGCCTATTAATATCGAGAAGGACTTAACGTACGAAGAGATGCCGATTAAAATTATCGATAGAAAAGAGCCAGTTCTGCGGAACAAAATTATACCTTCTGTAAAGGTGTTATGGAGGAACCACGAAGCTGAAGAAGCAACGTGAGAATTGGAAGAAAAGATGAGGAAGGATTATCCTCAGTTATATGTGTAATGTAAGACGAGATTCTGGGGACAAAATCTTTATAAGGGGGGAAAAATGTAACGACCGAGAAATTCGGATCTATTGTAAAATAATTTTATTTAATTAAATAATGAATAAAAATATATTATTTGTAATTATTATGTGTTAGTAAGATGAATGTCATTATATAACGTAGAGATGTTATAATGCCGTAGTATTTGACTACGTGAAGGAATTAAAGTGTTTAAATTTCCAAGACAAAAATAAAAGTTTTCTGAGAAATTTTCTAAAAAACACTATTCACTGATTTCTGCTCGAGAATTATTTTTGAACTTCCAAGAAATACGTAACGATAGAATATCGAGGTAAGAAGGATTATGTAATAATAATTCAAGTATGGAAAACATAGTTTTTCATATGTGGACTTAATTCGAGAAAGTTAGGAAAAGTAAAGCATTAATTAGTTAAAACAATGATCGTATAATACGTTGGTATTATACGAGGTAATGAATACGAGTATAATATGAAGTATTATGTGAGTATGTCTGAATGATGGTATGTCATACATGTTGAATAAGTATACGAGTTAGAATACGATATTAATACATAGACAATACGATCTAACGCTTTAAGCCATATGTAATTGAACTTGTAGGATTGTGTGGGAAGTGTATAGTTTAATTGGGATTATGATTAAGCCCAATGTAAACTAATGTTACAGCCCAAGTGTTTGTTAATGTAAAGTCCAAAGTGGATTAATGCAAGCCCAAAAGCATAAGTTAAGCCAATTGAATTAAAGCCCAAATTAAGAATCCAATGGGTAAAGAAGATCCATGGGGCAATCCATGTAGGCCCAAGATCACATGGGTGATCTTGGTGGCCAAGTAAAGAGTGTGATGGCCAAGCAAAGAAAGTGATAAGCAAGCAAACTTAGTGATTAAGTAATGAATAGTAAGGAGGTTTATTTAAGGAGGTGGGATGGTTTATTGACCATTATTCCCTAACCTAGCAATTCCTATAAATAGAGAGCCTTGGATTTCATTTGTTGGTTGTTCAAAATACACCAACAACTTACAACTTATTTGTTAGAGAGAATAAGTAAGAAAAAGCTAGACTTTCATTAGTAGAAAAGAAGAAGAACAAAGCTTGATCATCAAGGGTAAGACTTCTATATCATTAATCTTCCAACTCTTCAATTCTATTTTGATAGAGAAGTATTGATTAGTGAAGTATGTATGCTAAGAAGTAAAGAGAATGGTTAATCAAAGGACTTAAGTCTTAATAAGCCTTGAATAAGCAATTCGTTCATATATAAGTTATGAACTAATGAAGAACTTGTAACATGTTTACCTTAATGAAGTTTGTATGATAAGAAGAAGCAATAATGGTTGTTAGAAGATTTAAAATCATGATAAAATATGTGAAGTAAAATCATAATCATATAAGTTATGAATTAAGGAGGAATAAGTAAGAACTTATCATGTAGAAAATTTAATGAAACATGTATGTTAAGATGTTTGTATGATGGATAGAATCCATTTGAAATGATGAACAAATCATAAATAACGAAGTTATGGCGAAATTCATGAGTTCGGACAATAATCGTCGAAATCGTGAAATTCTCAGAATAGAAGGCAAAATTTGATATTGAGCTCAGAAATGTTGGTTTACGATAAGGATAAGTCATATTTGGCATTATAGAGTTGTAGACTCGAAAATGACCGAATTCTAACTTAGAACGAAGAAATGAGCGTTGAACGTTCACGAAAGTTTATCGTTTTCGTTAAAATAGTCTAATAGGTGAATTTTGAGTTAACAAAGTTAAAAATGTAAAATTCTTGCATGAACACATAGAGTATGTAATTTGTGAGCTAATAGCTTTTTAATGAGCCAATTCAAACTTAAAATGATCAAATTTGGAGTCCGGGAAGTTCGCAAAGGTCAAAAATTGATATTGTAATCTGGTGCACAGAGTTGGTGCTGCGGCGCCAGCCCATGGCCAAAAGGTAGCGCTATAGCGTCGATGCCATGCCCAGACCTACTGCAGAGTCACGCCACGGTGCGGTCAAATGAACTATTAGTGGTGCTACTGAGCAGAGAGCCAGGACTCTTGCCATCGCTAACTTTCATGAATGCAAGTACCACTTAAGGAAGGAAAATTTGCGCAGCGATTACTGACATTAGGGTTTGCACAGTAATGAAAGCTTATGAAGATAAAAGGAAAGGCAATTGATTAATAATGAAATGAAACATTATTAAACCTAAAGTAACATCCTTAAATGATGTTAAAGACCTTAAGTATATCAACTAAAGGTCGACGAAGGATTAATTAAATGTCCAAACAATGTAATGTGATAAGCCGAAACCAATAATAACAATCTAAAACATGATTAGATTTAGAAGAATGGTAAGATATAGTAGTAGCTATACTTGATTATATATGATCTAATGTGTTACATTATGTGATCATATATTGTAGAGACCTTAAAGACTTAAAGAGAAAGTGTAATAACAGTAGCAAACGCTGAAGGCAAGTGTTCTAACCCTTGTCTATGTTCAATCTAGACAATTTGTGTGATTCATGTATTCTTACGCATGAATTGATGTATGATGAAGTTAAAGCCAATTCTTTGGCTAGACTTGAGATGTTTTAGATTTCTTATAATCTATCAAAGTATTGTCAATGTTTTACCAAACTATTTTGGTGTGGTTTTCAAATGAAGACTGAGTATGCTAATCAAATGTTTTGTCGTCAAAGGACACACACGTGAGGTTGCCACAACTTAAATGTACATACATTTACAGAATGTAGTGTTGATTAACATAGAGTATTATACGCTGATCACCTAGACATGCTCGTAAGTAATGCCGGACTTACGGACTTAGTGCCGGGTAGTCCTTTTCAAAGAAAGTATGAAATGCTCAATGTCTTGAACCGAAATTGATGTTTTACTGAATGTTGTCATTGTAAAACGTTTTAAAGAAAAGGGAAGTGCTATTTTGAATTATTGATAGTACTTCATAACTATTTTTTAGTTATTGAAGATATATGATTTGTATGTTTTAAGCATGTCATTTAAATGGAATTGTTGTACTTGTTGAGCTAGTTATGCTCACTCTTTTTTGAACCATATGAATGCATCTAAAACCAAAGGCTCCAGTAAAGATAAAGGGAAGGCTAAGGCAGGCCGTTGAACTGTCTATGTAATAGTATAGGTTTAATATTGTAATGCATTTGATATTAAGATAAAGAACTTATGTATTGGTTATAAAGAACCTAGGAAGGGAATATTGTTGGAATATATATAAGACATATTCATTCTTTTGAGGCATTTTAATTGAATGTATGTGTGAACGGTAGCACCATGTAACACCATTTGTCGGGTTGGAAGATACCCAGATTTGGGGGCGTCATTTGAATTCTTTAATCTTCTCCATGGGCACTTTCCCCTTAGATTTGATGAAAGGCTTCATCACCCATTAAGGAAGATACAATGGATTTTCTTTAAACACTACATCAGTTATATTGGATGTAGATCCTTCAGCCTCTCCATAGTTCCATGGTACTTTTTGAAGGCAGATGACATGATAATATGGCCTGGATGACAATATGATTGGCTTTGGTGCAGCCACTTTGAGCTGAATTGGTTGAATTATAAGTGGTGTGGCAGCCAAGTCTCCTTCAGAGGATATAACTGCTATAACTTCCTTCCATCCTGGAGGAAATGTGTTCCCATTGTCCAATGATATAGCGTTATTGTCTGCCATTTGTAGGTCACCACTGTCAATCATGTTTTGAATAAGATGGCGGAGTACCCAACATTCCTCAGTGCTGTGACCGCGAGAGTATGAGTGGTATTGACATACTCCATTAGGATTAAACCGCTTTGAGCGTGGGTTGTCTGGAGGTGGCAGTGTTGTGATCTTTCCCTCATTAATCAGCATCTGCAATATCTCTTCCATCGGTTGGCCTAAATAGGTGAATTCCCTTTTGTTGGCGAAGTCCTGACGGGCTTTAGCTTTTGCTTTTCTACCAAGCTTTTCCTCCAATGTTTCACTCTCTGGAATAAGTGTTGGAGTACTTGTAATAAGAGAAAAGAGGCTAACATGCTCTTGACTGAGCAACTGACGTGTGACTTGGTGTTCATGAATCACCAATTCTGCTAATTGATTGACTTGTTCGCCAAGAGCCTTTAACTCTCATTCCATCATGAATTGGAATTGTGAATAATCCCATCTGTCAAAATTATCCTCGCTGATTTGGGATACACCAGCCCCATAGTTGGAGCTCTGTCCACTACCCCAGTTAATTATGTTAACCTCCTCTTCCTTGTGTTAAGGGAGAGGGTTATCTTAAACATGTGGTTGGTCGGGCTTGGTCATCATAATCTCACCATTGTCAATTAAATCCTGGATTTTATGCTTAAGGGCCCAATAATCCTTAGTGTCATGACCTGGAGCTCCAGCATGGTAAGCACACTTTTTGTTTGCATTGAAACCATTTCCACTCAGGTTGGCAGGTGGAAGGATATGAGTGATTTTCTTTTGATCTGTCAGAAGTTTGAGAATGTTTTCAAGTGAATCCCCTAAGGGTGTGAACACTCTTGTACATCTGACTTCTCCACTTTTTGGTAATTGAGGGTTTGAAGACTGTGCTTGAAAAGGGGAATAATTTCTCCTTTGAATAGGCAAATTTTGATTGCCTTTTTGTCCTTGCAGTATCAAGGAAACATCCTCTTCTTTCTTCTTATGGACCCTCCATGGGTTGTTCCCATAACTTCCAGATTGGATGTGCTCGACTACGACTTTTAAAGCGGCAAGGTCTTGAATCTTTCTAGATTTTAATCCCATTTTAGCCATTTCTCCGTGTTTGATCATTTCTGAGAATGACTTGCCTATTCCATCCAGGACCCTCTCATAAAATGGAGCTTCTTGAATGTCTATGAAGGTCATCACCATTTCAGACTTTGTCATAGAAGGGATAACTTGAGCAGCCAGACGCCTCCATCTTTGGGTATACTCTCTGAATGACTCATCGACTTATTTCTTGACCTTGGTAATTTGATACCGGTCTAGAGCCATCTGAGTTTGAAAGCCGTATTGACTAAGTAAAGCATGGGCTAACTCCTCCCAGCTATGTATTTTGGAATTATCCAATCTTGTGTACCATGCTCTAGCTTCTCCAGTCAAACCTTTCTGAAATAGCTCCATTCTGAGCTTTTCATTTTTGGCATAAGATCCGAGCTCTCCAATGAACATCTTTAAGTGCGTGTAAGGATCTCCCAATCCATCATATTTCTCAAAATCAGGAGTTTTGAATTATTCCAGATAATGAACCTCGGGGAAGATACAAAGGTCTGAATATGAAACACTTCAGTGTGTTTCAATCCCTTTGATAGAGCGAATGGTCTCTTCTATTTGTAGAACCATCTTCCTAATATCACTGGTGTCTTGATCTTCTTTAAGATGGGTGATTTCAGGGGTTTTGTTGGTCTTATTAGACTGAGACTCAGGTCCTGGAACTTTTTTGTCCAGACCTTGGATTCCTCCATTTGTAGAGGGTTCTATGTTGATGGGCATTTATGGACCCTTAGTTGACTTGTGTAATTATTTTAGAAAAACAACCAACTCTATGATTTAATTGCTTAATCCTTCAAACTCCCCACGAGAGACTGCAGTAGGATTAGGCTGACCAGATGTAGCCATGTTTGGTTGTAGGCTTAGTGCCTTTTTGGACTTTCAACGGGTAACGAGATCAATTGCTTCCCTACAAAAAACTTATGTAGTTTAGTCTTAGGGAAACGTGGCAATGTTACATGCTATGAGATGTGTCCATTTTTTAGGAGTATTATCCTGTAAAACGGATGTCAACTGTGTTAATGACATGATATCATGATAGGTTTTGATATGAAAAGGACACATAATCCTTTATATTTTCCATTACATTGAGATTGACATGGAAATGAAATTATAAGTAATTGAAATGGGAAGGTATGAAGAGACTTTGCTCCACGTTTGGTTTATCAAAGGCTAACCTATCTTAGGCTACTCTCGCTACTTTTTGGCATGAAGGTTCCCAGATCAACGCAATTTACTCGACGGAAAGTTAATCCGATCTTTCAACTTGAGCGAATCTGGGTGGTTCCTTTCTTGAGCCTTGTTGGAATTATTCTCCCTACGAGTCCAGTAATCAAACACTGATAGGATAGCCTCCTGGTGGAGGGACCACACAACATACATCTTGTCTCACCGTATGGAAATGATGACATGTGTGAAACACTAATATCACAAGCATATATGGTGCGAAGTACTAAGTGCAGTAAGTAAAGCATTAGTATACATTCGTTCAAATGAAAATGCAACATCCACACACAAGTAGATAAAAGTTTTGAAAAGCTTTGAATAGCGGCTTAAGCCCTCATACTAGATTTCCCCAGCAGAGTCGCCACTGTCAACGTCGGAATTTTTATTTATCCCTTTCTGTTCTTGTCTTTTGGTGTTCTCATGTTAGGTGAGATTTGTTTGAAAAATAAGTTTGAAAAGGTCTGACATGTATATATCAACGATTTGACTGTAAGAGTCACCAGTTGTGTTTGTTCCCAATAGGCACACAATAGATCTAGAAGAGGGGGGTTGAATAGATCCTTTTTAATTTTCAAATACATTTCTCTTTTATTTTTTATTGCTAATGAATTAACATATGACAAACATAAGAATCTTTTCAAGCACAACAGAATAAGTAAAAGATCCCCTTCATTGATATATTCATAATCATACATACATTGTTCTTAGAGTTAGTTAAGCTGTAAGTAGTTAATACATACATAGCAGTTATAACAGTTAAGTACATAATGTAAATGACATAAAGTAAATGACACAAGGGATTTTAAGTGGTTCAGAGACTCAAGCTCCTAATCCACTATTCTGCTTTCAACTAGTAGGATTTCCACTAAGGAAGGGCAGCACCCTGAATCACTAAGATTCCTTCAAAGCCATCAGCCTTGGAACTTTAGTTCACTAAGAACTCTTCAAGCCTAGCAGGCTTGGAACTGCTCTAGTTCCCTAGGAACTCTTCAAGCCCAGCAGGCTTGGAACTTCATTTAGTACCTCCAGACAAGGACCTCTCAGGTTATGGCTACTTGTTGTTGTAGTTGTTGTTGTTGTTGTTAGTGCTAAGATGTCTTTAAGCTTGAACATCTTTTGTACTTAGCAGCTTGGCGTGGTCCTCTTTGCATTCTTCTTCTAGTCTAAACCACATCTTCTCTGGTTCAGCTGATCTTCACTCTTTTTTGCTCATCTTCATTTGATGTCAGCTGTGCACCATCATTATCTAGATTTGTTAAGTCTCTGAGCTTTTGGCAGACTTCGTCTGGCACTTAGGAATCCCTAAACCTTTCTTGAATGTTTTACAGATATGATTCTGCATCTGTTCTTTTTTATTTTTTGATTCATGGTGATCTTTAGAGTTGCTCTCTTTATCTTCTTTGTACTCTGTCACTTTTCTGATTGTTATCTTCTTGGACTTCTCGGCTCTCAGCTTAGGTGCCATCTTCAGTGGCATTCTCATCTTTGTTGAGTGAAGCTTTAGTCTGTTCAAGTCCTTTTTCAAACAGCTTCACTTCCATATTTGTAGTCTCACTATCACTAAGACTTGTTCTGTTTAGCTCTAATGGAACTTGTAGGGTCAACACTATAACATTCCCAACATCAGCAACTTTTGATCCTTGAAGCTCTGTCTTATTTATACTCCTTCCCAATCTTCCCGTTGGGATATAGCTGTTGAAAGTTATTTGAATTGCTTCACAGATCTCGAGTTATTTGGTGTAGACTGCAGATGTGACATGACATCCCATTTTTTATCTTTCTAATACAGTAGTCTACTATTTCCCTACCCCGTCAGTGATGTCACTTTGATGCCTCGGGCAGGTAGTCTTCTTTATTTCTCCTTTTTAACTTCTCGAATAGAACGTCAGAGTCTGTCCTCTTGCATCAATGCTCTCAACTAGAAATGTTTGAATATCAGTCTTCAGATTGAACCATTGCCAATACTTCAATCTTCAGATGACCGAACTCTACGATTCTGATGCAAATGTTCTTGGACCTAATCGTAGTGTCGTATTGAATGTTGCTCATTGACTGGTTGAGACAACACTACGATCCTGAGGAGTGTTCATTGGATCTTCAATGCAGAACACTTCTTCTTTATATTGTGTAGTGCTTTAATACTTCTGTTTGCCTCAACTGATCTCAGGAACTAATAGCTTAACTTCTTGTTCTGGCCTCTACTGAATAGAAAGACACTTCAGATTTGTGGCATGTCCAGCTCACTTTCTCCATATGATCTCCCGTTCACTTATCATCAATGGACTGACACGATGCTTAATCACTTTAGCCTTGTTCTTCATATCTGACCGACTAGTCTCTGTGTACACACTTCATCGGTTTCTGCTTTGTTTGGCAAACACTGATCTGGATACTTCCAAGATTGTTGTCTTCATTTTCTTGATAGCTCACATTTCACTTTCCTTTGTCGACTTTTCTTCTTGATCGATTCTTCATCTTGAAGTCTTCTTCTGATCAACTTGTGGAAGACTTCATCTTGCATGCCATTCGTTGAGTGCTCTCTGGTTTACTTCAGGTGGGATGTATCTTTGTATCTCAGACCAGAGGCTTCAGACTTTGTATATTCTGGGAGTGTTCATTTGTTTAGAATCGTGTTTACTCTATGATTCTGCCTTGACATTGTGAGCACCTCTGTTGAAGCCTTAGTTCTACACTCTACGATTCAGCTTTGGTTCTGCAGACACTACGACTTCGAGTTCAGATCTTGACACTCTATAATTTTTGTCTTTATGCTTGTTGTCTTCATCTGATCTTGCTCGACTACGATCTCTGCCTCTGATGTGATCAGTAGACTCTACGACTCCGAGTGTGGTCTACAATTCTTGACTTGGCTTCGGCAGATGCTCGGTCGGCTCGTAGACAGGCTGTCTCTACCATTCTGAACATGACATCCTCAGCAGACTATGGCTCCGAGGATGTTCTTCTCGACACACTACGATCCTTCCTCGTCTCTCCTGACAGTCTACGAACTCCGAGATCTAATATCTTGCAGACTACGATTCTGCTTTGATAGCTCTCGAGTTTTCCTTAACTCTCTTGGCAGACTACGATTTCTGGTGCAGTGCTCGATGATTAGACAAGCCTATCTATTACATTATAAGATCAACCTAACAAGCTTGATCTTTCTATATTTATAGTCCTTGTACATCATTTCTTTTTAATGACTTTACAAAGCTATTTTGCTTATGTACAATCAAACTAACATATTTGATCAATTTATTCTAAGTCCTTGTACATATGTTCCCATTATCTATCAAAATAATTTATAGTTTTTCTTAATGCAAGCATACTTGCATATTCATTCATTTATATCATAATCAAATCATACATAAATAGGAATATCATTCACATGCTTATTCCTAACAATCTCCCCCTATTTGATTATGACAAAAACAATTAGTGCATATGCATGATATAAATGAATCTTATATACAGTGAGCAACTGTATTTTTAAAATAGATAATCATGAATGTCATTGATAATAATATGGAATTACATAAACTATGCCACTTTACATCATGGATCCAGAACATACCTAACTGGTTAGAGTTGTACCTTTTTTGCTCTATGTGTGTGTCTAGGATGTCTGTTGATCAGCTACTTATTTGCTTAATCTTTTTGATCCTGCTCCCCCTGGGATGGTGACTTCATTTCTTTTCTCTTCCCCCCCTCAGAATCATGATCTTTTTCTTTATTTGGCTCTCCATCAAACTCTCTATTCATAGGATCATCATCCTCTGGCTCCCCCTCAGATGATGATTCTGCTTCTGCAGCTACTATCTTCTTCTTTGCCTTTCTCTTGGCTTTCTTATTTTTTTTTCTTCTGCTCTCTTTGCTCTTCCTTGAATACCTCTTTCTATGCCTCCTTTTCTCCCCCTTTTTGTCATTAATCTCTTGTGAAAGTTGCTCCATGTTGGACATAAGTTGCTCCATCAGGTAAGATGAGTTACCAACCTCAATCTTGACTTCTTGTTGGCTCAGCTCAAGTTGTAGAGAGAAAGACTGATTCAGATTGTCAATCTTGTCAGAGAGGGCTTGGATTTTCTCTTCATTAGCCTTATGTGCTCGTAGAGCTTCTGCCTTATGTTCATTTATAGCCTTAAGATAGATTTGATCTCTATCTTTGATTTTGAGAGATATATCAGACATAGTGGCTTGGAGTCTGTCTTGAACCGCATTATCTCCTGCTTTTGTCAACATCTTTGACTCTTAAGTGATGATGGATATCTTCCCAACCAACTCATCAGAATTCTTCAGTAACTCTTTCCGTAGGAGTTTGGTCATGTGTTTGGGCAGGCTCTTGTTGAACACTAGATTGAACTCTACGATTTTTATTTTCGGACAGTTTTTCGAAAGCAGTAAGAATTTGGTAAATCGTTGAGTGCCAATCACTGTTGGACGACGAAGGAATTTCAGACAATTGTGCTTGGAGAGAGGGAAGCTTTTCAAATTAAACTTGATCATCTTCAGTGGTAGGGTGAAGGGACTCTATGATCATCCACTTGGGCATAATCCTTCTACCATCAGAACCCACTCTACAATAATAGGGAATGTAGTGGTTACCAGCATGTCGGTAGACTTTGAAGTGAGACTGGTCTTTGATCATTTTAGTTGCAAACTTCTTTACCCTTGGGATGTTTTGAGACCCCAGCTCCAAGTTTGGAAACTGTGAGTAACACCAGCTGAAGTAACTTTCATCTCTTTCAGTATATGCCTTTAACCAGGGCATCCATGGGAAGAACCATCTCATTAGAAGGTCATCAGGATTGTACAGAATTGTAGTGCGGTCTAACTCCATGTTATTCCAGTTGTTAAACACATCGTCTGTAGTCATCCTTACAACTTTGAGTTGTTCATTTTTATAACTTACCCATCCTTTTGGTGGTGCATCTTGTGATTCATTTAGGACTTCCACCACTATTCTTCTACGAACTCTCGCTGGAGAGAGAACGGGATATTCTGTTGATTCCTCTGATTCCTGATTCGTAGATCTAGAGTCTTTTTCCATTTCTTCACCATCTGAGCTTGAATCATGCCGATTTCTTTCATCTGATTCATCAGTGAATCCTTCATGCTTATTCTCATCACTAGTACCTTCTTCAACATCTTCTCCCTTGGATTTAGACTCATCATCACTCAATTCAATGATTACAGTAGAAGAGTCTCCTTTCTTCTTTAGAACAGATTTGGCAAGCAATCTGTTGCTCTTTCTTCTCTTTTGAGGTTCAACTATAGGAGTTTCAGTCTCATCTTCTTCTTTAGAATCTGAAGCCTCTGTATCATCAGATGAACTTCCTTGATGTTCAGCAACAATGGGGGCAGGTCCTTCCACTTTGGACTCAATATATTTTGATCCATCATATGAATTTGTTTGGACTTTAGCAGTAGAAGATACAGTTGTTTCAGTTTTCAAACTTTCTTAAGCAGCAGAGTTGCTGCTCTGAGTGTTAACCATAGGACTTGTACCTTCTTCTTCACCATCGGATTTAGCTATACCTTTCATAGATTCAACTTCTTCTTTACTGCTGGACTTGATCTTTGAAGGTTCAATCTTGAGGCTTTCAGTTCCCTTCTCATCTTTTGACTTTACGTTCTCTTCCTTGGAAGATAGACTTTCTTGGGGAACTGGGGATGACTTCTTCATCACCTTTGTTTTCATGTTGGATGGCCCTTGGAGTAATCTGTTGCTCCTTCTTCTTGTTGGGGTTTCTGCAGTTGATGCTTGTTCTTCTCCTGCTCCACATCTCTTGTTGTCAGTGGAGAGACTGCTTAGTGGAGCCTCTGTATTCTTCACACTCTTAGACTTCTTCTTTGTTGGTGTGGCTGCTACAGATACAGAGTCATCAGAATGGGATGGCTTGCTTTCCACCTCTTGTGCCTTTCTCTTCTTCACCGAGACCTTGCTGTTGCTTTCCCATAAGTTATTTGCCTCCTATTTTCCTTAGGATTTTTCTTCCAGTTCTCAAATAGCTGTGGGTACATCACTTTGTGGACATTTAGTGGTTCTCCCTCATCATCCTTTATCTTAATTTTCAATTTTTTCTTCATTACAATGCTCAAGAGTCTTCCATGAAAAACCTTTGTGAGTGGTTTATCTGTAGATTTCTTCATCTCTGCCTTTTCCAACCATTTGGTCAACCCATCAATTAGAAGAGCTCTGAAGTTTATCTGTTGCTTCATGACAATTGAAGTCATGACTCTTAGTTGCAAATCACTGATAGTATCAAGTGCGGTGTCCTTGCACAATATGCATTTTCCTGTAATCTCAGCTAGAAATTCAAACTCTTCAGGAAACTCGTTCTTCTTCATATCCTACAGATTTATATTTCTCTTGTAACGCATTAACCTCTTGCCTTCTTCAATGTCAACTTCATCAAGGTTTATCATACCCTGGTTAGGAAACCCTAGACATTGGTTGATGTCTGATGCCCTTATCTTCAGACTTGCTCCTCTAACCTTTGCGGATAGAAGTCCAGAATCTATCGATGCATTGGAGTAGAATTGCTTCACTAGCTCTGTATAGATTGGAGTGTTGGCTTCCAAGCATTCAGAAAAACCAGCATCCTTTACAAGCTCAAGTATATCCTTGAACTTCTTTTTTGATCTTTCAAACTTCTTGAAGCCGAGTTGGATTCCGGTTATAACACACCATTCTTCCATTTTGAGGGTTCCAAATAAATGGGTATTTAGTTTCAGACTTCTTATGAGATATGGTTGAATGTGATTTGGACAAATCTAGAGGTTTAATAGATTCAGGCTTTGAAGAGGATTTTAGGGTTTGAAAAAGAGAGGGAGAGAGGTTTGATAGCTTCTGATAACTGTTTAGAGATTTTGAATTTATCTGTATGACGTTTCTTGACTCATAAGTTTGATGTCAAAGACGTTGAGTAGCTTGGTGCCCAATAGAAACTAGCTATGGACTCTTTTAGATTTTTTCTTTATTGACTCAGGCGATCGCCTTCTCGAGAGATGCTTTAGTAGATGATTTTGACACTATTCACCACCTTGAAGTTGCTTGTAATGGCAACCACCTTGATGTTGCACACCGAGATAGTTTGAGCCTTTGGAATTACGAGGTGAGTTTGTCGAGCATCTTTTCACACTGTATTCGAACTTATCTCCACATGATCTAAATAGTTGGGTAAGTGTCTAATTCTTCCGAGCTCCTCATGAGCTAGTATATCCTTTGGGAAGACTATGATTGTTGAGTCTATTCTACGATCGTTGAGGTTGTACTACGATCATCGAGTTCACTTCAGAATCTACCCTGCGATCGTTGTCTGACCTGGTCCTTGAGATGAACTTGACTAGGCATACCTTCTAGGTTAAGGTAACTCAGGAAGGGCCAACCTCTTAGAGTGAACTAAGGGTTAGGTTTGTCCCTGAGGCGTTTTCCAGATGAAAAACTTTAGAAGTGATTTGCACTGATCTCTCATTTGACCTTTTCTGCTTGGGACTTCCTCTACCAACTTTAGACATTTGGCTGTAATCATGGTGTCCTCCTCCTCTTACACTACGATTGAATGTTTGATCGTAGGCGCTCCATGATTTTGAGTTGGGTGGTTGACAAGGTTATCAGTAGTATATTTTGAGACATGCCTACTGACTATGGATCTTCATTTGGTTCATCAGCCACAAAGTTTTGGTACTTTGTAACTGGTATATTGCTTCATAGTGTATTTCTGATACTTTCAGTGATGCTGTTCCTTAACAGATCACTGCTTCCCCATGGTTGATACTGTCTTCTCAAAGAGGTGTGAGTTCTTCTTCTTCATGTGCATCAGAAAAAAGCCTTGCATATCTTTTTTTGACTGAAGTCATCATTATCAATTAAATCTTCTTCCATCATATAAATGGATATCTTCAGGACTGTTCACTCTACGATCATTTGACAGTACTACGAACGTAGTCTTCTTTTGACAGTTTACGGAGTTTTGCTTGTGGTGTTTTGCTTTTATGATGAGTTCCTTGAGGGTTCTTCTCAGCTGATATGCTTTGGATGATTGAGCATATAAGACCCTCTTTATCTTAGGGTGAATGGTCTGCTTCCATATGGAGATCAACAACCATGTGAGCCTCATTCATGTTAGCTCAACAATCTTCAAGGGCAGGCTTTGACAAATAAGGATTTTGTCAGAAACATTTCTGAAATGTCTTAAGCCTTTTATTGTTTGAATCCTCTTGACTGAAGTCTTCTGCTTCAGCATTCCTTAGTGTGGTCAGATAGACCAAGTACCTGTAGGTTAGATAAATTTCTATTTTTGGTACCCATGGTTAAATGGGTCCTGCCAGGTTAGCCTTCAAAATCCATGTTCCTCATATGTTTAAATTTTCATCATATTGATCACCGCCAATCATATTCATGCATGTATCCAATTTAGATATTTTATTTTAAGATGCATGATGATGAATGTGTATAAGATTAACCATTTTAACAAGACACTCTTTTTCTTTGACAGTTTTATCATTTTCTTGGTTATGTTCACAGAGTTTAAATGTTCACAGAGTGAGAATCAACTCTAACACTTATTTGTATCTGGTTGATTCATGGAGGTGATCAGTTTTTACGAATCTTCAAGATACTCTTGTAGAACTGATCATATTCTATGTGTTATCAAAAACATAGAACATAGGTTTGTACATACATACTAACCCATCAGCAATGATTACTCCACTTAAAATTAATTAAACCTTGATGTGCTTTTGACCTATTTCAGATTTCTTTCAAGGTGTTAACTTCAACCTAGAACTTGGATGGAGAGAGAGAGTTTGTTAGCATTTGAGTTTCTAACTTTAGTGTACTTTCTCTCTTCTCCTTTTTAGGTAGAGTATGGTCTCTTAATAGAATACTTTTATAGTTCGTAAGGTGTTGCAACATGATGTATACATTTATACTGATGAGGAACCGTACCTTTACATTGTCAGTTTCTTAACAAACATGTATCTCGATATACTAAGGTTAGGCATTGATGTGCATACTTTTTCCTTCACTTTTAACAGCTTGTTGCTCCAGTTGTCATTTGATCAATCAGTCATAGTCTTGAAGATGTAGGCTTAGAGAATCTTGACATCTTTAGTTCTTTGACAACCTTGAGTCCTCAATGTTCACATCCAGCTGTTGGTTGGCCAAATATAGATTTGAGAGATTCTTCTTTCTTCTCTTAATGAGTACTTCTTAGCACATATGACCTTTTCATCTTTCAGTCTGGTGGATGTTTGACTCTTTGCTGTTGATGCCTCTTGAGCTCCCATATTTGCTCTTCAGACTACAAGATTGACTGTGGACACGGATTGGTCTTGTTGCTATAACATTTAAGAACATGGACCAATTTGAACAGCTTCAGGTGTATATACACATTTACCTGTACACAATATTTCCAACTTGTGAGCTCATCTACATTTACAAGTGACTTATTACTAAACTAAGTTTAGAACAATGTTTGTGCCTGGGATCAGACTCAAAGCGATTAGCTTTTTAATATAGCATGAGAACCTGCTCTGATACCAATTGTTAGTTCCCAATAGGCACATAATAGATTTAGAGGGGGGGGGGGGGTTGAATAGATCATTTTAAATTTTCAATTACTTTTCTCTTTTATTTTGTATTGCTAATAAAGTAACATATGACAAACATAAGAATATTTTCAAGAACAGTGGAATAAGTAAAAGATCCCCTTCATTGATATATTCATAATCATACATACATTGTTCTTAGAGTTAGTTAAGTTGTAAGCAGTTATAACAGTTAAGTACATAATGTAAATGACATAAAGTAAATGACACAAGAGATTTTAAGTGGTTCAGAGACTCAACCTCCTAATCCACTCTTCTGCTTTCAACTAGTAGGATTTCCACTAAGGAAGGGCAACACCCTGAATCACTAAGATTCCTTCAAGGCCATCAGCCTTGGAACTTCAGTTCACTAAGAACTCTTCAAGCCCAGAAGGCTTGGAACTCCTCTAGTTCCCTAGGAACTCTTCAAGCCCAGCAGGCTTGAAACTTCATTTAGTCCCTCCAGACAAGGACCTCTCAGGTTATGGCTACTTGTTGTTGTTGTTGGTGCTAAGCTGCTAAGATGTCTTTAAGCTTGAACATCTTTTGTACTTAGCAGCTTGGCGTGGTCCTCTTTGCATTCTTCTTCTAGTTTAAACCACATCTTCTTTGGTTCAGCTGATCTTCACTTGTTTTTGCTCATCTTCATTTGATGTCAGCTGTGCACCATCATTATATAGATTTTTTAAGTCTCTGAGCTTTTGGTAGACTTCATCTGGCACTTAGCAATCCCTAAACCATTCTTGAATGTTTTGCAGATATGATTCTGCATCTGTTCTTTTTCATCTTTTGATTCATGGTGATCTGTAGAGTGGCTCTCTTTATCTTCTTTGTACTCTGCCACTTTTCTGATTGCTATCTTCTTGGACTTCTCGGCTCTCAGCTTAGCTGCCATCTTTAGTGGCATTCTCATCTTTGTTGAGTGAAGCTTTAGTTTGTTCACGTCCTTTTTTAAAGTAGCTTCACTTCAACCTTTGTAGTCTCACTGTCACTGAGACTTGTTCTGTTTAGCTCTGGTGGAACCCGTAGAGTCAACACTATAGCATTCCAACAACTCAACTGTTAGGTTTGTAATATTCATGAATGCAATCAAATTGCACATATAAAGCGGAAGCATGAAAAACAGAGTTTTAAAATTTTACAAACCATATACCCGGATCATCCTTTATGCATAATTATTAATTAAACGAAAAGATAAAGAACAAGAATCATACCCTTGAAGATTTGAGCATCCTCAGGTACAAGTTCACCTCCAAATCCTTTTACGTTCAACTTAAATCCACCGGGTTTGGTTCCTTCCTTTCATCAACGTTAGCCACCCAAGTGTTTGGCCTCTAGAGGTGATCCACCAAGAGAAAAGAAAGATTCAAGAAGATGGGTGTTTGGCAAAATCCTAGTTTTCTATCTCTCATAGAAAAAGAGTGTACTCTCCAATAATTGGAATTACGTCTATTGTGAAAGCGTCAACCACCCACACCCATAATAAGACTCCTCTTATTTATAGATGTAGGCAACTCTCCTTAACAATTAAGAAATTAGGTTTTATTTTAATAAATTAAACTCCTTTAATTAATTAGGCTCCCAATCTTATTAGGAATAATTAATTAAACTTTTTTAATTAATTAGCCTCCAAATCTTATTAGGATATATGAGAGTACTTTTATTAATTATTTCCCAAACTCCTTTAAGAATTAAATAATAGTAATAGTAATAATAATAATAAGACTCCTCTTATTAAATTATATTTAATATTTCCAAAATATTAAATAATAAATATTAAGCTATTTAATTTATTCTATCACCATAGATTAAATTAAATATATTTAACTTATTATTACGATTATGCCATTAACTTCTTAAATAATTATTCTTCCTTTTATGGTGTGACCCTTTAGGTTCTCCATATTAAACCTGGTTGTGAATAAATCAATTAGAATAATTCTAATCTTATTTAAATAAATAAATTAATCTATTAATTTATTTAAATAAATAATATTTATTTTACAATAGGTGTAATAACCCGGGATTTCGAATAATCTGAATTTTATGAATAATTTTTTTTATTTTAATTTATATTAATATTGAGTATCAATATTGTGCTGTGTATCGATGATACGAGTTGTGAGAATTTGTGACACCCCCAAAATAGGTCCAATCCACCCAACCTATTCTGAGTCGCCAAATACATGGTACAAAAATAACTACAACTTTATTATTACAATTGTCGTGCAAAATACGACAACACTTATGTTGTGAGTTTAAATACAAATATTGTCTTCTAGACAATATCCACATCCAAATAAAGTCCTCATTACAATTATTGATACACTATTTTACAGAATAGTGAGGACTACTAAAACAACTATCTTGAACCATCACTCCACACCCCGACTAGTTCTCGCTATATTCTTGCCTCCTGAGAAGAAAAATGAAACAAAAAGGAAAAAGGGTGAGCTCAACTAGCCCAGTAAAGAACATTATGACAAATATATTTTACAACAAATTATCCTTAGTCTTCAACAAGGAAATATCTGATAGAATACAATAGACAACAAGTTTTAGATCAACAACTGCAACGAAAACAACAATTCATTAGAAAAGTTAAGTAGAGAATGAAATCTACTATCATCTATGAATTTAAAAGTCCATTATCGATATTTTATCCCTGTAACATCAATCAATATACATCTTGAATCAAATACTCATCTTTGCACTACAGGCCAAAGATATTAATCAGTCGGTCATGTTCATCTCAACACTTGTTCATCTTTGCACTACGGGCCAAAGATATTCATCAAGAAATCATTCATCTTTGCACTACAGGCCAAAGATATTCAGTAATATCATCATTTAGGACTGAGGATGATGAAAAATATATTTTAAAGAAAACGAATTTAATGAGACAAAAGAACAAATATTAGGGATTCATACTTTAGACAATCCAAGGTCAAAAATACTCCATAATAAACCATAGTGTAGTAAAAATCAAGAATGATCAAAATATAGATCCAATCAAAGATAGGAACCATAACAAACAATCTTGGACACAGAAAAGAAAATTTAATTTTTTTGTAAATAGTGTCGTAATCATGAATAGTGTCGTATACGTGAATAGTACCGTATACGTGAATAGTAACTCCGACACTAAGAGGTAGAAATTTCACAAGAAAATCATCATGCTTCATGAATAGTACTCGTGAATAGTAACTCGTGAATAGTAATTCCGACACGAAAAGATAAGAATTTCACAAGAAAAATCTTACCAATATTCCGGTATAATGATATTGAAAGAAATAATATCATTTATAAAAAAAATAACATCCCTTACCTCGAAAAGACAGTACTTCTGACTGGAATATCAGATATAACGCTGAAGGAAACTTGCACCGTATAGCAACACTCAAGATATCTAAATACTCTCAAAAATACGCTCGATAATATAAAGAGAGAAAACTTCAGTTTCTGGTGTGATTTTCAATTCTAACCTAAACACCCTATTTATAGGAAAAAGCTTAGAACACCAAAGAAGAAAATTTAATAAAATAATATTTTTTTATAAAAATATTATACGCACAATTTGAAATCTGAATTTCAGCATCTTACACATGCAAGTGGGGCCCACCAAAATGAAAAACATATTTTTAACATTTTTTGTAACAAAATCAATTTAGACCCAATATTCTGGAACTTCAACAATTCATAATAAATAGCCCTTTTATCTAAAAAATTCAAATCTTATGTCCATTCGATAGGAAAGTTAATTCTCTACAACTTTGCAAAAGAAAGTTTTTCCAAATTCCAAACAAAAATTTACCGAAATCCACAAACGGACGATTTTACAGGCTATAATCAAATTTCAGTCAAAAATAGGGTCCACCAAAACACAAAACATGTGTTAAACATTTTTTATAACAAAAAAACTCTTCCTCCTCATTTATTCATATATCACACATTCATTGTAAAAATATCACCATTTTTATATTATTAGAGCATAATAATATATTTAAATGAATTATTTTATCTGTCACATTAAAAATTTTCTCCATCTATATCCACATAAAATGAATATTTTCCTTATCATATAAACCAATAATTAATTATTCACAAATAATATTACAGAATCACAATACAGACAACATGGCCGTTCCTAAGAAATAGGGGGCTTTCCAATAAGGATTTAGCCTTACTGGCGCGCAATTAGGTGACCAAACCTCTCCTTAGATAGAACTTTCTAGACATTTCCAATAAGGCTATCTAATAATATTATTCAAATAATATGAATTATTAATCTGATAATGGAAAATACTGTGTAGTGACAATTATTGAAACAAAAACAATAATATAAAATATCAATGTAGCAATTATTGAATTAAAAAAATAAAATATTGAACAGTAATTATTGTAACTGTGACGCCCCCAAAATTAGGTATACGTCACCCATCTTGGGTCGCCACTTACATGGAATATAAATTCAAATACAAACTTAATTATACATCTATCGTGTAACATACGACAATACATAAACTGAGAGTTCTAATAGAATATTGTCATTTAGACAATATCCATACTCAAGGAGTCCTCATTACAATTATTATCACACTATTTCACGTAATAGTGAGGACTACTAATGCTATCTTCAGACCATCACTTTTCCCCAACTCGTCCCAAATTATATTCTCATTTCCTAAAGAGAATAGTGAAAGAAAGGGTGAGCTCAACTAGCCCAAGAAGAAATATTATGACTAAGATAATGCGTAATAAATTATCAATAGTCTTCAACAATGTTAAACCGATAAAATACAATAGACAACCAGGTTTAATCTGCAAATGAATATGCAATCCATTAAAAGAGTCAAGTAGAAAATAAAGTCTACCGCCTCTTTTAGGTTTTAAAAGGTTTTCATCAATTTTTATCACTAAGACTCAGCTTTAATGAATAAACCACAATATCTAATCATCCCCGCACTACCACTGTCCAAGGATTTTCATCAAATTATCAATGGTCATGACTATACCGAATCACCCCCGGTCATAATCATACCAAAATTATCCATCAACGCATTACGTGCCACTGAGGACTTTTGTTACATCATTTATATCAAGCCATGATTATACCGAATGATCCCTGGTCATAATCATACTAAGTTCATCTATGCACGTAAGCCAAAGATAACATAATATAACGTGAGGATGATGACAATGACATAATAATTCAATAAAACAAGTTCAAGAATTATTTAATCCAGGAATTATTAACGTCCAAATTGTCAACATGATACTGTTTTGTAGAGTAAAATTCAAGAATAGTCAGAAGAATATTTCCATGAAAAGATACTGGATGAAACGAAAATATCAAAGATATTCTACTAATTTCATGGAGTATAGAAGTCAAAGTTTTAACCAACTGGGTATAATAAAGAATGGAATAACAAAAGAAATCACTATGCATGCGATTGCTTAGATGTATGTGTTATTCCAATAGAATAATAATAATCGGAACCGTGTCGTGTGAAATTCACAATCGGCTGTGATGATCCAATGTAATAATAAATGCCAATAATAAACAATGGAACCAGGTCCTGTAAAACACACATGATGTGATATTTCAATGTAATAATAAATGCGAATAATAAACAATGGAACCAGTCCTGTAAATCACACGCACAAGATATTCCAATGTAATAATAAAGAATGGAATAATGTAAGAAGATCACCAAGTATAGGGGATTCTCACAGATACAAGTTATTCCAATGTAATAAATAAGAATGGAATAACATAAGGATTTCACCAAGTATAGGGTATGCCGCATATATACAAGTTATGTATAGGGTATACCACTTTTACAAAGTTATTCCAATGTAATAATAATGAATGGAATAATGTAAGTTCTCTTCATGAATAAGAAAGAATAACACCCTTACTTACTGCACAACAAATAATACCCCTTACCGTAAAAGACACTGGATATCAAAGTAGTGAAGTACCATAATACTCTTCTTCTTTCTCTCTATAGATTTTCTCTCTATAGCTTCTCTCTATAATTTCTCTCTCTAGAGTTTCAGTGAATTCGTAAGAAAATAATGAAGGAATGAGCTTCTATTTATAGGAAAATAGAATGCATAGTAATTAATCCATGAACGGTCCATATTGATTTACTTTAATCTGACGGTCCATATTTAAAGCAAAATCTTTTAAATAAAATATCATATATTCTATTTATATAAAAACATTTTACTATGAAAACACTATGCAACACTATGCAAAACACCATGCATAATAAAATATAATATATTCTATTTATAGAATAACTTTAATAAAGTATTCTATTTTATATAAAAGATGTTTCTATTTTATTACGTTAGTAATACGAATAAAACAAAACGTCATTATCACTATAATAATTCATATTATTAATCGACAATAATGGAATCAAACCGAGTGACTTCTCACATAAGCATCAATAATCAATACCGTAATGCTACTATGCAACCACACGACATCGCATTTTTTTACTACCGAGAGTAGTTCAACAAGATCAACCAGAAAAACTTGGCCAAGTTATTTCAATAAAATATTTTGTCGCTTTCTCGATCCGACAATAATTTCATTGTGAGGTCCACCAATGATTGAGCCGTTGTATTTAATATTCCCCGCTAAACCGAATATTCCCCACCAATCGAATATAATATAACCACTTTCATACTTTGCAAAAATTTATAAATACTACCCACAACTATAATATTATCTCAAATTCACACCATAATATTAAAAATTATTTCGACAAAATTTAAATCTTTATTGATAAAATCTGGGGTCTCACAATCTCCCTCCTTATGGAATTTCGCCCTCGAAATTAGGGTACGACTGGTATGATAAAGAGGTGAGGATACCTTGAATACCTTTTATCATTGAAAACATTAAGTTCATCTTTGCAATCCTACCAAAGATATTCATTAACAATTCATCTTTGCACTACAGCCAAAGATATACAACCGTAGAAAACCAATAATCTTTGAGACGCAATTTTAATAGTATTACGACCACGAATTATTTATGCACCAATCGCCAAGGATAATCGTGGTATTCATTAATATCACGACCACAAATTATCCATGCACTACGTGCAAGGATAATCGTGTATTCATTAAGTATCACGACCACAATTATCCATGCACTACGTGCAAAGATAATCGTGTATTCATTAAGATCACGACCACAAATTATCCATGCACTACGTGCCAAAGATAATCGTGTATTCATTAGTATCACGACCACGAATTATCCATGCACTACTACCAAAGATAATCGTATATTCATTAGTATCACGACCACAAATTATCCATGCACTACGTGCAAAGATAATCGTGTATTCATTAAGATCACGACCACGAATTATCCATGCACTACTACCAAAGATAATCGTGTATTCATTAGTATCACGACCACAATTATCCAAGCACTACGTACAAAGATAATCGTGTATTCATTAATATCACGACCACAAATTATCCATGCACTACGTGCCAAAGATAATCGTGTATTCATTAGTATCACGACCACAAATTATCCATGCACTACGTGCCAAAGATAATCGTGTATTCATTAGTATCACGACCAAAAATTATCCATGCACTACGTGCCAAAGATAATCGTGTTTTCAATTATGGTCATGATTATACCGAACAATCCCTGGTCATAATCATACCAAGTCCATCTATGCACGTGAACCACAGATGACTTTCAACATTATATAAGCATGAAGATCATGTCAATGATATAAAGAATCAATCAAATGAGATAAAGGATAAATATTAAACATTTATAATATAATTTATCCAGGATTCAAGAATATCCCCATGTTATCAATCACTTAATAATCTCATAATCTAATATCATTAATATTATAACACTATTTTAATCACTTCTTAAATTTATAAACAATTTATTTCAATTGTTTATGCTTTACATATAATGCATTTAATCATTCAAAATGCCATACTCATAAGATATCATCACCAATTATCAAATCCTCATCAAAAAAAAAATATGCATATACTCTATATAGGATTCTCTAGCCATAAAATCCTATTTTCAACTTTTGTTACTTCACATAACATATTTAACTCATATGTTCGTAAATTAAACTATTTTCATGAAAAATACCAAATCAGTCCCAAAATATTTCTTTTCTGGGATTTAGCATAATATAATCCCATAATGAAAATATATTTTTCTCGAATTTTTAAAATTCATTTACTATTTTTCAAAAATCAATTTCTAATTAATTCCTTAAGAAATTAGCTACCTCAAGTTTAACTCCAAAAATTCCCAAATCTTGGCAGGACCTTACACATGTTAACGTGAGCTTCAGTTTAAATTTCATGGTCATCATCGGAGTTATAAAACTCCTAGGTTATAGCGTTTTTTTCGGAAAAACCTAAATATTGAAATAGTCATAACTTGCTCATTTTAAGTCAGAATGAGCTCATTTTTGGACAGGAGGTACTTTATACCATATACCTTCATGTCCCAAAAGGCCAGAATTTTTCTCATAATTTAAGTGGCCGAAACAGCCCCTCTAAAATCATGGCAGTAGCTTTTTCGGTTTTTGCAGCTTTGCACTCCTTTGCTAAAATCAGTCCACACAAAAATCTACAACACCTTTTCCCGTAATTCCACTTGTATTAGTTAGGTAACTCATAGATCTAACTCTAGGACTTGACCACACTCAAAAATTCAAAATATAATAGGAGATATGGTCAATTGAATTTCATGTTACGTTTTTCACCAAAATCTGATTTTCAACTCTTTGTGATTTCTAAGTAACTTTCATGTTTTCACATAATAACCAACATAACTCATCATAACACTTACTAATACTTCATATACCCATGATTTTCATTAGTCCAATGCTTTTATTATGACTTTCATCATAATCCTCGTAAACAGATCCTTTTAGTTGAAGAAATATTTTAGGGTTTAAGAAATGGGTTTTTGTACTGGGGTCAATACAAAATTCAATTTCACGTTCTAGGGTAGGCTAGGATGTCTTCAAGAATACGCCAAGAAATTTATTAATGATAGAAATATCATTCAAAACTGTTACTCTCATTCAAGACTTGGATAGTACGTCACATTAATATCAACTGTGACTTCTATCCCTTAACCTGGATAGCACCTCAAAATGATACCTATCAACTTGCCATCTTCAGTCACGACATCACCTACAGAAAGTCTGGCTTCGGTGCATTCCACACAAGGAAGTCAACAACGAAAGGTTCGGGGCTCTTTACTTATGGCTTGATATGACAATAATTGACTTTAGTAGTTTGGTTACTTGAATTCGCACAACAAGTTGGTTATGAATATAAAAGCTAACAACCTTACGAAAAGCATGATGAGTAGTTAACCAATTGATTCCTAAAATCACATCAAAGGCAAATATTTTCAAAAAGATAAGATCGACGTGAAAATGTTTATTTGAACCAAACAAGATTTAAAAATAGTAGCGGTAACGAAGGCTCCTACTAACGAAGTTTCAACCAATAAGTCAAAGTCTAACTTCTCCGGAGTCAAATTTAAACGTTGAACTCAAGCAAGAGAGATAAAATAAAGGGGTAGAACCGGTATCTTATAAGGTATAGACTTTGCAATTTATAATTAACTAACCCGTGCTAACTTAGTTCGGTTTACTCGCTTTTTAAGAAGTCGTGAAAAATGCACTTCCTAAAACCAACGACTTTGTTTTGTCCATATCCATCTTTGGTGCCACCGTCCCAACTAGACTTGACTTTGGTGCACAACAAATTTGAGCTAAATGATCTTCTCTTCTTGCAATTTCCACTTCTATTATCTTTTCCATGATTACCACCGAAGTGGTTACTATTCTTAGCATGATAATTTCCCCCACGATGGTTATCATTGTTCTGATAGCCGTTGCCACCAGTATGATTATTATCGTATTGTTGGTCGTTACCTTTTGTTTGAGCTGAATCAACACTCTCATGTGCTTCATTGCTTATCTCAGCATTTTCAGATGCCATTCTCAAACACTGTCACAAAACAAGGGTTAATTAACATATCACATATTATCCCTATACTCTAACCAACTAATTAAATACCAAATAAATTTAGGTAGGTCATACTAGCGAAGGAATTCCCCGTCTCTCCCCTCCTAGTTCTTATCTCACATCTCAGCCAGGGATCATATCCCTAAGCTCTGATACTAACTGTGACGCCCCCAAAATTAGGTATACGTCACCCATCTTGGGTCGCCACTTACATGGTACATAAATTCAAATACAAACTTAATTATACATCTATCGTGTAACATACGACAATACATAAACTGAGAGTTCTAATAGGAATATTGTCATTTAGATAATATCCATACTCAAGGAGTCCTCATTACAATTATTATCACACTATTTCACAGAATAGTGAGGACTACTAATGCTATCTTCAGACCATCACTCGCTTTCCCCAACTCGTCCCAATATATTCTCATTTCCTCAAAGAGAACGGTGAAAGAAAGGGTGAGCTCAACTAGCCCAAGAAGAAATATTATGACTAAGATAATGCAGAATAAATTATCAATAGTCTTCAACAATGTTAAACTGATAAAATACAATGAGACAACCAGCTTTAATCAGCGGAATATGCAATCCATTAAAAGAGTCAAGTAGAAAATAAAGTCTACTACCTTTTAGGTTTTAAAAGGTTTTCATCAATTTTTATCACTAAGACTCGGCTTTAATGAATAAACCACAATATCTAATCATCCTCGCATTACCCGCGGTCAAGGATTTTCATCAAATTATCAATGGTCATGACTATACTTAAGAATCACCCCCGGTCATAATCATACCAAAAACTATCCATCACTGCATTACAGGCCACTGAGGACTTTTGTCACATCATTTATATCAAGCCATGATTATACCGAATGATCCCTGGTCATAATCATACTAAGTTCATCTATGCACGTAAGCCAAAGATAACATAATATAACGTGAGGATGATGATAATGACATAATAATTCAATAAAACAAGTTCAAGAATTATTTAATCCAGAATTATTAACGTCAAATTGTCAACATGATAATCGTTTTTTGTAGAGTAAAATTCAAGAATAGTCAAGAATATTTCCATGAAAAGATATCGATGAAACGCAAATATCAAAGATATTCTACTAATTTCATGGAGTATAAAGTCAAAGTTTTAACCAACCGGGTATAATAAAGAATGGAATAACAAAAGAAATCACCACGTACATGCGGTGCCGATAGACAAAGTTATTCCAATAGAATAATAATAACGGAACCAGTGTCGTGAAATTCACAATCGATGGGATGATCCAATGTAATAATAAATGCTTTGAATAATAAACAATGGAACCAGTCCGTAAAAACACACGCATGTGATATTTTAACGGTAATAATAAATGCGGAATAATAAACAATGGAACCAGTGTCCTGTAAAACACACGCATGTGATATTCCAAATGAATAATAAAGAATGGAATAATGTAAGAAGATCACCAAGTATAGGGGATTCCATGCGTATACAAAGTTATTCCAACGTAATAAATAAGAATGGAATAACATAAGGATTTCACCAAGTATAGGGTATGCCGCATATACAAAGTTATGTATAGGGTATACCACTTTTACAGTTATTATTCCAATGTAATAATAATGAATGGAATAACGAAGTTCTCTTCATGAATAAGAAAGAATAACACTTTACTACGTACAACAAATAATACCCCTTACCGTAAAAGACACCGGATATCAAAGTAGTGAAGTACCGTAATACTCTTCTTCTTTCTCTCTATAGATTTTCTCTCTATAGCTTCTCTCTATAATTTCTCTCTCTAGTTTCAAAGAATTAAGTAAGAAAATAATGAAGGAATGAGCTTCTATTTATAGGAAAATTGAATGCATAGTAATTAATCCATGAACGGTCCGTATTGATTTACTTTAATCGACGGTCCATATTTAAAGCAAAATCTTTTAAATAAAATATCATATATTCTATTTATATAAAAACATTTTACTATGCAAACACTATATACAACACTATGCAAAACACTATGCATAATAAAATATAATATATTCTATTTATAGAATAACTTTAATAAAGAATTACATTTTATATAAAAAAGATGTTTCGCATTTTATTACGTTAATAATACGAAATAAACAAAACGTCATTATCACTATAATAATTCATATTATTAATCGACAATAATGGAATCAAACCGAGTGACTTCTCACATAAGCATCAATAATCAATATCGTGTACTACTATGCAACCACACGTATTCTTTACTTTTACTAATGAGTAGTTCAACAAAGATCATCAGCGGTAAAACTTCCGCCGTTATTTCAATAAAATATTTTTGTCGTTTTCTCAATCCGACAATAATTCATTGTGGGGTCCACTAATGATTGAGTCGTTATATTTAATATTCCCTCGCTAAACCAAATATTCCCAGACCAATCGAATATAATATAACCACTTGCATACTTTGCAAAAATTTAAAAATACTACCCACAACTATAATATTATCTCAAATTCACACCATAATATTAAATATTATTTCGATAAAATTTAAATCTTTATTGATAAAATCTGGGGTCTCACAGTAACAATTATTGAGTATTGTCTTCTTACGTAAGAATCAATAATTGGTGCAATACCATGTGCTACTGTGTTTTAACTACCGAGTATTCCAACAGTATTAATGGTAACAACTACGCCGTTATTAATAAACAACTTATACTTGTCGTTTTCTTCATCCAATCATTTTTCGTTATGGGGCCCACAAAAGGCTGCGCCGTCATACGAATATTCTCCGACAACAAGAATATTCCACGACCAAACGAATATTCTCTGACAACAATGAATATTTTATAACCACTTGCTTATTTGAAATATTTACGCATTTTACCCATAACTAACCACATTAATCAAATCAAACCTTACTATTTCAAAATAATAATTAGAGAAATTAAATCTTTATTTATAAAAAGTTGGGGTCTTACAACCTCCCCTCCTTATGAAATTTCGTCCTCGATATTGATGTACGTACCTGGTGTTTCAAAAAGGTGAGGATAACTCGCTTTCATTTCTGATTCCAACTCCCAGGTCATTTCTTCAATAGCATGATTCCTCCACAAAACCTTGACTTGTGGTATAACCTTTGTGCGTAGGACATGCTCCTTTCTGTCCATGATCTTGACTGGTTCTTCCTCATACGTTAAATCCTCGGTTATCTCATCTGATTCTAACTTAATAACGTGGTTTGGGTCCTTCACATATTTTCGTAACATCGATACGCGAAAAACGTTATGAACACGCAAAATATTTGGCGGTAAAACGAGTCTATAGGCCACAGTTCCTATTCGATCTAGGATTTCAAATGGACTAATAAATCGAAGGTTTGAGCTTTCTTCTCTTCATCGACTCTTACTTCTAGAATAACGCTTTTTTGCACCTTCTTCTTTATATTCATCAGCTCCGATGTGTAGCTTAAGCGATTTTAACTTTATCGATTAAAGTCAATTCTGCTCGTATATCATCACGTGGGTCCCTAGAGTCTTTAACTCTATCTCAATCTTTTGTAAGTCATACAAAATGGGTCTTTGTGTTCAACAATATCGCATTCGTACCCGCATACGATCTTCTACTCAACACGTCAGCTACCACGATTGCTTTTTCAGGATGGTATGGTCAGAACAGGTGCCGAAATTGGTCTCCTCTTGAGTTCTTCGAAGCTCTTCCCACATTCCTTGCTCCATTAGAACTTTGTATCTCTACGAGTTAGCTGAGTTAATGGAGTTGCGATTTGAGAAAATCTTTCCACGAATCTCTGATAGTAACCAGCTAAGCCTAGAAAACTACGTATTTCGATTACTAACTTAGGTTGCTCTCAACTGTGACTCATATCCCAATCTTGGATATCACGTCACAATGGCACCTATCAATTTACTACCGCACGAATATGACATCCCCTATGGAGAGTCTGGCTTCAGTGCATTCCACAAAGGAAGTCACCAGATAGAGGCTAGGGTACCAAATTATATAGTTGAATTTTTAACTCCTAAAGTTCAATAGGAGCCATTCGATATGAGATTTTAGAAATGGGTTTTGTACCAGGTTCAAAGTCGATACAAAATTCAATATCACGCTCTAGGAGTAGGCCAAGAGATTCTTCAGGAAATACGTTAGGAAATTTACTAACAATAGAAATATCATTCAAATCTGACGTATTTTTGTTCAAGTCCATGACATGGGCTAAGAAAACTTGACATCCGTTTTTTAATAAACGAATGACTTTATGGCTTGATATGAAAATGTTTGACTTCAATGTTTTGGTTGCTTGAATTCGAATAATAGGATGCTTAGGAATATGAAAACTAACAACCTTATAAAAGCAATTAATCAATTTTGACATGATGAGTAGTTAACCAATCAATCCCTAAAATTACATCAAAAGTAAGTATATTTAAAGAGATAAGATCAACAGGTAATGTGATGGTGCCAACTTGGATCAAACAAGATTTATAAACAGTAGATGTAATGAAGGTTTCTCCTAACGGAGTCTCCACAAATAAGTCAAAGTCTAATTTCTCTGGAGTCAAGTTTAAACGTTGAGCACAAGCAGGAGAGATAAAAGAATGGGTAGAACCGGTATCTAATAAGGTATAGATTTCGTAAGAATTTATAATTAACTAACCTGTGATACCTTCGTTCGGGTTTCTCATGTTTTGGGCAGTAACGACAAACGCTCTTCTAGAAACCGCTGACTTTGACTTGTCCGTATTCGCCTCTGGGGCCACCATCCCAACTGGACTTGATTTTGCTACAGGAAAAAAATCGAGCTATGTGACCGTCTTTTCCATAACTAAAACATACCTTGGAAGGCTGTGAATAGTTTGGACTTATATGTCCCTCCTCTTTGTATATGTAGCATCTAACTGGCGGTCGTTCTCTTCCCCTAGAATTTGTTGGTGGTGCTGGTGCTGCTGCCGACGTCTTCCCATCATCGTTAAATCTTCTCTTCTTAAAATTTGCACTTGAATTATTTCTTCTATTATCTTGGCCATGATTACCACCGAAGTGGTTACTATTTCTGGCATGATAATTTCCTCCACGACGGTTATCAATGTTCCGATGACCGTTGCCATTGGTACGATTATCATCGAGTTGTTGGTCGTTATTCTTCTGGTTGAAGTGACTCATTATCGCTCCCAATAATCGAGCCCTATTCACAACATCTCTAATATAGAAAATTTATGAGAAATGAGATATTGACGTATGTCGGGTTTCAAACCTCTCAGAAACATCCGCGTCATATGTTCCTCATTCTCCACCAAATGAGGTGTAAACCAGGATAACTCCACGAACTTCGCCTCGTACTGGGACACCGTTATGTTGTTCTGTTCTAGTCTAATAAACTCTACCTCTTTCATATGACGAATACTTTCAGGAAAGTACTTGTCATTGAACAGTTTCTGAAACATTTCCCAAGATATATTGAGTGCACCGTCACAGACACTTCACGATTCCCACCAAAGTCGCCTCATTACGGAACATAAAGGTGGCGAATGGAACCTTCTGTTCCTTCGAGCATCCCAAGACATTAAATATCTTGGTAATTTACTGAACCCATGTCTCCGCCTTGATCAGATCCGGCTTTCCCCAGAATTTTGGTGGTCCCAACTCTTTGAACTGCTTGGCAGTGACAAACCATGTGTTGCTATTATTTCCACCTGTATTTTGTATACGAGTATCCCTCGTCTGATTTTGCATGAACTGCAAAAAGCTTCTAAACATCCCGTCGTTCATCGTCTGATCAGTGGTGTTGTTACAGGAGAAATATTGCTATCTTGTTGCACGTTCTCCTGGTTTGTGGTTAAAGGTGTCTCCACGGTCTCATTAACTCCACTGTTAACATTCTCAGTTGCCATTCTTAAATAATTCCATAAAACAAGGGTTAATTAAACAAATTAACATACCACATAATATTCCTATACTCTAACCAACCAACAAATAAGGTTAGGTAGGACACACTAGCGAAGAATTTACTCGTCTCTCCCCTCCTAGTTCTATTCCCTGATCTCCGCCAGAGACCATATCCCTAAGCTCTGATACCAACTGTGACGCCCCCAAAATAGGTCCAATCCACCCAACCTATTCCGAGTCGCCAAATACATGGTACAGAAACAACTAAAACATCATTATTACAATTGTCGTGCAAAATACGACAACACTTATGCTGTGAGTTTAAATACAAATATTGTCTTCTAGACAATATCCACGTCCAAATAAAGTCCTCATTACAATTATTGATACACTATTTAACAGAATAGTGAGGACTACTAAAACAACTATCTTGAACTATCACTCCACACCACGACTAGTTCTCGCTACATTCTCGCCTCCTAAGAAGAAAAATGGAACAAAAAGGAAAAGGGTGAGCTCAACTAGCCCAGTAAAGAACATTATGACTAAGATAATGCACAACAAATTATCCTTAGTCTTCAACAGGGAAAAATCTGATAGAATACAATAGACAACAAGTTTTAGATCAACAACAGCAGCGGAAACAACAATTCATTAGAAATGTTAAGTAGAGAATGAAATCTACTATCATCTATGAATTTAAAAGTCCATCATCGATATTTTATCCCTGTAACATCAATTAATATACATCTTGAATCAAATAGTCGTCTTTGCACTACATGCCAAAGATATTAATCAGTCGGTCATGTTCATCTCAACACCTGTTCATCTTTGCACTACGGGTCAAAGATATTCATCAAGAAATCATTCATGTTTGCACTACAGGCCAAAGATATTTAGTAATATCATAATTTAGGACTAAGGATGATAAAAAATATATTTTAAAGTAAACGAATCCAATGAGACAAAAGAACAAATATTAGGGATTCGTACTTTAGACAATCCAAGTTCAAAAATACTCCATAATAAACCATAGTGGAGTAAAATTCAAGAATGATCAAAATATAGATCAAATCAAAGATAGGAACCATAACAGACAATCTTGGACACAGAAAAGAAAATTTAATTTTTCTGTGAATAGTGTCGTATTTGTGAATAGTGCCGTATAAGTAAATAGTACTATATACATGAATAGTAACTCCGACACTAAAAGGTAGAAATTTTACAAGAAAATCATCATGCTTCGTGAATAGTACTCGTGAATAGTAACTCATGAATAATAACTCGTGAATAGTAACCCCGACACAAAAAGATAAGAATTTTACAAGAAAAATCTTACCAATATTCTGGTATAATGATATTGAAAGAAATAATATCATTTATAAAAAAAATAACATCCCTTACCTCGAAAAGACAGTACTTCTGACTGGAATATCAGATATAACGCTGAAAGAAACTTGCACCGTAGAGCAACACTCAAGATATCTAAATACTCACAAAAATACGCTCGATAATATAGAGAGAGAAAACTTCAGTTTCTGGTGTGATTTTCAATTCTAACCTAAGCACCCTATTTATAGAAAAATGCTTAGAACACCAAAGCAGAAAATTTAATAAAATAATAATATTTATAAAAATATTATACGCACAATTTAAAATTTGAATTTCAGCATCTTACACATGCAAGTGGGTCCCACCAAAATGAAAAACATGTTTTTAACATTTTTTGTAACAAAATCAATTCAGACCCAATATTCTGAAACTTCAATAATTCATAATAAATAGCCCTTTATCTGAAAAATTCAAATCTTATGTCCATTCCATAGGAAGTTTAATTCTCTACAACTTTGCAGAAGAAAGTTTTTCCAAATTCCAAACAGAAATTAACCGAAATCCACATACAGACGATTTTACAGGCTATAATCAAATTTCAGTCAAAAATAGGGTCCACCAACACACAAAACATGTGTTAAACATTTTTTGTAACAAAATACTCTTCTTCCTCATTTATTCATATATCACACATTCATTGTAAAAATATCACCATTTTTATATTATTATAATATAATAATATATTTAAATGAATTATTTTATTAGAAAAGATAAAATATCAATTTTCAACAATTGTCACATTAAAATTTTTCTCAATCTATATCCACGGAAAATAAATATTTTTCTTATCATATAAATCAATAATTAATTATTCACAAATAATATTACAGAATCACAATACTAACAACCAGGTCGTTCCCAGGAAAGAGGGGCCTTTCCAATAAGGATTTCTCCTTACTAGCGCGCAATTAGGTGACCAAACCTCTCCTTAGACAGAACTTTCTAGACATTGCCAATAACGCTATCTAATAATATTATTCAAATAATATGAATTATTGATCTGATAATGGAAAATATTGTGTAGTGACAATTATTGAAACAACAACAATAATATAAAATATCAACGTAGCAATTATTGAATCAATAAAATAAAATATTTTACAGTAATTACTGTAATTATTGAGTAGTGTCTTCTTACGTAAGAATCAATAATTGGTGCATTACCGTGTGCTACTTTGTTTTAACCATCGAGTATTCCAACAGTATTAACGGTAACAACTACGCCATTATTTAGAAACAACTTGTACTTGTCGTTTTCTTCATCCAATCGCTTTCTGTTATGGGGCCCACAAAGGTCAAGGCTATCGCATTTAATATTCCCGCATGTACAAGAATATTCCACGACCAAACGAATATTCTTCGATAACAATGAATATTTTAGAACCACTTACTTATTTGAAATATTTGCGCATTTTACCCATAACTTACCACATTAATCAAATCAACCCTTACTATTTCAAAATAATAATTAGAGAAATTAAATCTTTATTTATAAAAAGTTGGGGTCTTACAGAATTAGTCAATTTGTGTATTGACTGAGAAATAAGAGTAGAATTGTGCTTAACTGAGAATTTGAAACCCTAACCCTATGTTCGGATAGGGATTTGGTAGAAAATAAAATTTTTATAATTGTGTTGATGAGTATGCGTTTGTACTATATAAAGTTTTTGATCAATGATTGATCGGATAGGGTTTAAAATTGGTAAACCCTAATAAGGGATTAGAAACCCTAATCTCAAGTTTAGAAATCCTAACGCACAGTTAGAAACCCTAAATGAATGCCAAAAAACCCTAATTTTAAATTTGAGAACCCTAAGCCCTAACTAAGAAACCCTAATCCTAATTAGTAAGCCCTAATGTGATTGATAACCATTAATATAATTAGGAAACCCTAATTATATTTTAGTTATCTTAAATTTCTATTTAAAAAACCCTAATTTGAAAATCTTAGAAACTTAAGTTATAAAACCTAAGGGTTAGAACCTTAGGGTTAAACCCTAAGGGTTTGGACAAAAGGCAAGAAAGCCATTAAAATTATATTGCAAATGACCATAATACCCTTTTTCACTCTTTAATGAGCTAACTTGCAAATCTTTCCATATTTGGAGTTGTTGACCTACTAATGTTGACATTGTGACTTATAATCTTCAGCCAATATCTGATCTAGCATGACACCTTGCAAGTTATACATACATTGTATCTTTATATAAGAGATCTAGGAGAGAGAAAGTTCACATATTAAGCTTATTGGCTATCTAACACCAACCCAATCTCTCTCTCTCTCATCCAAACCTCCGAAATTGTTAAGTGATTCAGTCACTGATCAAGCCCTTAGATCACCAAGAACAGTAGGAGAGATCAAAGATCAAAGATTTAGCAAGAAGGTATAAAACTCTAACCCTACTTTGATCTTGTATGCTTAGAAAAAAAAATTATGTTTGTGTGTTTAGATTTGTGCTAAAGGATGTTTTATGATGATATATGATGATCTATCTTAGATCTATAGCATCTAAGTGCCTTAAAACTAAGATTTTTCCAAAGTGTCCAAGAACACTGGATGTGGTCTGACAAGCTAAAGTCAGGGCCCATAGATTCTTTTCTGTTTATGATTTATTTTGTTTTATGGTTTAGATCCATAGTCTGACATAAGGTCTTTGATCTAGAAGTGGAATCACAGCCATTCCATGTCCAAATGGTAAGATATTCATGGTCAAACCCCGTTGAACAAGGTTGACCGGCTGATTTCTGGGTAACCCAGAAATCATGTAACCGGGTCTGACAAGCTTTTGTAATGTCTAGATCTATCAGGTATGATGTTATTTGTTGATGTTGTTGTAATCAATGTGTAGCGTATTGCTTGGACTTTAGATCCATGCTTTAATATCCCTTATATCACAAGCAGGATCGAAGTAGTGGGTGGTCAAACTAGGCCACTCGACACTAACTTGCAGTTTTTGGAATTACCAGAAACCGGATGAACACCATTTCTGACAGCCTTTGACTGAGCTGTATCTGGTGATGTTAATGTTGTTGGACTGAAATAGTGTTATATAGTTATTCCTTGACATGAGAACTATAGTTTGGAACCATTAGACCACATAAATTATGACCAGAACATTAAGATTATTGAGCTTGAAAGTGGTACCTCGAGACAGTCTGGGTTTCTGGGTAACCCAGAAAACCTAGATGATTTCTGACAGCTACTTTGAAGCTCTGGATCTTGTAGATATGATGTTTTATGATCGAGACAATGCTTGATAATTGTAGTACTACATACATACTACCAGATCAGTGTTCAAACAAACCTAGAACATGATTAAGGTGAGAATTACAAGTGGTCAAAGTGATACCCTTGAGCACTGACTGTCAGTGTTCTTGAGGCTCAAGAACACCAACAGTGACGCTTAGTGTCGCTATAGGATACAACGACAATTTTAAATATTTTATTTTCCTAATTTTTGAAAAATGATTAAAAATAGAAAATAAATTCTAAAAATTTCCAAAAATGGTTTTAAAAATTATTTTAAATTATGAAAAATAATTTTTGAGAATTTGGGATATTTTTCATTAATATTTAAAATTATTTAAATATTAATGATATTTAATTTATTTAATTATTTTATTAAATAAATTAGAGAAAATGATTTTAATATTATAAAAATCATTTTAAATAGAATAAAGTGTTTAAAAATATTTTGAATTATAAAATATAATTTTCAATATTTTTGGAGAATTCTCATTAATAAATTAATATTAATGATATTGGATTTATTTAATTAGTATATTAAATAAATGTTGGAAAAATGATTTTTATTGGTTTAAAAATCAATTAAAAATGAGAAAAATGATTTAAAAATATTTTAGGTTATAATTAATGACTTTTAATATTTTTATGATAAATTCATTGATATTTAAATATTAATGGTGATGATTTAAAATGGTTTTAATTATTTTAAAAATTATTTAAGTAGAATATTGGTGATTTAAAAATATTTGAAGTTATTGATAATAACTTTAATATTTTGATAAGTATGTCATTAATATTTTAATATTATTAAATATGAATGATGATGGAATTAATTAGTATTTAAATCATTTAGAAATGATTCCGGTGTTTGAATATTTATTATAAATTATAATAATTATTAGAAAATTATTAAAAGCTTTTAAAAAATATTATGAACGATAATTGAATTATTTAAAATAATATTGAAGCTTTGAGACCAAGTTTAATTGACAATAAATGTGCTAATTATCGGATAGGGTGACTAGTACACCGAGAATAGACCGAAGTTCAACCAGACCAAACTAGTTAGACTTGATGAGTGTTTATATAGAGTATAAACACTGATATGACTTTGTGGTAATGTGTCTAGGAGAGATATTGACTGTAAATTACAGTATTGTGTGTTATAAATTATTGTGCTAATTGTGAGACCGATATTGTTGATTATAGGTCTTACGAATGCAGTTAAGTATATTGTGTAGCAGTAATAAACGCGGAAGACAAGTTTCCTTAACTCAACCTTGAGTTATGCTTTTAAATATTATGATGGTTAATTTAAATTGAATTAGTGATTCTGAAAATATACTTGCAGAATAACTGTTGTTGGATACTTACATCCGTAGAAGCTATTATTGATAGTACGTATAAATCACATCTATTGTCGATCAGTGTTGAGATATGTCTTAGCTAATTATTACGGCTGATTTAATATTTGTTAGAACTTGATAGGTTCGAGAAGAGAATTCAATTAATATTGTCAGATTGATGCCAATTATTTCGGCTAGATCGAGAACTGACTAGATATTGAAATCATAGTATTTCGTTGTTAAATCAAATTCTAATTATAAGACTGAGAAGAACAACCTTTTATACAAAGGGAACATTTTTGGTCATCGTATATTCGGCCTTTGCGCTCGTGTAAGTATTATGCATAATATAGGGTACAAAGAGTTAGCCGCTCTAAGTACTTACAGAGGGGTATAATTTAATCTTTATGGTTTTCTGATAAACCTGGGTATATCAAAGTCCAATCTTTGATAGTTACTCGAGAAGAGAAGTTCAAGATCCAATGGATCGCTCAGCATAAATCTAGAAAACATTCCACTTTGTTATTGCGTAGAATTGATTCTTGATTATTCACTAGAATATTGTAGAAACTTTGAAATTGTTGTACTCTTTTATTATCAGATTATTGTGTTGCATAGAATGCGAGAAGACTTGTTAGTTCTTAAAGATTTGTTCAGCTATTTCAAAGTTCTCCGAACTTTGGTGTTATTCTATCAAATTAGATAGTCTGTTATTTCAAAGATTTGCTCACCCTTGCTAAATAAAACTTTTCAGCTAGGAACGAAGTGGCAGGAGGTGCTGTGAAAGACAAAGGCAAAGGCATAGTGATAGCGTAGTTATAATGAAATTATTACTATGTTATATTTGTAAACCCATTTTGTATATCTAAGGGTAAGTTTGTTATGTTAAGATTAGATGACCTGTGATGATTTTGTTAACATATTAATTAATGATATATACGTTTGTATTCATCAATGAATGGCTAGTTAGATGTTAATTATATTGTGGATCATGAGCACCAAACTCGGCGGTCAGGTAACCCGGATTTGGGGGTGTCACAATAGGGATAAGCCTCCCTAGCGATTAACGACTTTCCAAATAATATTAATTTTAACATTAATCATAAAAGAACCTTGGAGTAAACAGTTACCGTACAGTTCAATCCTTCCACCATACAATGTCCCAGTTAAATATAAGACATGGAATTACTGTCAAGTCTTAATTTATTTAATTATATGTTTTTCGATTCTTAAATGCATAACACCAAATAATGCAAATTAGAAACTGCCTTCTAATTTCATTCTGCCTTGGCCAAGGACTACTGGGCTGTCATTTATCGAATAACATAGGAAATTTCTCTTTTTTTTACTAGAAACGGTAGATTCTTTATTGATCATATATTATCTCCATATATGACTTATTATACCCAAGCATACCCTTTGATATACCCTAAGTGTGAGACCCCAAATTTTATGAAATAAAAGTATTCATTTTTCTTATAATTATTCTATTTAGTAAATGGTTAAATTGATAAAGGTTAAATTTAAGGGTGATATTTGAAAATTTTACAAAGTAAGCAAGTTGTTATAAAATAATCGGTGGTAAAATACCCATGGTTGCATAGTAGCATACGGTATTGATTATTGATGCTTATGTGAGAATTCACTCAGTTATACTCAATTATTGCTATAATAATTCCTGCATCATATCTCTCATATTATTGATTCAATTATTGTCACAGTATCATCTACATAATTTATGATATATTATTAAATCAATAATTGAGACGACAAAATTATTCATATTATTAAATTGCAATATTTACAATGTCTAGAAGTTCTGTTAAGGAGAGGTTTGGTCACCTAATTGCGCGCCAATAAGGAGAAATCCTTATCGGAAAGCCCCCTCTTTCATGGGAACGACCTGGTTGTTAAATATTGTGAGTTATAATATTAATGATGAATAAGTTTGTGTTGATTATAGATGAATTTGATAGTTCCATTGTGTTGAAATTATTTGTGTTAGTGGAAATCGAAATTTATTTCGATAATAATTGATGTCCGGAGGTTATATTGTTCAATCGGGTATTCGGGGCACTTTTTCTGTCGAAATACTATTCATGAGTTACTATTCATGAGTTACTATTCACCCAATTCCTATTCACTCTAGTATTACTCACTCGGGTATTTGGGACAGTTTTCATGTCGGGATACTATTCACGGGGTTACTATTCCCGAAGTACTATTCACGGGGTACTATTCACCCAAAAAATATATTTCTTTTCGGTGCAAATCATTTTTGGGTACAATATTATTCCATGAGGAGATGTGCTAATTTTTCAGACCGTTGGTTGAAATTATAATAGTAAATCAATATGGGTCATTGGTTTAAAGTTTTAATAGTAACTTGTCCTTTCAGTTTTCCAAGAGTTATTTGTCCCTTCAGTTTTCCAAGAGTTATTTGTCCCTTCAGTTTTCCAAGAGTTACTTGTCTCTTCAATATTACCAAGAGTCATTTTGACCCTTCGTTAAGACCAATAGCCACTTTCAGTCCTTCTATAAATAGAAGCTCATTCCTTCATTATTTCTTACGAATTCACTGAAACTCTAGAGAGAGAAACTATAGAGAGAAAGAAGAAAAAGTATTCTGCTACTTCACTACTCCTATATCCAGTTTCTTCTAAGGTAAGGGATATTATTTGTTGTACTCGTAAGGGGTATTATTTCTTTCGTATTCATGAAGAGAACTACTGTTATTCCATTTCTTATTAATCTGTTAGAATAACCTGTATATGCGAAGTACCGCATACATGGTGAAATTCTTCTGTTATTCCATTTCTTATGATTCTGTTGGAATAACCTGTATATGCGAAGTACCGTATGCATGGTGAAATTCTTCTATTATTCCATTCTTTATTATTCTGTTGGAATATCCTGTCGGTGCGAATTTTGCCTGACCTGGTTTCGTTCTTTATTATTTTATCAGAATATCTTGTCTGTGCGTTTACGCATGACCTGGTTCCATTATTTATTATTCTGTCAGAATATCCTATCTGTACGTTTACACATGACCTAGTTCCATTCTTTATTATTCTATTGAAAATAACCTGTCTGTGCAGTCTATCGCACGCATGGTAAATCTTTCTATTATTCCATTCTTTATTATTCTGGTGGAATAACCTGTCTATGTGGATTACCACATGCATGGTGAATGATCCTTTATATTCATTCCTTGTTAAATTATAGAAATGATCTGTCTACGTGGATTACCGTATGGCGAGTGAAAATCCATTTGCAGTTTCGTAATTTTTCTAACCATCAAAAATTTTGGAAAGTCATAATATAGGCATTGGACTGTTGATTATGATGAAAGTCATAATAAAAGCATTAGACTGATGAAAATCATGGGTATATGTAGTATTAGTAAGTGTTATGATCAGTTATGTTGGTTATTATGTGAAAACATGAAAGTTTCTTAGAAATTACAAAGGGTTGAAAATCAGATTTTGGTGAAAATGGAATATGAAATTCAATTGACCATATCTCCTATTATATTTTGAATTTTTGAGTGTGGTCAAGTTTTAGAGTTAGATCTAGGAGTTTTCTAACTTATCCAAGTGGAATCACTGGAAAAGGTATTATAGATTTTCGTGTGGACTGATTTAAGCAAAGGAGTCAAAAACTGCTACGTACCAAAAAGCTACTGCCAAGAAATTAAAAAGGGAATTTTTGGCAACTTAGTTTGTGAACTAAATTCCGGCATTTTGGGACATGAAAATATATGGCATAAAGTACCTACTGTCCAAAAATGAGCTCATTCCGACTTAAAATGAGCAAGTTATGACTATTTCAATATTTAGGTTTTTCCGATGAAAAATGCTATAACTGGAGTTCTATAACTCCGATGACCATGAAATTTAAACTGGAAGCTCACGTTAACATGGGTAAGATCCTGCCAAGATTTGGCAATTTCTGGAGTTAACCTTGAGGTAGCTAATTTCTTAAGGAATTAATTAGAAATTGATTTTTGAAAAATACTTAAGGGAGTTGAAAAATTATAAAAAAAATACTTGTTGTGTATGAAATATATGTATATATGTTTGGACAAAGGATAGAGAAATAATAAGTTGATTTAGTAATTTTTTATGAAAATGGTTTAGTTACAAACATATGAGTTAAATATGTTATGTGAAGTTGAAAAATTGGTAAATGTGATTTTATGGCTTGAAAATCCTATATAAGGTAGATAAACAGATTTTTGATGAGGGATTTGATCATTGGTGATGATATCTTATGAGTATGACATTTTTGAATGATTAAATTCATTATTTGGTAAAGTTTAAACAATTAAAATAAATTGTTTATAAGTTTAAGAAAAAAAATTAAAATATTGTTATAATATTAATGATATTAGATTATGAGATTATTAAGTGATTGATAACATTGGGATATTCTTGAACCCTGGATAAATTATACTATAAATGTTTAATATTTATCCTTTATCTCATTCGATTGATTCTTTATATCATTGTCATGATTCTTATGCTTATATTGTGTTGAAAGTCATCTGTGACTTACGTGCATAAATGGACTTGGTATGATTATGACCAGGGATTATTCGGTATAATCATGACCATAATGTGGTAAAAGTCATCTTTGGCCCGTAGTGCATAGATGGACTTGTTATGATTATGACCAGGGATTATTCGGTATAATCATGACTGTAATTGAAAACACGAATATTCTTGGGCCGTAGTGCATGGATAATTCGTGGTCGTGATACTATTAAGCTGAGTCTTATCATTATTGGTTTTACAGTTGTATATCTATGGCCTGTAGTTCAAAGATGAACTGTTGGTTATTGGTTATACAGTTGTATGTCTTTGGCCTGTAGTGCAAAGATGAATTGTTAATGAATATCTTTGGCAGTGGTGCAAAGATGAATTTATTAGTATGATTATTAGCAGGAATTGTGATTTGGTATAACCATGATTTTTGACATTTCAGGTGAAGATAGGTGATGAAAATTATCTTCATCTTGGGTGCGAAGAGAAATTTAGAATCACAATTATGATTATGAGTTATTCATATGATTGTGGGCAGGAATTTTTGATTGATTTTACAGGGATAAAACATTATTGTTGGACTTTTAATGTGGAGAAGATAATAGATCTGATGGTCTATTTGACTCTTCTAATGGATTACTCGTTTCGCTGCAACTATGGTTGAAAAGTTTTATCATCTACCATGTGTTCTAAATCTCTGATTTATTACTGATGAAGACTATTGATAATTTTATTATCTTTAGTCATGATATTCTTTAATGGGCTGATTGTGCTTTTTGCTTCACAATTCCTTTCAGGTAATAAGAGTGTAGCTGGGTCGAGCGGGGGTAACAGGAGAGTAGAAAGGTGGTCTATAGCCATTGAGGTTCTCCCTAAATAGTATAAAAATAATTTTATTTAGAATTTTAGATAAGTGTGTCGTATTATATACGTCATTTGATATTTAATTTTGGTGAACCGAATAGGGTGAGGTGAACCCAACTTTGGAAGGGTGTTTTGCCACTATCCTACAAGATGTCTAATGACATACAACTTCGTGTTATCATAAGACAGGGTTGTGCACATCCACTTGCTGAGTATATCTACGAGCACTACCTATATGATCTTGGAGTATATTTGAAATATAATTCTCACTTGGAGACAACAGAAATAATTATATGTCAAGAAAAGACTCACCATTGGAAAAAAGATGATGGCAATCTTCTTGTTTTTCTTTGGGGTCTATTGGGTTAACCAAGGATAATTCTGTGGACATATGATATCTATCATAACCTAAACGCATGGCCTCCCATGTATGAAGGTTTCCTTGAACACTTCCCAAATATTTTAATTTCTAAAACAGTTATTGACTGTACTTTTATGTAAAGTACCTTTGTAAGGTGTTGTGGTCGAGGCACCATGAGAGTTACATAGATTTTGTATTAAAACTCACAGCTTATCTGTTGTCGTACTCTGCATGATAGTTCAACATTTGTATAAATGAAGTTTGTATTTGATTTTTAAAGAGTGATATATGGCGACTCAAAATGGATCGTGTGGACCTATTTTGGGGGCGTCACACTAAGGGTCTTAAGAAATAAGTTAAAGTATGATTCATCATACACAAGATACTATGATGATCTCAAGTCCAAGGATCACTTGTACTACTATCACTACAGGAATTCCTATTGACAGACAAGTAAAACTCCATTAGGTATTCCTTAGCAAGCCACGTTCAGTGAACTTATTCTCTAATAAGCATCTACATACTTGCTTTAGTGTCTCCACACAAATGATCATGAGATCAATCATCCTCATCCAATGAGCAAGCAACATATTTACCAATCTATCTGGATTCACTAATCCCCAATTTTGTAATCCAACGATTGGGAACTATTTTAGTTTTAAGCTTTCTAAGAATTTAGATCTCATTAGAATGATCATCATCACTATTCAAAAAGCATTGCTTAAAACTATGGGTTTATCACATATTATAAAGCAACATCATATAGATATTTAAAAGCCTTTAATAAATTAATACTTTTTATTAATAAATGAATAAAATTGTTACAAAGTGTATGCTTTATCATCAAACATGTTTGGCTTGTGTGCATACTACTTTCGTCAATGATTTTGCAACATCAGAAACTTTTGTTCCTTGAAGCTCTGACTTATTTATACTCCTTCCCAATCTTCCCGTTGGGATATAGCGGTGAAAAGTTATTTGAATTACTTCACAGATCTCGAGTTCTTTGGTGCAGACTATAAATGTGACATGACATCCCCTTTTTTATCTTTTTGACACTGCAGTCTACTGTTTCACCTACCCCATCAGAGATGTAACTTTGATGCCTCGGGCATGTAGTCTTCCTTTTTTCTCCTTTCCGACTTCTCGATTAGAACGTCAGGGTCTGTCCTTTTGCATCGATGCTCTCAACTAGCAATGTTCAAATATTAGTCTTCAAATGAACGAACTCTACGATTTTGATGCAAATGTTCTTGGACCTGATCGTAGTGTCTTGTTGAATGTTTCTCATTGACTGTTTGAGACAACACTATGATCCTAAGGAGTGTTAATTGGATTTTCAATGCAAAAAACTTCTTCCTTCTATTGTGCAGTGCTTCAATACTTCTATTTTCCTCGACTGATCTCAGGAACTAATAGCTTAACTTCTTGTTCTGGCCTCTTCTGAATAGCAAGACACTTCAGATTTGTGGCATGTCCAGCTCGCTTTCTCCTTGTGATCTCCCGTTCACTTATCATCAATAAACTGACACGATGCTTAATCACTTTAGCCTTGTTCCTCATATGCTGACTAGTATCTCTGTGTACACTTCATCAGTTCCTGCTTTGTTTGGCAAACACTATGATCCTGGATACTTCCAAGATTGTTGTCTTCTGTTTTCTTGACAGCTACTGCACTTGCTGAATTTCCTTAGTTAGTTACTGAAGTCTTCTTCTTATCAACTTGTGGAAGAATTCATCTTGAATGGCTTCACAACTCAATCTGGATGTTGATTGGGTTGGTGCTTAGATCATCTGTTAGCTTGCATGCCATTCGTTGAGTAATCTCTGGTTTCCTTCAGGTGTGATGTATCTTTGTAGCTTAGACCAGAGGCTTCATACTTTGGATATTTTGGGAGTGCTCGTTTGTTGCGAATCGTGTTTACTCTACGATTCTGCCTTGTCATTATGAGCACCTCTGCTGAAGCCTTAGTTCTGTACTCTACAATTCCGTTTTGGTTCTGCAGACACTATGACTCTAAGTTTAGATCTTGACACTCTACGATTTTTGTCTTTATGCTTGTTGTCTTCATCTGATCTTGCTCGACTACGATCTCTGCCTCTGATACGATCAGTAGATTCTACGACTCCGAGTGTGGTCTACGATTTTGACTTGGCTTCAGCAGATGCTCGGTTGGCTCGTAGACAGGCTGTCTCTACGATTCTGAACATGACATCCTCAACAGACTGTGGCTCCGAGGATGTTCTTCTCGACACACTACGATCCTTCCTTGTCTCTCCTGACAGTCTACGAACTCTGAGATCTACTATCTTGTAGACTACGATTCTGCCTTGATAGCTCTCGAGTTTTCCTTAACTCTCCTGGCGGATCACGATTTCAGTGCGAAGGTTTCTAATTTATCGAGACAAGCCTATCTATTACATTATAAGATCAACCTAACAAGCTTGATCTTTCTATATTTATAGTCCTTATACATCATTTCTTTTTAAGGACTTTACAAAGCTGTTTTGCTTAGGTAGGATCAACCTAACATATTTGATCAATTCAGTCTAAGTCCTTGTACATATGTTCCTATTATCTATCAAAGGACTTTACAGCTTTTCTTAATACAAGCATACTTAAATATTCATTCATTTATATCATAATCAAATCATATATAAATAGGAATATCATTCACATGCATATTCCTAATAAGTTGGTATTTTTAAATGGTTGCACCAACTCAACCGAGAAAAGGTTTGCACATAGACCTAGTGATGTAACACTATATAACTAGTCTACAAAATCGAAATTCGTTATGGTCCGGGGCTTGATTAAGCCGAGGGAAGGTGTTAGGCACCCCCCAACTTCCGTGATAACACGGTTACCGCCACTTTTCAATTTAAACTTCTATCTGAATGTGTGTGTGTGGGTCTATGTGTAGTTGTCTGGAAGTAATGCTATGCCTCGTTTGCACCTATATACAAAGGGTTTGACTTTTGTATAAAAGTTCCATTTTAAAAAGATATAGCAATGATGTTTTGTAGAACATGTTTTTCAAACCCTTGTGCTTAATAGTAATTGAGGCCTTTGACACTTCCATTTTATTATGTGTTCGACTGGATTGCTTTTATTTTTGAGAGGTGAAGCATCTTCGAGAAAATAAGATACATAGCAGCGTCGAACTCCTTGTTGGCTTGAGAGCCATTTAAGGAAATTCAGACACCGTTAATAATTTACAAGCTAGCTGCAGCTGAAAATGTCCATCGCAGGAATCGAATCTAGATTCAGGAACTAAATTTGTGATCACATGATTCCTAGGCTCACATGACAAAGAAATATGTGCAAAAGCTAAAATAAGAACTAGATTTGAATAAATCTAAACTATTTCAGCTTCATCGGCTCCATTTTAGTCACCATGAAGTGGCTAAAGTGAGAAATAGCTAAATTGAGACAAATCTAGCCTGTAGCAAAAGCTAGAAAATGAATTAGATTTGAGTAAATCTAAGCATTCCAGCTTCAACGGTTCCAGTTTAGTCACCATGAACCGATTAAACTGAGAAGTAATCAGATTTAAGTAAATCTAACCCACGGACCGGTAAACAGTTATATATATATTTATATAAAAGCTGTAAATATATACACACACACACACACACACACACATATATATATATATATATATATATATATAAAAAGTGGTAAATGGCCACGAAGTGATCTCCAGGCATGACTAAAATGTATATATATATATATATATATAAAGCTATAAACGCACTAGATATCACACCCAGGCTCAATCGAACAGAGTTCGATAACAGTATATATATATATATATATATATAAAAGCGGTAAACGCACCGAATGTAAATTAGCTCAATCAAACAAAGTTTGATGAAGATAGAGTATATATATATATATATATATATATATATATATATATATATATATATATATATATATATATAAGTATTTATATATATTTAAAAGGAATAAAAGCCACGGATCGACGATTCGGGCATACACACAGAACACGACTCTTAACGTGAATAGATATGTGTGGATGGAAGTGAGAAAAAGCTTAAAAATCTGAGATATCTTACAGTGGGCTGCCAAGAAGACTTTAGATAGCTTTTGATGAATGAATACTAAGGTTCCATTGGTTAAATTTTAATATGTAGCAAAACACGAGCTCACAAGTGTTTGGAAAAAGAAAGCACTGAGTTTAAAGTGTGTACAGAGTAAAGTAGACATGGCTTCCTCGCTCTTTTTCTCTTGAAAACGGCCACCCCAAGCCCTCTATTTATAGAGGGGGAGCCGCGGGTCTAACCGCAGTAGCCGTGGGTCTACATGCGACTTCCCGGGGTGCCCCAAGCTCTGCGAGTCCTGCCGTCTTAAAGTACATGCACTCGTGCAACGCATTGTCCACTTGAACCTTCATAACTTTCAATTCGGGCATCCGATTGAGGTGTGCTATACTATTCTGGAATGCTGTTATCGAGAGCTACACAATGACATGGGGTAAGAGGTTGTACGAAGTTGGGAAGATGGGTCCGTGACTAGATCTTCAAGTCTTCAAATTCTATCCGGTGTGCTGTCTTGTGTAGTAATCACTTGGGATTTGAGCTATAGTTCTTGTGGGACACTTCTGTATGAAATGTGGGTTGAAATGTTGTTGAGATGACACACATGTAGTATCTGTGATGCCCCCGAAATAGACCACACTTGTCTCAAATTTGGTTGTCACGTGCTAACTCTAGTAACATACTAAAATAATTAACAACTGAATAATAGAATAAATTACATTGTTATAATATAATTATTCTCGTCCCAAGGTCTCGCAACTGTTACTAGTACAATACAACTTAAATTAAACATAGCTTAATATAAATAAGTATATAAGTTCTTCTATAACATAATAATAGTACATTCCTAGTACTATGAAACTAATTACTCCAAAGCCTTCTCTTTACCCATGTCCTTGCCAGAGGGTTCACCACGTTCTGCCTTAACTGAAAGTTTTAAGGAAAGCAAGGATAAGCAACAATTTTGCCCAGTAAGTAATATCGCAATAAGGAACAATTATATATAGGGTTCAATCTTCAAGGGTATGATAGTGAATAATAATTTAGGAATTATCAACTATTCTTAATAAAGTCACTACTGACTGAAAGATATTAATTATTATTCAATTCAAGATTTCAAAGTAATGAATACTAAACAGTCACTAAGGACTAAGAACTTTTCCTAGAATTAATAGTAATAAACTGATAATTCTACAAAACGAGTACAACAGGTGATCAGCCTAAAGTACCCTATGTCATGCATAACATTTAATCATTCTCATGTGTGCACATCGATTTCCTGACAATATATAATTCCCCTACCAAGAGGGTTTTTCATCTCAGTTATAAGAGTCCACACCAAGTTTGTTTGGTTTGGATAGCTTTCGATCATATATCAATAGTCTACCTGAATCAATGGCTTAGATAACTTTTCATTTCAAGTATGTACATGAACAATTATTGTTCGAAATCAAGGTTTGAAAACAATTTCATTGCTAAACTACGAAGTATTAAGTCATGAGATGCGAATCATACTTTCAAGGATTTTCTTATACAACCAATAATAGTACAAGCTCAAATAATGCTCAATAAAGAGTAGGGTTCGAGTACTTGCCTCAAGCGTAGTTTACCAAAGTATAGCTTATAAACACTTTTCGAATCCTAACATAATATAGTTATGCGTATAGGATATTCATTAGTTACGTATACTCATACATGATATGTGAGTTTAAACGCACACATAACGTCTAATTTAGTTGCATAATCTATACATACTTCATCACATACCTTGCGTACTTATAGAACAAAATTAGTTTATAAGACACCGCGAAGTTAATTAACATAGTTTCTAATCATTGCGTTGTAGTGCGCAAAAATCTTTTAGTCTTAACATTTAAATGTTTATAAACACATATCCAATCTACGATCTTTATCATTAGCATGCTTATAGATATTTCAAATACTTTGCTTAAACATATATTACAAATTTAGACATCAACACAAGCATGCATTACATCTCATATCACAAACAGATTAGACAGATCAGATTTGTAGGATGGCACAATCAAGCTATACTGTTTAGGCTTAGGGATGGTGTAAAACATTGCCTCTTCCTAGCCTGTGAGTTGAGCTTTTTTCTTTTCTGGATCAGTCTTATAATAACAACACATAGTATATCAGTGTGTTAAAGGGTCTAGCATGCTTTTACAGTGATCCTACACTTATTCTTGGTATGTTATGGTTTTAGCTTAGGATTTCAAATGAGTAAGGCCAATCAAGGTCATGATATCACTATGCGTACTAATTAGCCATATGTCCACATAAAGAGATCACATAATCTATACTACACATGCTCATAATTGTTTGCATCATTTATTCATAACTAGCATTATTTATCACTTTAAAACATGCTTAATCTCATGGTTGGTTTACTTCCATTATGTTTAACATATAAGAATCATATTTAGAGACATAATGAACATAAACATGCCATCTTAAATCTTCAGAACTTAACTACTCACACTGAGGTAACTTAGTTTAAAAATATATCCGAGATTGCTTTTGAAATCATTTTAAACTTGAACAACGCAATTTAACACATACATAACATCTTTAAATCTTTTTTCATGTGTAGTTAAGTCATGTTAACATCTTCACAAGGTTAGAACATATATTATGTAATATTCATGCATATTAGCTTAGATATGTCAAGTTTTTCTTTGAAAAAGTTTGCTAGCTCAAAGCCTAACATCTTGGTCATTATGTTCAGAAATCAGTAATGGGTGTATAATATTAAGCTCAGAATTTGTAGAACATGAGTTTCATTAAAGTTCATCTTTAAAACTTTGAGTTTTGTTATACGTCTCCAACTAAATCATGTTTGTCATTTCCTATCTCATAAGAAAACTTTATACAACATGTTATACTTCTTTTCATGCATGTATAGGTCTTTAATTACTAAGTTAGAAGCATCACTGCCTAATAGAAACCAAAATCTGTTCTGGTCCCAAAGCAGCATTACTTAGACTTAGTACAAATCTGGCGCAATTGACTCGCCTTCTTGGACCAGAACCAGAAAGATACTCTATTTTGCAAAGTATCAACCAATCTTTAATTTCTTTCAATCAAGCATACTTAAACTCATTCCTAGAGGTTCTATACATGTATACCAACTTCATAACTTTGGTAGCACAATTCCAAATCAATTTCACAAGAATCTAGTAGAATTTCCATGATTTTTAAACTTTGAAATTAAGTATTCAAAACAAGAATTTACCTTCTTAGAAGCTTAGCTAGCTTAGTTTCTTCCTTCTGTAAATGCTAGACTTCTCTTTGAACAACAAATACTTACACTCAAATTCTTAGGATTTCAATAGACAAATTACAGAAACCTGAAATGAATAACATAGCTGCCTTTTTATAGAGTAATGGTGGACTGGGTATTAAGTTTATACTGAGTTTGGAATCCATGGTGTAGAAGGAAGACACAATGGTTATGGGAAGGTTGTTCAACCACCAATTCCCAGTCATTGGCTTAGCAATAATAACCTATTCATAGCTACAAATCCCAGCTTGGAAGTTTCGTAAAGAAGGTGTAGGTTACTGTTTGAGTAACTGAAGTTTCTCAATCCTCAACAACGTGATTAAATTGCTTAGTTTAGTTTCTTTAATTCCCAAAAATGTAATTTTAATGTACAATGGTTACTACAATATGAAAAATTAGGGATTTATTATATACCCATATCATATAATCCATGTACATTGGGGTCCACATATTTAATATTTATAACATGTATGGACACTAACAATTTAATATCTCCTTCTACTATTTACTTACATATAAGTATTGAAATAAATATTTTAATAGTACATATTTATTTACTCCCATATTTTAGAATACATTATTTAATTGTCTCATCACACATGATGAGGTAACAAAACTTATTTAAATCAACTCTATGATTTAATTACTTTTACTATATAGTTATTGCATTAACCAAAATTAAATGCCACACCTCATTTAATCTTGTGCAGTAAGTAATTATATGATACTACTACCCACATTTTAACATAGTGGTATAAAATAATATTTAATAATAATGTTCACATTAATAATAATGGTAACTGATCCATTATCTTTCTCATTCTTTATTAATGCTAACAAACCATCTTTATAACCCATGCACACAGTGGAAATTATTTTCCAAGTCTTGCTACCGACGCAACTGCACTTGTTTACAGTACAGAAGTGGCGCAGCTACGCCACTTTGGAAATTTCTCAGACTTAGTCACTGTTACAATAAATTCATATTCTAAATTAATTAATCTCTTTACTTAATAGATAGTACACTCATTTATTATCTTTCCATACTAGACAATTAAATATAATTATGTAAATTACTTTATTCCTTAATATTCTATTATTCATAATAACAATTAATTAATAATATAATATTAATTAATTATTCACTTCTTAATTTATTAATCTCTTAATTAAATTAACCCACTTTACTTCCATTCTCATGCCACATAAGGCATTCCAAAATTCTCAATTCTCATATAAATTCAATTTAAATTAATTGAATTACTCATCTTACAACACATCGATATTTATATTCAAATAAATAATCATTTTCTTATTAAATCAAAATAATTATTTATTCATGAAATTCTCGGTTCTTACAGTATCGAGGTGGAAAAATGATGATTACCCCCCTCACCGGGGTTATCTCCGGCTTTGGGCTGATGTAGCAGTCGTTGTTCAGGGTTATCTTTGAGATTGGGCTGATGTGAGTGTTGAATATTCTCAGGTTTATCTCTGAGGTGCCTTGACCTCCCGGGGTTATCTCTGGGGTTGAAACCGAGTGCCTCGGGGATGTCTCCGAGGTTGAAACTGACTTATCCGTGTTTATATCCAGAACTGGAACTGCATCCCTCGGGGTTATCTCCGAGGTTGGAACTGAATCTCCCGGGGTTGTCTCCGAGACTGGAACTGATTATCTCGGGGTTGTCTCTGAGATGGAAAACTAAGTATCCCGAGGTTGTCTCTGGGATTGAGCTGACTTGACTTTCAGGGTTATCTCTGGAAGACGATTGTGCCCTCCTGCAAGGTTAGTAACAGGAATGCAAAATTTTGAGTGTCTACAGTAGTTATATTAAACATGGATTTCCTTGTGATAAATTTATTTAAAATTGTATTATGAACTATTTCCCATAGAAATATTTGTATTAAAATTTTATAGAAAATTTAAATGGATGGTATACATTTGACAAAACATAAATAATTATTCTCCCCATTGGAGTGATAATTATTATTATTGTTTTGTGCTGAATTAATAGGTGAATTATTTTTATTTCATGAGATATCAAGATATACAAATAATTGTAATTTCAAATTATTCTTATTTTTCCCATTGAAAAATTGAATTATTTGAAATTAAGTTGCCATGTTTATTTTATGTTTATGTTTGAGGATTATACTTTCATATTATATGCAAAAGTTTATTTTTATGGAATGACCATTTAATTTATGCATATTGTATAAATGTATAGATTACCATGTCGTCATTTAATCCACTTACTGTTATCCTTAAAGAAAATAAGTTAACTGGACCAAATTATGTGGACTGGAAAAGAAATCTTGACATTGTGTTGACTGCTGAGGACTACAAGTTTGTTTTGACTGAACCTTGCCCTCGAGAAAATGCTGTGGTTGCACAAAAGAATAACCATAAGAAGTGACAAAAGGCAGAATATGGCTCATTGCTATATATTGGCATCTTTATCAAAAATATTGCAACACCAATATCAGTCTACTACCACTACTAAAGAGATATTGGATAGCCTTCATGAAATGTTTGCTGACCAGAGTTGTGTTGCATGACAGACTATGATGAAAACGCTCATGAATTCCAAGATGTCCGAGGGACCTTCAGTTCGAGATCATTGTTTAAAAATCATTTCTTACTTAAACGAACTGGAAATCCTGGGAGCAATAGTTGATGGGGAAACCCAGGTTGATATGTTGCTAGAGACCTTTCCTGGTTCATTTAATCAGTTCAAACTTAATTACACTATGAATAAAATGTCTTTAACATTACCTAAACTGATGAAGGAACTCCAAGCAGCAGAGGGTATTCTTCGTGTAAAAGGAAACATTCATGTTGCAGAAACTGGTACTTTTAAGGGAAAGCCTAAGGGCAATAAACCAAAAAAGAATAATGGTAAGAAAGCTACAAATGGAAATATTCCTCCATCTGGAGGGGTTGGGAAGAAAGGGGAAAAATTAAAACCTAAAGGGAAATGTTTTCACCGTGGGGAGAAAGGTCACTGGAAAAGGAATTGTTCTACTTATCTAGACCAGATCAAAAATCAAGGTATAATTGATTATCTAATTAATTAGTTTAGTAAGATAGGTAAATATCAATCTTTCGTTCATAAAACATATTTTGTAGACCATTCTACTGAATCCTGGTGTGTAGATTCGGGAACCAGTAATCATTTATACAATTCTTTGCAGGGGTTTCAGGAAACCAAAAAATTGAATGAAGGCAATATTTATCTATACCTTGGTTCTAGTGCAAAAGTAGCAGCTATTGAAGTGGGAATTATGTATCTCAATTTTAATAATGATAGGACTTTAGAATTAGTAGATTGTCTTTATGTTTCAGACATTCATAGAACTTTAATTTCAGTTTCTTGCTTTTTTAAACATGGATATTTAGTTAATTTTGATTCCAAGATTGTTATTCGCAAGAATGGAAATTTCATTTGTTCTGGTTCATTTGTAAATAATTTATATATTCTTACTCCAAATTATTGTTCATTAATACAAACTGAATATAGTCCACATATACCATTAAAAAGAAAAGTTTCTTTAGTTAATCAAACTTATCTATGACAATTATGATTAGGTCATATTAATCTAAATAGGATCCAAAGACTGGTTAAAGATGGTCCTCTAAGTTCCTTAGAAGTTGAAAATCTTCCAGTTTACGAATCCTGTATAGAGGGAAAAATGACTAAAGGACCTTTCAAGGCAAAGAAATATAGAGCTAGTGATAAGTTAGAATTAATTCATAGAGATGTATGTGATCCTATGTATATCCTAGCACGAGGAGGTTTTGAGTATTTCATCACCTTTACTGATGATTACTCAAGATTTGGTTATGTGTACCTTATGCATCGAAAGTCTAAAGCATTTAAAAAATTCAAATTATTTCAGGCAGAAGTAGAAAGGCAATCTGGTAAACACATAAAGGCTCTTCGATCGAATCGAGGAGGTGAATACCTTCTTGGGGAATTTAAAGATTACTTATCTAATATATGAATTATATCTGAATTGACTGCACTGGGTACACCCCAACAAAATGGTGTGAAAGAAAGAAGAAATAAGACTCTTTTGGATATGGTAAGGTCTATGATGAGTTTTTCTACTTTCCATATTTCCTTTTGGGGTTATGCACTAGAACGACAATGTACTTATTGAATCTTCTACCACCAAAGTTTGTTCCTTTAACACCTAGAGAATTATAGAGTGGGCGAAAGTCTGTATTGCACTATATTCATATATGGGGCACACCTGTACATGTACAAAAAGGAAAGACAAACTTAGATAAATTAGGTTCAAGAATGAAGTATGTTTGTTTGTAGGATATCCAAAAGTAACTAAAGGTGTTCTATTTTATAGTCCTTTAGACCATAAATTATTTGTTAGCGCAAATGCAGTTTTTCTGGAAAATGACTACATAATGGATCACAAGTTGAGTAGTAAAATTGTCTTAAAAGAAACTTCAAGTACATTAATTACTCAATCAATTAATCCACCACAAGACTAGGATGAATTGCCATAAACTAACCAACTAGATTCTTCTAATAAACCGGAGCTTCGTCGTAGTGGGAGGAGTATCAGGCCTCTTGAGAGACTTTTCACTTCTTAGAGAAACTTATGATGTTATTCTGGAAGAAGTAGAGTCGGATCACTCTAACTACCATGAAGCTATTAAAGATGTAGATACATCCAACTGGCACATAGCTATGAAACAAGAAATGGATTCTATGTACTCAAATAAAGTATGGGAACTTGTAGAAGCACCTAATGGGGTCAAACCTATAATATGCAAGTGGTTCTACAAAAGAAAAAGAGGGGTAGATGGAAAGGTGGAAACCTTTAAAGCACGGTTGGTAGCAAAAGGTTTTACTAAAAATGAAGGTATTGATTATGAGGAAACTTTTTCACTAGTGGCTATGCTTAAATTTATCAAAATTCTCATATCCATTGCAACTCATCTCGATTATGAGATATGGCAAATGGATGTCAAGATTGCTTTTTCTTAATGGACATCTTGATGAAGAAATCTATATGAAGAAGCCTGATGGTTTCATAGTTAAAGGCTAAGAAAATATGGTATGCAAGTTGTGAAAGTCCAATTATGGACTTAAGAAAACATCAAGGTCTTGGAATATAAGGTTTGATCATGCAATCAAATCCTATGGTTTTGAATAAAATCTAGAAGAATCTTATGTGTACAAGAAGAATAAAGATGGGGTGAAGGTATTCTTAGTTCTTTATGTGGATGATATATTGCTTATTGTTAATGATGTGGGAGTATTATCCAACGTCAAAATTTGGTTGTCTAGTAATTTTGAGATGAAGGACCTAAGAGAGGCTATTTACATTATAGGAATCAAGCTTTGGCGTGATCGCAAGAATAGAATGTTAGGCCCATCCCGAGCTGCATACATAGATATAATTTTGGCTAGGTTCAACATTAAGAATTCCAAGAAAAAACTTCTTCCTATCAGACATGGAATTCTTCTTACTAAGGAGCAGTGTCCTAAGACACCTCAAGAGCAAGAGCGCATGAAGACAATCCCATATGCTTCGGTGGTGGGAAGTCTTATGTATGCAATGTTGTGTAATAGACCAGATATTTGTTTTGCAGTAGGCTTGGTCAGCATATATCAGTCTAACCCTGGACTTGAACATTGAATAGCAGTAAAGCATATAGTTAATTAAGTATCTACGTAGAACAAGAGATAATATGCTTGACTATTCTAGTGATGATCTTGTTCGAAAGGATATACATATTCAGATTTTTAGTCAGATAGAGACTCTAGAAAGTCAACATCTAGTTATGTGTTTACTCTTGGAGGTGGAGCTGTCAGTTGGAGGAGTGTTAAAAAATCTTGCATAGATGACTCCACCATGGAAGCTGAATATGTTGCTGCTTTTGAAGCTGCAAAAGAGGCTGTATGGCTCAAGAAGTCTTGACTAGAAATAGGAATGGTACCTTCAGTCTCCTATTGTCTTATTTTATGATATAATGGGGTGATTGGACAATCAAAGGAGAGTAGGAACCATAAGAAAGCAAAACACATTGAAAGAAAATATCACCTCATTCGAGATATAGTTCAACGAGGAGATGTGATAGTTTCAAAGATAGCTTCAATGCAAAATTTGGCTGATCCTTTTACGAAGACTTTGTCTTCTAAAGTTTTTTATTTTCATCTTGAGGGGATGGGTATTAGACATATGGTAGATTGGGTTTAGGGGTAGTTGTAGATTGTAAGGTTTTAAGCCTAGAAAAACCTAATGTTGATATTTATTTTATTATTTTAATAATAAAATTTAATTTCATTTTGCATAATTAAATGTGTCATAAATTTTGTCCATAATTATGTATTTTATAATTTATGTATATGAAGGAGTGTCATATACAGAAGACATAAATTATATGTTATGTATAATTAAAGAAATATATTGTTTAATCTTAGATGGAAATGGACAAACCATTCTAGTAGATTGTAATACACTTGATTGGATGATTTGTCTTAGTCATGTAAAGTGAATACTTTAATCTAGTGTATTGGTGTATTTTTTAAATACATAGAAATTGATCGTTACGAAAAATTATTTGTTAAATATTGTTATTATAAATAATTTTTCAATTACTATTAATGTGCAATTATTCTTAATTAGAGAGAATAATGAACTTGATTTTATAATGTGTCACTTTAATATATTAAAGAGTGAGATTTTAAATATAATCAATATCTCAATATGTTGTGTCATATATGTTATGAAAATTAGGAACATGTATTTTTCAAGATGGAATTCTACAATTAAATTATAATATCCCTCGATATAATTTATTGGTTGATCACTAGAATCTTGTCCAAGTATTTTAGTAATTCAAATTACTAAAGTATTAATTTAATTTATTAAATTAATTTGTGATCAAAATTTTATAAATTATGTAGTTGAGGATATAAGTAGTAAACGTAGTGGGTTAATGAGATTTGTAACAAGCTAGAATTTTATTTGTAATTACAAATATTTATTGAATTAAATAAATATTCTTAATTGATGTGTTTGTTATTTAGTAGATATTTGTTAGATTATTTATTAGTAAATAAATAATTCATGAGTTATAGAAATTAATTTAATTAAGATAAAAGAGTGATGAATTAAATTTATAATATAATACTCTAATTTAACTTATTAACTAAATTAGAGTTGTTAAGGATTTTATGATTTGCTATAATGTTGTGTTAATTTAATTTAGTAATTAAAGTGATATATTAATTTATTAAGTAAAATTATAATGAAAATTATAATTTTGTGGTATTTAGTTAAGTGGAAAGTTTATTTAATAAGTTGTAATTAGTTTTATTTAATTAAGATTGGATAAGAAAATCCAAGTAAATAATGTGGGACAATAAACTATAGTATAAATGATTTATTAAAATAAATTAAAGGAGTTTTAAATGGATTTACCAAACTAGGCTTAAGGAATATTAAGTCTGTATTTTTAAAAGTGCTTTTTGCCAAACAAAGCCTTATGGATTTTGAATTTTAAAAAAAAAATAATAAAATATTTTTGTAACTGATACATAATTAGTATATTTATTATTATGACAGTTTTATACGTTTTAATATCTTGCGTCTGTTTTATTTTTACGTAAGAAGTTGGCCTAAGCATGAGAATAGAAGGGAAAAAGAACAGAGAAGAAATAGAGAGAAAAGAGAGAAAGAAAAGAGATAAACTTGTGAGTTTGAAGGAAGAAGGTTGAGGAAGTAAAGCTACTCATTCTCGTGGGTTAAACATGAGAATTGAAGATATAATTTCTAAAGCTTTAGTTTTACGTATATGAAAGTTATGTGTTCTTGAGTTTCACTATAAAATAATACAATTATTTTCAAATTCTTTGTAAATGCAATTTTGATGAATTGTTGATATATAAATTGATTGATTGTGTGTATATATAATTGTGATGTTATAACTAACATCTAGACAAGGATTTGGTATATTAGTTTGGGAAAATTACGTTCAAAAATAAGAAAAATTGATTACGGTGAATATGAGTATGAATATGGCTTGTTGGAATCTAAAATTGATAGTTGGTTTGTGGACTAAATTATAAATTGAGTATAGTTTGAATGAATTAATTTGGTGTAGTAATGAAGTTTCAGCGATGATTTTCACTAAAGATATCAAAAAATGAAGTTTTGGCAAAAATATAGAATTCAAAGGACTCAATTTGATTGTAGTTGTTGTTTTATATCTTCTAAATATGTATATATGTGATGAATAATGTTTATATGAAATTTTTATCATTTGGGTGTGTGTAAAGTGCTGCTTAATTGATGAAGTTCGTGATAATTGTGTATGAACAGAGTACGTGAACCGCTCTGCTGCATAGTTTCGTCTGCACAAGACCAAAGATAAATTGCTACCGTGTCAAAGGTAGAAAGCTACAAGACTTCTCTGGTTCTAGGGTTAAAAATGGCACAGCTGCGCCATAGCCATAACAGAGGCAGTGATGTCTGTTGATGGTGAAGACTTTAAAAACTCATTGTAACCTAGTTTAATGAAGGTGTTAATATGATGAACATGTGATAAAGATACTACAATAGATTTTTATCATATTTGTGATAATTCCAAAGTTGTAAAAATTAGTAAGTCGTGAAAAACTTTACGTTGTGATTTATTAAAATCTAGAGTTGGTGACTAAGTGTTGTAATTCTAAGACGTGTGATTTCTGAAGTGTATATGGTATTAGTGATTTAAAACTTGTATTAAAATAACAAGTTCAACTAAAATGAGATTTAACTTGGAAAGTGGATGTTAGTATATCTAATAGATGTTTTGATTCTAATAATATGTGTAGGTGAACGTGAGTTATAATTTTATAGCTTACACACGAGGCAAGTTCTCTAACCCTAATTTTATTTGAGCAAGTTTTTGAACTCTAATCTTTGTTTGATTTAACCTAACTTGTTTATATTTAAGCAAGTTTTCCTAGTCTTATTCTCTTTATAATGAATGCAAGTTCTTGAACTCTAATCTCTAGTTGAGCTATCCTATCCCATTTACTTTACGCAGGTTTCTAACCTTTATTATTATATTGAGCAAGTTTTGTTCTCAGCTTGTTATTAATTAATGCATGTTCAATAATTCAATTCTCTTATTCGACAAGAATATAACCATAGCTTAATATTGTTCAAGCAAGGATTATTGTATTACCTAATGCTTATGCTTTCTAGTTTATTTCTAAGCACGACTTCGTATATAGTGTTGGTTCACCTATGATTCATATTTATTCCACATTATGTTGTTATTGATCATTTGAAATGATATTGAACTTTGTTGATTCAACTAATCCTTAGTTGATGATCGTTAAACCATAAATTACCCTTGAAGTTTATCTAAACCAAACTTTCTTTGGTGCGGACTTGTACTCTAAAACTAAGAAGAACAACCCTATTATAGGGAAATTATTTATGCGATGCATTAAGATGTTTGTGCACAATTAATGGTACAAAGGGCTGATCACCCTAAGTACGGGGAGTCCCTACAATCTTATGATTGTTTAGGTTTAAGTTGAAAGATTACTTACAACCTTGGACATAGTTCGTCGTCTTGTGGCTCAGATAAATTTCATATTTTGATTTAAGTTCTTGATTATCATTGATTGAGTATCATTAAGTTATATTGAGCCTATTCTTTGGCGGTTATTATGCTATTGTTATTCATTGTTATTTCAAGTGAGCATTTGTTTTGCTCACTCTTGCATATATAATTATTGCAACTAAGGTTGAGAAGGTCGATGAACCTACCACATGCAAAGGGAAAGGAAAAATGAACAAGTATTGAAGACTTGTAATTTATTGACCTTCATGATGACAAACTTTATTTTAAATGATGTGATATAACTATTTTAATTTTTTCGCACTTGATGTATGTTTTGAAGGTTAGATAACCTGGGAGATTTATTGATTAAGTTATATAACCCTTTTAATGGGAAGATTTATTGTTTAAATTTTGTTATATTTGGGTAGATAGATATACATGAATGGAAAGTGAACATCAAGTCTTATGGGAATGAAGTACCCAGATTTGGGGGTGTCACAGTTGTATTCCTAAATGTGTTTATGGATATTATTATAGAGGAGGAGCCTCAAGATATTTAGGTGGTTTGGGAACAATTGCTGCCACGTGAGTCATCTCCATTGGTTACAGGGGTTGAGTAAGAGGGTTTACCTGATGAGGACGATGCGGTAGAGACAGATGAGGAAGACCCCGTTTAGTTGCCATAGTGGGATGAGGATGAGAAGGAGGAAGAGTTTCCACCAAACTCTATCGCGACCCATATGTACGACGAAGTATACGACCACAATATTAAGCTTTTAGGATAGAGTCGAGGAGTCAGAAGAGATAGTAGCAGAACGTTAGACTTCGATGGCGCAGAAGGATGGTGAGATCTGGGATCTAGACACGCATCTTAGTAATGTCGAATGGAAGATGATTCATACTGAAGGGGAGAACGAGTAGTTGATATAGGAGATTGCGAAGCTAAAGAACAAATTAAAAGAAGAATCCACCAAGAGATCAAGAGTCGAAGACATGTACGAGAAAGCTTCTCAGCATGTCGAGGTAGCAGAGAGAGAGATACAAGCAAAGAAGATCAAGATGGAGGAGATGAATGGCGTTTTCAACACCTTGATAAATTGAGCTCAAGACCGAGTTATGTATTATCCAATTTAATTCGAGACGCTGCCATGGTATATGTTAGATCGTCGAACAATGATCCATATTATGGAAGAGGAGTGTCATAAGGCTATGCAACATTTTAGTAGGTCGTCGTAAGGAATGTAACTGTTATGTGATTAATTAATAAATAAGATGTAAATCCCAGGTATTATATAACCAATGGGATATGATGATGATGTTATCCTGAAACTTTTGTAGTTCAGGAAGTTGATGTAGATAGCAGGGATGCTATCATTATTCTGTTTTAAAGAATGATGAATGAATAAAAGTTAATGTTTATTAAAGATATTATGTGTTATGTGATGATCTTTTATGATGTGCAAGTTAAGTAGAGAATACTTAAAAAAAATTGAGTAATAATCTAATGAATGTATTTTAATAGAAAATACCTCCAAGACGTCAACCACGACAAAGAACCCCTGAGGGATCTACCAATAACAACAATACCAATGCTAACCCAGTTCAGCAGTTGGTGACGTTATTGACAGGAGCACTACAGAAACAGCCGCAGAATCAAGATGCGACCTTTAAGGACTTCAAGACGATTGGGCCACCAGAATTCCGTGGGTCGATGAATCCGGTTAAGACACAGACCTGGGTCATGGGAATAAAGAAAGTTTTTGATGTTACTAGAGTAGGTGAGAATTAGAAGACTGCTTTCACAACATTTACGTTGAAAGCAGAGGCCAATTATTGGTGGCAAACCAATAAAACTCGAGGAGGTCAGGGAGTGATGACTTGGGATAGGTTCAAGGAATTATTTTTTGAGACCTATTTACCAGAGAGTTCGAAGAATCAAATGGAAGTGCAATTTTAAGAACTGAAGCAAGTCATAATGATGATGTCGGAGTATGCCGCAAAGTTTAACGAGATGGAGAGATTTGCACCATATCAAGTCAACACAGATGAACGCAAGGCTAGGAGTTTTAAACAGGGACTGAAGCCCTGGTTGTACAACAGGGTCTCCATGTTTCAGCTGTAGACGTTTGCAGCGGTGCTTGAAAAGGCGATTATCGCTGAGGGTGGAGGCGAGGCTATAACAAAGTATATACAAGAATAAAGAAAGAAGAAGAGTGAGAGTGAGGTTAAGAATGGTTGTAATAGTGGTGGAAATGGTAGTAATAACCTGAAGAGAAAGTGGAATGCAAGTGTGGGTGCTGGAAGTCAACAGAGTAGCCAACAGAAAAGGAAGTTCGAAGCATGTGCTAAATGCGGGAAGAATCATACTGTCGTGTGCTTAAGGGGTAAACGAGTATGCTTAAACTATGGCCAAGAGGGTCACATTATCCCAAATTGCCATTAACCAAAGAAGAATGCTTGCTACATATGCGGGTCAAAGGATCATTTTGCTAGCAAGTGCCTTAGGAAGAAAGTTGGTGAGACAACAGGAAACAAGGGAGGTAACAGTAGAGGTACATTGGCTATTGCTGGACTAATGTCATTAAATAAACCCACAGCTAGAACCTTCAATATGACAGTGTAAGATGCGGTGCAATAAAAAGATGTTGCGTCAAGTATTATCCCAATCAATGATATAAATGCATATGTATTATTTGATTCGGGTGCTACTTGCTCGTTTATATCTAACAAATTTACTAAGAGGTTAGAATTGCCTAGTGAAGAGTTGAATTTCCCTTTAAACATAGAAATTGCAAATAGGGAGGTAATTCCTGTTAAGTTCATAAACAAGAATTATAGGGTGAATGTGACGCCCCCAAAATAGGTATACATCACCCATTCTGAGTCGCCAAATATATGGTACAGAAACAACTATAACTTCATTAATACAATTATCGTGCAAAATACGACAACACATAAACTATGAGTTTAAATACAAATATTGTCTTCAAGACAATATCCACACTCAGATAAAGTCCTCATTAAAATTATTAATGCACTATTTTACAAAATAGTGAGGACTGCTAAAACAACTATCTTGAATCATCACTCCATACCCCGGCTAGTTCCTGCTAAATCCTCACTTCCTGAGAAGAAAAATGGAACAAAAAGGAAAAGGGTGAGCTCAACTAGCCCATTAAAGAATATTATGACTAAGAAAATGTACAACAAATTATCCTTAGTCCTTAACAGGGAAAAATCTGACAGAATATAATAGACAACAAGTTTTAGATCAACAACTGCAGCGAAAACAACAATTCATTAAAAGAGTTAAGTAGAGAATGAAATCTACTATCATCTATGAATTTAAAAGTCCATCATCAATATTTTATCCTCAGTACATCAATCAATATATATCTTGAATCAAATATTCATCTTTGCACTACAGACGCCAAAGATATTCATTTAGATCACCAAATTAATTCATGTTCATCTCAATAACTGCTCATCTTTTGCACTACGGGCCAAAGATATTCATCAGATAATCATTCATCTTTGCACTACAGGCCAAAGATATTCAGTTATATCATCATTTAGGACTGAAGATGATAAGAAATGTTTTTAAGAAACGAATCCAGTGGGACAAAAGAACAAAGATTAGGGATTCGTACTTTAGATAATCTAAGTTCAAAAACACTCCATAATAAACCATAGTGGAGAAAATTCAAGAATGAAGATCAAAACATGGATACAATCAAAGATAGTAACCATAATAGACATTTAGGACAAAGAAGAGAAAATTTTATTTTTCGATGAATAGTACCGTATTTGTGAATAGTGCGGTATACGTGAATAGTGTCGTATATGTGAATAGTAACCCCGACACAAAAAGGTAGAAATTCCACAATAAAATTTATACCAATATTTCAGCATAATGATATTGAAAGAAATAATATCATTTACGAAGAAAATAACATCATTTACCTCAAAAGAATAAAGATTTCGACGAGAATATCGATATATAAGGTCAGAGAAAACTTGCAGACCGAATAAAGAACTCTCAAAGTATCTAAATACTCACAAAAATACGCTTGATAATATAGAAAGAGAAAACTTATGCTTCTGGTGTGATTTTCAATTCTAACATAAGCACCTATTTATAGGAAAATGCCAGAATGCCAAAGCAGACTAAATTAATAAAATAATATTTTTTCCCCTTCTACGTATGCCAACCAAGACTAGCCCTCCATCTTTGAACAGTAATTTCCAGCACATGTTTTCATAAAAAATAAAAGTGGGTCCCACCCATAATTTTAATAAAAACATTTATTTTTGAAACTTCAGTAATTCATAATAAATAGCCCTTTTATCAGAAAAATACGAATTTTATGTCCCTTCCATAGGAAATTGAATTCTCTACAACTTTGTAGCAGAACATTTTTCCAAATTCCAAACAAAAAATGTTCGAAATCCACATACGGATGATTTTTAATACCTCCATTCCGACAAAATACTGATAAAACACGTCAGCATTAATTCTTTTATTTATATTCACATAAAATAAATATATCCATCATTTATATCCACATAAAATAAATATTTTCTTATCATACAAATCAATAATTAATTATTCATAAATAATATTACAGAATCACAATTATGACAACTAGGTCGTTCCCAAGAAAGAGGGGCTTTCCGATAAGAATTTCTTCTTACTAACGCGCAATTAGGTGACCAAACCCCTTTCCTAGATAGAACTTCCTTAGACATTGCCAATAATGCTATCTAATAATATTATTCAAATAATATGAATTATTTATCTAATAATGGGAAATACTGTGCAATGATAATTATTGAAACAACATTAATATAAAATATCAATGCAGCAATTATTGAATCAATAAAATAAAATATTGAATAATAATTACTGTAACAATTATTGAGTAGTGCCTTCTTACGTAAGAATCAATAATTCAAAAATACAGTGAAATACCGTGTGCAACTGTGCAACCACACGTATTATTGTATTTTAACCACCAGGTAATCCAACAGCGTTAACGGTAACAATTACGCCGTTATTTATAAAAACTTAAACTTGTCATTTTCTTCATCCGACAGTTATTCTGTTATGGGGCCCATAAATGGTTGTGCCACAGTACGAATATTCCCCGACAACAAGAATATTGCACGACCAAACGAATATTCCTTGACAAAAATGAATATTTTATATTCACTTGCTTATTTTGCAAAATTTGCACATTTCACCCATACAGCATTATATCAAATTAACTCCTTATTATTTCAAGATAATGAATATAGAAAATTCAATTTTATTTATAATAAGTTGGGGTCTTACAACCTCCCCTCCTTATGAAATTTCATCCTCGAAATTGACGTACGTCCCTGATATTTCGAAAAGGTAAGGGTACCTCGCTTTCCTTTCTGATTCCAACTCCCAGGTCATTTCCTCCATAGCATGGTTCCTCCACAAAACCTGGTCCCAACAACGTTGCTTCACGTACCTCATCCCAACATACAGGAGAACAACACTTTTATCCGTATAACGCCTTGAATGGAGCCATGCCTATACTGGCTTGATAACTGTTGTTATAGGAGAATTCCACCAATGGCAAGTACTTATCCCAACTTCCTTTGAAGTCTAGGACACAAAGTCTTAATAGATCTTCAAGGGTTTGAATAGTCCTTTCTGATTGCCCGTTCGTTTGAGGATGGTTTGCCAAACTGAATTATAAATCCGTGCCCATAGCTTTTTGCAAACTAACCCAAAATCATGAAGTGAATCTTGGGTCACAATCCGAAACTATGGATACTGGCATGCCATTCAATCTCACAATCTCATTTACGTACACACAAGCAAGACGTTAAAGGGAATAATTCTCACGTATAGGCAAGAAATGAGCAAACTTGGTTAATCTATTAACAATAACCCAAATCGTATCTATGCCTTGAGAAACCTTGGGAAGACCCATAACGAAATCTATAGTAATATTTTCCCACTTCCATTTCAGAATCTCAAGTGGTTGCAATGGACTCTTTGGCACTTGATGCTCCGCCTTTACACGTTGACAAGTTAAACACCTTGAGATAAACTCTGTGATTTCTCTCTTCATATTTCTCCAGCAAAATGTATGTCGAAGATCATGATACATTTTGGTACTCCGAAGATGGATTGCAAATGGTGTGTTGTGTGCCTCCATCATGATTCTATGCTTCAAGTCAGAATCGTTAGGAATGCAAAGTCTGGAGTTGACTCGAAGTATTATTTTTTCATCAATTCTTGCTTCTGGAATAACACCTTCTTGTACTTTCTTCTTCATACTTATCATCTCTGGGTTTGTGGCTTGAGAAACTTTAACTTTATCGATTAAAGTCAGTTCTACTCGTATATTTGATATCATCACGTGGGTACTTGGAGCCTTTAACTCTATCTCCATCCTTTGCATGTCGTACCAAATGGGTCTTTGTGTTAACAACATCGCACTCGTACCCGCATATGATCTTCTACTCAATGCGTCAGCTACAATGTTTGTTTTTCCAGGATGATATTGAATGTTATGGTCGTAATCTTTCGACAACTCGAGCCAACGTCGTTGCTGCATGTTGAGTTGCTTTTGGGTGAAGAAATATTTTAGGCTTTTATGATCCGTATAAATCTCCACTTTCTCCCCATACAGGTAGTGTCTCCAGATTTTCAACGCAAAAACGACTGCTGCCAACTCCAGATCATGAGTAGGATAATTCCTCTCATATTCCTTGAATTGTCGTGAGGCATAGGCTATGACTTTCCTATGTTACATGAGAACACATCCTAACCCTTTACCTGAAGCATCGCTGTAGATAACAAATCCATCTGAACTAGATGGTATTGTCAGAACAGGTGTCGAGATAAGACTCCTATTGAGCTCTTGGAAACTATTCTCACATTCCTCGCTCCACACGAATTTTGTATCTTTTTGAGTCAGCTGAGTTAACGGAGTAGCGATTCGAGAAAATACTTCCACGAATCTCCGATAATAACCAACTAAGCCCAGAAAGCTACGTACTTCGATCACCGACTTTGGTTGCTCCCAACTTTGTATTGCTTTAATCTTCGCCGGGTCAACTCATACTCCATGTTTTGACATCACGTTCCCAAGGAATGCTACTTCCTTAAGCCAGAACTTGCATTTCTTCAGCTTGGCATATAGCTTGTTGTCATGAAGTCTTTGAAGTACCAGCTTCAAATGGTGCTCATGATCTTCACGACTTTTGGACTAGATGATGACGTCATCAATAAAGACAACAACGAACTAATCCAAATATTCCTTGAACACACGGTTCATCATATCCATGAAAGCAGCAGGAGCATTAGTCAATCCAAAAGATATGACTAAGAATTCATAATGCCTATACCAAGTTCTGAAGGCAGTCTTCGAAATATCCTCAGTTTTAATCTTTAGCTGATGATATCCAGAACGAAGATCGATATTTGAAAAGAATTATGCTCCTATTTATTTATATCCACATAAAATAAATATATCCATCATTTATATCCACATAAAATAAATATTTCCTTATCATACAAATCAATAATTAATTATTCTCAAATAATATTATAAAATCACAATTATGACAACCAGGTCGTTCCCAGGAAAGAGGGGACTTTTCGATAAGAATTTCTCCTTACTGGCACGCAATTAGGTGACCAAACCCCTTTCCTAGATAGAACTTCCTTAGACATTGCCAATAATGCTATCTAATAATATTATTCAAATAATATGAATTATTGATCTGATAATGGGAAATACTGTGCAATGACAATTATTGAAACAACAATAATATAAAATATCAACGCAGTAATTATTGAATAAATAAAATAAAATATTGAATAGTAATTACTGTAATAATTATTGAGTAGTGCCTTCTTACGTAAGAATCAATAATTCAAAAATATTGTGCAATACCGTGTGCTGCTGTGCAACCATGCGTATTACTGTATTTTAACCACCAGGTAATCTTACAGTGTTAACGATAACAATTATGCTGTTATTTATAAAAATGCAAACTTGTCGTTTTCTTCATCCGACAGTTATTCTATTATGGGGCCCACAAATGGCTGCGCCGTCATACGAATATTCCCCGACAACATGAATATTCTACAACCAAATGAATATTCCTTGACAAAAATGAATATTTTATAACCATTTGCTTATTTTGCAAAATTTGCACATTTCACCCATAAAGCATTATATTAAATTAACTCCTTATTATTTCAAGATAATAAATAGAGGAAATTCAATTTTATTTATAATAAGTTGGGGTCTTACAGTGAATATTAAGGGAAATATTATGACAGTAGATTTAATCCCGATAAAACTTGGAGAGTTTGATGTTATATTGGGAATGGATTGGCTATTCAATTATGGATCGATAATTAATTGCTAAAAAAATAATTAGAATTTTCTCAGAACTTAGAATTTCCCTAGGAAGAATTAGAATTTCCCTCAAGTATAGAGATTGCGAATAGGGAAGTGATCCCAGTTAAATTTATATATAGGAATTATAGAGTGGATATAAAAGGTCACGAGTTGATGGTAGACTTGATACCAATTTGACTTGGTGAGTTTGATGTTATACTAGGAATGGATTGGTTATTCAATTACAGAGTAGTAATTTATTGCCAAAAAGAAGTGTTAACCTTATGACTCCATCAAAGGTAGTGTTTTATGGCAGCAAGTCACCTCGACAAGCAAGTTGTATGACGGTGATGCAAGTCAAGAAGTTGTTGAGACAAGGATGTGTAGGATACCTAGCCTACATAGTCGATACACAGAAGAAGAATGCGAAGTTAGAAGAAATACCGATTATAAGATATTTTGCAGACGTATTTCCAGATGATTTGCCGGGTCTTCCGCTGGATCGACAAATCGAGTTCGTGATTAACTTACTACCAGGAACGACCCCGATATCTAAAGCACCAAATAAAATTGCTCCGGTAGAGATGAAGGAGTTGATAGTGCAATTACAAGAATTGCTTGACAAGAAGTATATTCAGCTGGGTGTGTCGCCATGGGGAGCATCAGTGTTGTTTGTTAAGAAGAAACAAGGATCGATGCGGCTTTACATTGATTACTGAGAATTGAATAAGGTCACGATAAAAAATAAGTATCCATTACCTAGAATTGATAACCTGTTCAATCAGTTAAAGGGAGCGAGATATTTCTCGAAGATAGACTTGAGAAGTGGTTATCATCAGTTGAAGGTGAGGCCGGAGGATGTACCAAAAATAGCGTTCAGAACTCGGTATGGTCATTACGAGTTTCTAGTTATGTCTTTTGGTTTAACCAACGCACCTGCAACGTTCATGGATTTGATGAATAGAGTGTTTAAACCATTCTTAGACAAATTTGTGGTGGTGTTTATTGATGATATATTGGTATATTCCAAAACCAAAGAGGAACATATGGAACACTTAAAAGTGACGTTGGAGACATTGAGAAAAGAGAAGTTGTATGCTAAGTTCTCAAAATGTGAATTTTTGTTAGAACATGTACAGTTTCTCGGACACGTTATTGATAAGGATAGAATTTCGGTAGATCCATCAAAGGTTGAGGCTGTAATAAACTGGGATCAGCCTAAGACATTGTCAGAAGTAAGGAGTTTCTTAAGACTAACAGGTTACTACAGGCGTTTCATTCAAGACTTTTCCAAGATCGTGACTCTATTGACGAACTTAACTAGGAAAGCGGTAAAGTTTGTTTAAATAGAAAAGTGTGAGGAGAGTTTTCCTGAATTGAAGAAGAGGCTGGGTTCAACACCTGTGTTGTCATTGCCTGATGATACAGGAAATTTTGTGGTGTATAGTGACGCATCGCATAAAGGACTAGGTTATGTGCTTATGCAAAATGGCAGAGTTATTGCGTATGCATCATGATAGTTGAAAGATTACAAGAAAGGGTATCCGACTCATGACTTAGAGTTAGCGGCGGTGGTGTTTGCCTTGAAAATTTGGAGACATTATCTTTATGGAGAGCGGTGTGAGATATATATTGACCATAAAAGTCTGAAGTATATCTTTACACAAAAAAGATTTGAATATTAGACAAAGAAGATGGTTGGAGCTGATCAAAGATTATGATTGCGAAATTTTCTATCATCTCGGAAAAGTGAATGTTGTTGCTGATGCTCTAAGTAGGAAGGGACGGGAGAAGTTAATGTTGTTGACTGTTCAAGAGAAGCTAGTGTCAGAAATGGCTAAGATTGAGTTGGAAATTAAATATCCGACAGAATCCGAGGAAAAGTTGTTCCAGATGGGAAACGGTTCAACGTTGATGGGTAAGGTGAAAAATGCACAACTTCAAGATGAAGACTGCGAAAAGATAAAACAGAAAATCTCTATAGGTGAGGAAAACAAATTCAAAATGGATTCGGAAGGGATACTTCGATTCGAACGGAGAATTTGGGTTCCGCCATTACCACAGGATAAAGAGGAAATTCTAAGAGAAGCTCACAACTCTAGATATTCAATTCACCCTGGGAGTACAAAGATGTACCAAGATCTTAGACATCATTTTTGGTGGCCGAATATGAAGAGATGTGTGGCTGAATGCGTGGCTTAATTAATTTTAATTAAATTGAATAATGATAATTTTATCTGAAGGATTTAATTTAAGGAAATAATTAAATTAAATCAATTGCTTAATATTTAAGAAAATAATTAAATTAAATAAATTATTTAATTTTAAGGAAATAAATAAATTAAATAAAGTGATGTTTCTAATTTATTAATTAAATTAGATATATAATTATTTATTAATTATAATTATAATGATAATAAGATTTTTATTATTATTATAAGTTATTTAAAATTAACTAAATTAAGGTGTGACACATAAAAATATATAATATAATAATATAAAAATAATCTAGTTGGGGAATTTCCTTTATGGCCAAACAAGGCCTTGTGGCCTTTGGTCTAACTTAACTGATGAAGACGCATTATTTTTTTAACGGAAGAGTACGTGGGAGTTAGTATATGTGGGTTACGCGTCTTATTTTTTTCCTAAGGCGTGATAACATCGAGATACAGAGAGAAGGAAACACAGAGTGTTTAGAGTGATAAATTGAGAGAGTAATCTCTGTGATTTTTCCAAGAGGAAGGAGAGATTCACCATCTTGTGCTAGCATATAATCAAGAGGATTAAGGTATAACTCATTCCTAAATTTTCTAGTTAGAATTGTAATTAATTTAAATTTCTCTATAATAGGTTTTGTTAAATTGTTGTTTCATATGTTGATTATATATATGTATACTCTTGATAAAGGGGTTGGTTATCATTTGTAATTGTATATTAGTTATCAAATTCATGAGAAATTGGTTGTAGGAAGAAAAGGAAAATAAAAGTGTTTATGTTTGAAAAATGGCTTTAGAAAGTACGAAAATTGATGCTCTATATGTGTTATAATCTGTAAATTGTTATTGGATTATGTTAGTATGTTAAGAAACGAAAGTCGATGAGCCATCTACTAGCAAAGAAAAGGGCAAGATGTCCAAGTACTAAGGATTTATTAAATGTAGTTAAATGTTTTACTTTATGAGACTTGTTTTAATATATGATGTTTTCCGCAAACTGATGTAATAAATTTAAGGTTAGATTACCTTGGATTGTTTTTGAGATGATGTAAGCCTTTAATGGGAAAGATTATTATTTAAGTTATTTAAATTATGTCTTTATCCTTTATGATGGGTAGTTAGATGTAATGGTTTTGGATAGTGAGCACCAAATTCTATGGGAATGGAGTACCCAAATTTGGGGGTGTCATAGCCTACAACAACAGTTACCATGTAAGCATTGGCATGCCGCCATACGAAGCATTATATGGCAAGAAATGTAGAACTCCACTGTGCTGGGATGAAGTTGGTGAACGTCAACTGTTAGGACTAGAACTGGTACAACAGATCGCTGAAGTTATCAAACTCATCAGAGCAAGACTGGTAGCTCCTTAAGACGGATAGAAGAAGTATGTTGATCAACATAGACAAGATCGCGAATTCGACGCAGGAAATTTTGTTTTCCTAAAAATTTCTCCTTAGAAGGGAAAGATTCATTTTGGCAAGAAAGGAAAGCTAAGCCCAAGGTTTATAGGACCTTTTGAGGTACTGGGAAGAGTGGGAGAAGTGGCTTATGAGGTAGCCCTACCTCCAGAGTTAGAACATGTTCACAATGTTTTTCATGTTTCGGTGCTAAGACCGTATAAACTCGATTACAAACATGTGATCGAGTATGAACCATTACATTTAGATAAGGATTTGTCTTATGAGGAGATTTATATCCAGATAGTTGACAGGAAAGAACAAGTGCTCAGGAATAAGGTGATACCTTCCGTGCAGGTAATATGGAGGAACCACAACGCCGAAGAAGCTATGTGGGAGCTCAAAGATAAAATGATTAAGAACTATCATAAGTTATTTGAGTAATCTATGTCTTCGATTCTGGCGACAGAATCCTTGTAAGGAGGGAAGAGTGTGACGAATGAATTATTTGAGTGGTGATTCTGGGGACATAATCCTTGTAAGGAGGGAAGGATGTAACAATCTAAAATTTATTTATAATTACAAATATTTATTGAATTAAATAAATATTTTTAATTGATGTGTTTGTTGTTTAGTAGATATTTGTTTGATTATTTATTAGTAAATAAATAATTCATGAGTTATAGAAATTAATTTAATTAAGATAAAAGAGTGATGAATTAAATTTATAAGATAATACTCTAATTTAACTTAATAACTAAATTAGAGAGTTGTTAAGGATTATATGATTTGCTATAATGTTGTGTTAATTTAATTTAGTAATTAAAGTTATATGTTAATTTATTAAGTAAAATTATAATTAAAATTATAATTTTGTGGTAATTAGTTAAGTGGAAAGTTTATTTAATAAGTTGTAATTAGTTTTATTTAATTAAGACCGGATAAGGAAATCCAAGTAAATAATGTGGGATAATAAACTATAGTATAAATGATTTATTAAAATAAATTAAAGGAGTTTTAAATGGATTTACCAAACTAGGCTTAAGGAATATTAAGTCTATATTTTTAAAAGTGTTTTGCCAAACAAAGCCTTATGGCTTTTGAATTTAAAAAAATTAATAATAAAATATTTTTGTAAGTGATATATAATTAGTATATTTATTATTATGACAAATTTATACGTTTTATTATCTTGCGTCTGTTTTATTTTTACGTAAGAAGTTGGCCTAAGCCTAAGAATAGAAGGGAAGAAGAACAGAGAAAAAATAGAGAGAAAAGAGAGAAACTTGTGAGTTTGAAGGAAGAAGGTTGAGGAACCAAAGCTAATCATTCTTGTGGGTTAAACAAGTGAATTGAATGTATAATTTCTAAAGCTTTAGTTTTACATATTTGAAAGTTGTGTGTTCTTGAGTTTCACTATAAAATAATACAATTGTTTTCAAATTCTCTGTAAATGAAATTTTGATGAATTGTTGATATATAAATAGATTGATTATGTGTATATGTAATTGTGATGTTATAACTAACATCTGTACAAGAATTTGGTATATTAGTTTAGGAAAATTACGTTCAAAAATAAGAGAAACTGATTACAATGAATATGAGTATGAATATGGCTTGTTGGAGTCCAAAGTTGATAGTTGGTTTGTGAACTAAATTGTAAATTGATTCTTGAATGTGTTAATTCATTGAGAAACGAAAAGAATACAGTTTGAATGAATTGATTTGGTGTAGTAATGAAGTTTCAGTGATGATTTTTGCTAAAGATATCAAAAAATGATGTTTTGGCATAAATATGGAATTCCAAGGACTCAATTTGATTGTAGTTGTTGTTTTATTGTTCTAAATATGTATATATGTGATGAATAATGTTTATATGAAATCTATATCATTTGGCTGTGTGTAAAGTTTTGCTTAATTTATGAAGTTCGTGATAATTGGGTCTAAAAAGAGTACGCGAACTGTCTGCATAATTTCTGTATGCGCACCACGCAGCTGCGCTAGTGTCAAAGGCAGAAATGGCACAAATTGTGTTAGTTCGAGTGTTAAAATGGCAAATTGCTACCATAGCCGTAATGCAGGCGCTTATGTCATTGATGGTGCAGACTTTAAAAACTCATTGTAACCTAGTCTAATGAAAGTGTTAATGTGGTGAGCATGTGGTAAAGATACTATAATAGATTTGTATCATGTTTGTGATAATTCCAAAGTTGTAAAAATTAGTAAGTCGTGAAAACTTTACGTTGTGATTTATTAAAATCTAGAGTTGGTGACTAAGTGTTGTAATTCTAAGACTTATGATTTCTAATGTGTATATGGTATTAGTGATTTGAAACTTGTACTAAAATAATAAGTTCAACTAAAATGAGATTTATCTTGGAAAGTGGATGTTAGTATATCTAATAGATGTTGTGATTCTAATAATATGTGTAGGTAAACATGAGTTGTAATTTTATAGCCTACGCATGAGGCAAGTTCTCTAACCCTAATTTTATTTGAGAAAGTTTCTGAACTCTAATCTTTTTTTGATTTAGCCTAACTTGTTTATAATTAAGAATGTTTTCCTAGTCTTATTCTCTTTATAATGAATGCAAGTTCTTGAACTCTAATCTGTAGTTGAGTTATCCTATCTCATTTACTTTATGCAAGTTTCTAACATTTATTGTTATATTGAGCAAGTTTCATTCTCAGCTTGTTATTCATTAATGCATTTTCAATAATTCAATTCTCTTATTCGACAAGAATATAGTCTTAGCTTAATATTGTTCAAGCAAGAATTATTGTATTACCCAATGCTTATGCTTTCTAGTTTATTTCTAAGCATGACTTCGTATATAGTGTTGGTTCACTTATGATTCATAATTATTCCACATTATATTGTTATTGATCATTTGAAACGATATTGAACTTTTTTGATTTAACTAAACCTTAGTTGATGATCATTACACCCTAAATTACCCTTGAAGTTTATCCAAACCAAACTTTCTTTGGTGCGGACTTGTACTCTAAAACTAAGATGAACAACCCTATTACAGGGGAATTATTTACGCAATGCGTTTAGATGTTTCTGCACAATACATGGTACGAAGGGATGAGGACTGTTTAGGTTTAAGTTGAAAGATTACTTATAACCTTGGACATAATTCATGCTCTTGTAACCCTCAGATAAATTTCATATTTTGATTTCAGTTCTTGATTATCATTGATAGAGTATCATTCAATTCTGTTGAGCCTATTCTTTGGCTGTTATTATGCTATTGTTATTCATTGTTATTTCATGTAAGCATTTGTTTTGCTCACTCTTGCATATATATAATTATTGCAGCTAAGGTTGAGAAGGTCGATGAACCTACCACTAACAAAGGTAAAGGAAAAATGAACAAGCGTTGAAGACTTATAATTTATTGACCTTCATGATGACAGACTTTATTTTAAATGATGTGATGTAATTAATTTAATTTTTCCGCACTTGATGTATGTTTTAAAGGTTAGATAACCTGGGAGATTTATTGATTAAGTTATGTAACCCTTTTAATGGGAAGATTTATTATTTAAATTTTGTTATATTTGGGTAGATAGATATACATGAATGGAAAGTGAACATCAAGTCTTGTGGGAATGAAGTACCCAGATTTGGGGTGTCACAGTTTTATACCTAAACGTGTTTATGGATATTATTGTAGAGGATTATTTTTGCAAGATACTAATAGTGGAAGGATTTAATTAACTAATTTTAATTTTTAATAATTCTAGATTGAAATTATAACTATTTAGTGGAATTAGTTATAATTAATATAATTCTAATTATTTAAAGAGTTAATCAGAAATTAGTATTATATTGGAGCCAAAATTGTAGAATCCTACTTGATCCCCACTCTACTACTTATTAAGATATAACAAAATAGCAGGATAAGATATATCTTAAGAGTTTTCAAATCATCTTGAAAAATATGAGGGAGTTGAGGACTTTATATATTATATCACTTTGAAGTATTTTGAGCCCACACTCAGAAAAGTACGTAATATCAAAATAAGGGTTATATGGAGAAAGATCAGGAGGGAGGAAAAGTCATCATCAGAATAAACAATAAATTCTCCATTGTGCTACAACAAAGCACGAGATATGTAATATAATTTATTTAATTTTTTGATTATGCTAAATTATGAGAAAGATCTTGAGATAATAATTTTTAAAAGTAAAAATTATTAATTTATTTGGAAATCATTTCCTACATAATTTGGGTTTTTTTTTATTATAATTGGATATATCCCTTGTGACGCCCCCAAAATAGGTATACATCACCCATCTTGAGTCACTAAATACATGGTACAAAATTCAAATACAACTTAATTATACAACAGTTGTGTAAAATATGACAAAACATAATCTAAGAGTTTTAATAAGAATATTGTCATCTAGACAATATCCACACTCAATGGAGTCCTCATTACATTTATTGTCACACTATTTAACAGAATAGTGAGGACTACTAATACTATCATCTGGACCGTCACTCCGTTCCCCGACTAGTCCCGGCTACATTCTCATTTCCTAAAGAGAACAGTGAAAGAAAGGGTGAGCTCAACTAGCCCAATAAGAAATATTATAACTAAGATAATGCAGAATAAATTATCATTAGTCTTCAACATTGTTAAACTGATAAAATACAATAGACATCAAGTTTAACTGCAGCGGAATAAGAAATCCATTAGAAGAGTCAAGTAGAGTATGATATCTACTATCTTCTATGATTTAAAATGTTTTCATCAATTTTTATCGCTGAGACTCAGTTTAATAAATAAATCACATCATCGAGTCATCTCTGCACTACGGGCCAGGTATATTCATTAAATCATCAATGATTATGACTATATCGAATAATCCTTGGTCATAATCATACCAAAAATTGTCCATCAATGTATTATAGGCTACTGAGGACTTTTACCACATCATTTATAACACTACAGGTCATGATTATACCGAATAATCCCTGGTCATAATCATACCAAGTCCATCTATGCACGTAAGCCAAAGATGACTTTCATCACAATATAAGCATTAGGATAATGACAATGACATAATAATTCAATAAAATAAGTTCAAGAATAAATTTTAAAGATTTATAAGTTAATTTATCTTGAAATCAATTACGTCCAAATTGTCAACATGATACTGCTTTGTGGAGTAAAATTCAAGAATGCTCAGAAGAATATTTCCATGAAAATATACCGGATGAAGAGCAAATATCCAGGATATTCTACTAATTTCATGGAGTATAGAAGCTAAAACTTTAACCAAATGAGCATCATAGAATATATGAAACTGCAAATGAATTTTCACCCACCATGCGGTAATCCACGTAGACAGATCATTTCCACAATTTAATAAGGAATGAACACGAAGGATCATTCACCATGCATGTGATAATCCACATAGACAGGTTATTTCAACAAAATAATAAAGAAAGGAACCAGGTCATACGTAATCCGTACAGACATGATATTCCAACAAAATAATAAAGAATGGAATAACAGAAGAATTCATCATGCATACGATAGACCGCACAGACAGGTTATTCCAACAGAATAATAAAGAATGTAACTAGGTCTAGCGTAATTCGCACATACAAGATATTCCAACAGAATAATAAAGAATGTAATAACAAAGAATTCACCATGCATACGATAGACCGCACAGACAGGTTATTCCAACAGAATAATAAAGAATGGAACTAGGTCTAGCGTAATTCGGACAGACAGGATATTCCAACAGAATAATAAAGAATGGAATATAGAAGAATTCACCATGCATGCAATAAACCGCACAGACAGGTTATTCCAACAAAATAATACAGAATGGAACCAGGTCTAGCGTAATTACATGCATGGATATTCCAAATGTAATAATAAAGAATGGAATAACAATGTATTCACCAGCATGCGAAAAGACCGCACGCATAAAAGTTATTCCAATGTAATAATAAAGAATGGAATAACAGAAGAATTTCACCATGTATGCGGTACTTCGCATAGACAGGTTATTCCAACATAATAATAAAGAATGGCATAATAGCTCTTACGAGTATTGAAAGAAAATAATTCTCTTCATGAATACGAAAGAATAATACCCCTTACTATAATAACAATATCCCTTACCTTAGAAGAAAACTGGATACTGGAATAGTGAGGTAGAAGACTTCTCTTTTTCATTCTCTTTATAATTTCTCTCTATAATAATTGCTCTATAGCTTTAGTGAATTGGTGAGAAATGAAGGAAGAATGAGCTTCTATTTATAGGAAAATATAGTTTCGATAATTGCACGTTTTGGGGCTCAAAATATTACAGTATAATACCTTTCTCTTTTTCTTCATTTTTAATTTAGTTCTGCAAGTATTATCAAACTTGCACCACCTCCCATACTAGTAAATAATGTGAATCAATAGTTCAATCATGTGAATCAATAGTTATAATCATGAGAAAATAAGAATTATAGTATAGTACCTCCATCTATACCTCCATTTTTAACTTAGTCATGCAAATATTATCAATCTTGCACCAACTCCCCTAATAGTACAAGAATGTGAATCAATAGTACACACATGTGAACAAATAGTTATAATCGTGTGAATTAATAGCAATTAATTGCTCATTTATCTGGTTAATTACCTGACTGGTCAGTATAACTTCCAGATATCAATTAATATCGAAATAAATGTCTATTTCCACTAACACTAATAATTCCAACACAATGGAACTATCAATTTCATCTTTAATCAATACGAACTTATTCATCATTAATATTATAACTCATAATATTTAAAATTCAGGTCGTTCCCAGGAAAGAGGGGGCTTTCTGATAAGGATTTCTCCTTATTGGCGCGCAATTAGGTGACCAAACCTCTCTTTGACAGAACTTCTAGACATTGTCAATATTACAAATAATAATATGAATAACTTTGTCGTCTCAATTAATGATTTAATAATATAACATATTACGCAGATGATACTGTGACAATAATTGAATCAATAATATGAGAGATATAATGCAGTAATTACTGTAGCAATAATTGAGTATAACTGAGTGACTTCTCACGTAAGCATCAATAATTAATACCGTGTGCTACTATGCAACCACACGTATTACTGTACTTTTACTACCGGTTATTTTATGACAACATGCTTACTTTGAAAAAATTTCACATATCACCCTTAACTTTAAACTTTTATCAATTTAACTATTTATCAAAATAGAAAAATTGAATATTTTTATTTAATAAAATTCGGGATCTCACAATCTCCCTTCCTTATGAAATTTTGCCCTCAAAATTTACGTGCCTGGTAGTTCAAAGAGATGAGAATACCTTGCTTTTTTTTCGTTTTGTACCTTCCCGGTTATTTCCTCTCTATCATGATTTTCTCATTTCTCATCTCCTATATTTCAGATATCATTCTAGAATATAGATTCAAAATAAGGGTTAATTGACAAGCCATATATTATCTCTATATTCTGACCGACCAATTGAATAACAAATAAACTTAGGTAGCTCATACTAGCGAATGAATTCCCTGTCTCTCCCCTCCTAGTTCTTGTCTCACATCTCAGCTATGGATCATATCCCTAAGCTTTGATACCAACTGTGACGCCCCCAAAATAGGTATACATCACCCATATTGAGATGCGAAATACATGGTACAAAATTCAAATACAACTTAATTATACAGCAGTCGTGTAAAATACAACAAAACATAATCTAAGAGTTCTAATAAGAATATTGTCATATAGACAATATCCACACTCAATGGAGTCCTCATTACATTTATTGTCACAATATTTAACAGAATAGTGAGGACTACTAATGCTATCATCTGGACCGTCACATCGTTCCCCGACTAGTCCCGGCTACGTTCTCATTTCCTGAAGAGAACAGTGAAAGAAAGGGTGAGCTCAACTAGCCCAGTAAGAAATATTATAACTAAGATAATGCAGAATAAATTATCATTAGTCTTCAACAATGTTAAACTGATAAAATACAATAGACATCAAGTTTAACTGGAACGGAATAAACAATCCATTAGAAGAGTCAAGTAGAGCATGATATCTACTATCTTCTATGATATAAAATGTTTTCATCAATTTTTATCGCTGAGACTCAGTTTAATAAATAAACCACATCATCGAGTCATCCCTACACTACGGGCCAAGGATATTCATTAAATCATCAATGGTCATGACTATATTGAATAATCCCTGGTCATAATCATACCAAAAACTATCCATCAATGCACTACAGGCTACTGAGGACTTTTACCACATCATTTATAACATTACAGGTCATGATTATACCGAATAATCCTTGGTCATAATCATACCAAGTCCATCTATACATGTAAACCAAAGATGAATTTCATCACAATATAAGCACGAGGATGATGACAATAACATAATAATTCAATAAAACAAGTTCAAGAATAAATTTTAAAGATTTATAAGTTAATTTATCTTGAAATTAATTACGTCAAATTGTCAACATGATCTTTGCTTTGTGGAGTAAAATTCAAGAATGCTCGAAGAATATTTCTATGAAAAGATACCGGATGAAGCGCAAATATCCAGGATATTCTACTAATTTCATGGAGTATAGAAGCCAATACTTTAACCAAATGAGTATCATAGAATATGTAAAACTACAAATGGATTTTCACCCGCCATGCGGTAATCCACGTAGACAGATCATTACCACAATTTAATAAGGAATGAATACGAAGGATCATTCACCATGTATGTGATAATCCACATAGACAGGTTATTTAAACAGAATAATAAAGAATGGAACCAGGTCATGCGTAATCCGCACAAACAGGATATTCCAACAGAATAATAAATAATGGAATAACAGAAGAATTCACCATGCATGCTATAGGCCGCACAAACTGGTTATTCCAAAAGAATAATAAAGAATGGAACCAGGTCTAGCATAATACACACAGACAGGATATTCCAACAGAATAATAAACAATTGAATAACAAAGAATTCACCATGCATGCGATAGACTGCACGGACAAGTTATTCCAACAGAATAATAAAGAATGGAACTAGGTCTATCGTAATCCGTACAGACAGGATATTCCAACAGAATAATAAAGAATGGAATAACAGAAGAATTCACCATGCATGCGATAGACCACACGGAAAGGTTATTCCAACAGAATAATAAAGAATGGAACCAAGTCTAGCGTAATCCGCACAGACATGATATTTCAACAGAATAATAAAGAATGGAATAACAACATAATTCACTGTGCATGCGATAGATCGTATGCATGAAAGTTATTCCAATGAATAATAAAGAATGGAATAACAAAAGAATTTCACCATGTATGCGGCACTTCACATAGACAGGTTATTCCAACAGAATAATAAAGAATGGAATAACAATAGAATTCACCAGACATGCGATAGTTGTGCAAGTATTATCAATCTTGCACCAACTCCCCTAATAGTACAAGAATGTAAATCAATAGTACACACATGTGAACAAATAGTTATAATCATGTGAATTAATAGCAATTAATTGCTCATTTATCCTAAGCATAATTACCCGACCGGGTCAAGATAACTTCCAGACATCAATTAATATCCAAATAAATGTCGATTTCCACTAACAATAATAATTCCAACACAATAGAACTATCAATTTCATCTTTAATCAACACAAACTTATTCATCATTAATATTATAACTCATAATATTTTACAACCAGGGCGTTCCCAGGAAAGAGGGGGCTTTCCGATAAGGATTTCTCCTTATAGCGCGCAATTAGGTGACAAAACCTCTCCTTGACAGATCTTCTAGACATTGTCAATATTACAAATAATAATATGAATAACTTTGCCGTCTCAATTATTGATTTAATAATATAACATATTATGCAGATGGTACTGTGATAATAATTGAATCAATAATATGAGAGATATGATGCAGCAATTACTGTAGCAATAATTGAGTATAACTAAGTGACTTCTCATGTAAGCATTAATAATTAATACTGTGTGCTACTATGCAACCACGCGTATTACTGTACTTTTACTACCGATTATTTTATGACAACTTGCTTACTTTGAAAAATTTTCACATATCACCCTTAACTTTAAACTTTTATCAATTTAACTATTTACCAAAATAGAAAAATAGAATATTTTTATTTCATAAAATTCAGGATCTCACATCCCTATTTTTATTCATGGTTAGACTTATTTGATATTAAAGCTTTGTGGTCTTTATGTGCTTCTAATGATCCCCTACAAGGATATATGCCCTTTCTCCTTCCCTCTTCCTCATTGACCTTTGACCTCTAATACTCATTTTTTTCTTCTTTATTTTAATTCTTTCCCAAACTTGATAGAATCATTTATTTTCTCTGGCTCATTTTTTACCTTTATTCTAAACCTTTCCAAACTTTAGAAACTCGGTGCTCTTCAGTGGTGGAGAACAAGCCCTCGACTTATTGTTGGACTACAACAAAAGACTTTTATAGCTCATGCCAAAGAGTCCAACAAATAGACTATGCTAGAAGTTTTTTTTAAAAAATTGGTTGTAATTATCATATTAGATCTTATAGTTATCATTCTGAAACTTAATTAGGTTATTGTATATGGTTGTAGTGTGCTCTTTGAAGGGAGATAATTAATGTAGAGAATTTTTAGTACTAATTGATTGTTTTCCCCTCATCATCCTTTATTTTTCCCCAAATCCCCACCCAATTTGAACCCCTAATCTGGTTCCCACCAATAAATGCCTCTCAAGTTGAGTGTAGATATCAATGACTTTTGTAAGACCCCTACTTTTATGAATAAAGATTAATTTTTTCTCAAATTTTTTATAATAATAAGGTGTTGATTTGATATAATGTTATAGTTGTGGGATATATTTATAAATTTTACAAACTATGTAAGTTGTTATAAAATATTCGATTTGTCAAGGAATATTATTTTTTTCGGGGAATATTCGTACGACGACACAATCATTGGTGGACTCCATAATGGAATTACTGTCAGAGTTAGAAAATGCCAGAAGTAACTTTGTATAAAAATAACAACGGAAGTTTTACCGTTAACTGTTGAAATACTCGGTGCAAAAAGTACAGTAATACGCGTGATTGCATAGTAGCACACGGTATTGATTATTGATGCTTACATGAGAAGTCACTCAGTTTTATTCAATTATTGGTACAGTAATTACTGCATAGCATCTCACGTTATTGATTCAATTACTGTCACAATATTTTATATTATTAAATTAATAATTGAGATGACAAGTTATTCATATTATTATTTACATAATTAACAATGTCTAGAAAGTTCTGTCAAGAAAAGGAGTTTGATTACCTAATTGCGGGCCAATAGGGAGAAATCCTTATCGGAAAGCCCCCTCTTTCTTGGAAACGATCTGATTGTTAATATTGTGAGTTATAATAATAATGAATAAACGATGTTAAAAATATTGAGGGGATTTTTATTAAGTATTTGTTGTAAATTTTGCTCATTATTTGGACCCCCACTTATCCATTTTTCAAAACTATCGGTAGAAGTAAATTCAATTTTATTATATATATATATATATATTATAATTAATTTTGTTTTTTTTATGAAAATAGAATATATTATATTTTATTATGCATACTGTTTGTATAGTGCCTGCATAGTGTTTATATAGTGAGAAGTAAAATTATCAGACGAATTCTAAATTCAGTTCGTGAACTTCCATATTGTGCATCTATGATAAATTTCTAAATAGTATCCTTTCCATTCTCCTATAAATAGGATGCTCAGTTTAGAAATGAAAATTACACCAGAATCAGAGATTTATCCTTCTATAATATTGAGCGTATTTCTTTAGAGTTTAAGGAAGCTTTGAGTGTAGAAAACAGTGAAAGTTTTGTTGAAGAATATCCCCGCTATATTAGTTGGAATACTCTCCTTTTTAAGGTAAGGGGTATTATATATTTCATATTCGCTTACGGTATTATTTCTCGTATTCGTAAGGAATTTTATTTTCGTTCGATATTCGTAAGAAATATTATTTTTGTTCAATATTCATAAGGAATATTTTCTTCGTTCAATATTCGTAGGAATATTATTTTCGTTCATCAGTTGTAAGGGATGTTATTTTTGTTCAATACTCGTAAGAAATAATATTTTCTTCCATACTCTATAGTATGTAAGTAATATTATTTCATTTCAGATTTCGAATTTTACACTCCTTTTGTTAAGTTTTGGCTTCTATACTCAATGAAATTAGTAGAATATCCTTGATATTTGCGCTTCATCCAGTATCTTTTCATGGGAAATATTGTTCTGAGCATTCTTGATAAGTTTTAACATTTTCATGTCAGAGTACTATTCACGGGGTAGTATTCCCGAAGTACTATTCATGGGATACTATTTACTCGGGTACTATTCACCTAGGGTACTATTCATGACAAAAATTAATTTCTTTTCAGTCTAAATCATTTTTTATACAATATTATTCTTAAATTTTACTCCACAAAATAGTATCATGTTGACAATTTGAACATTAGTGAATTCTAGATAAATTAAATTATAAATTTTAAAATTTTTCCTTTGCTTTCATTTAATTAAATTCTTATATTATTGTCATCATTCTCATGCTTATATTGTTATGAATTTCATCTTTGGCCCGTACTGCATAGATGGACTGTTGATTGGTATGATTATGACTAGGTATTATTCGGTATAATCATGACCTATAATGTTACAAGTGATGTGGATTATTTATTGAGTTGAGTCTCAGCGACAGTTATTAGTATGATCATTACCATGCGTTCTTTTCGGCCAAGGGTGCAAAGATGAATTGTTGTTTGGCATGTTCGTGACCATTGATGAAAACACGAATATTCTTTGCCCGTAGTGCATGGATAATTCAGTGATGTGGATTATTTATTAAGTTGAGTCTCAGTGATAAAATTTATGATAAACTTTTAAATCATAGAAGATAGTAGATATCACGATCTACTTGACTCTTCTAATGGATTGCTTATTCTGCTGCAGTTGTTGATCTAAAACTTGTTGTCTATTGTATTCTATCAGTTGTTATACTGTTGAAGGCTAAGGATAATTTATTCTGCATTATCTTAGTTATAATATTTCTTACTGGGCTAGTTGAGCTCACCATTTTCTTTCACCGTTCTCTTCAGGAAATGAGAATATAGCTGAGATTAGTCGGGGAATGGATTGACGATCCAGATGGTAGTTTTAGTAGTCCTCACTATTCTGTGAAATAGTGTGATAAAAATTGTAATGAGATTGAATTTGAGTTTGGATATTGTCTAGAAAACAATATTTTTATTAAAACTCATAGTTTATGTTTTGTCGTATTCTGCACAACACTTAACAATTATATAAATTTAGTTTGTATTTATATTCTATTCCATGTATTTAGCGACCCAAGATGGGTGATGTATAACTATTTTGGGGGGCGTCACAGTTGGTATCAAAGCTTAGGGATATGATCCCTGGCTGAGATGTAAGAATAGAATTAGGAGGGGAGAGATGGGTAATTCCGTCCCTAGTATTACCTACCTAAGCTTATTTGTTATTTAATTGGTCAGTCAGAGTATAATGATAATATGTGGCATGTCAATTAACCCTTGTTTTGTAGCAGTGTTTGAAAATAGCATATGAAAATATTGAGATAAGCAATGGAGCACATGAGACCGTTGAGTCACCAACGATCAATAACCAGGATAATGTGCATCAGTAAGGCAATAATCCTCGTGTAAACAACAATACTGACCAAATGGCGAACAATGGTATGTTTAAGAGTTTTCTAGAATTTATGTAAAACCAAAACAAAGAGACTCCTGTTCAAAATGCAGGTGGAAACACTGGCAACTCACGGCTGGTCACCGCTAAGCAGTTCAAGGAGCTGCGACCACCGAAATTTGTTGGAAAACTAGAACCATTTAAGACAGAGACGTGGATTAAGCAGATCACCAAGATATTTGATGTCTTGGAATGCTCAGAAGAGCAAAAGGTTCCCTTCGCCACCTTTATACTGTGAGAAGAGACAGATCATTGGTGGGAATCTGTAAAGCATACTCATCCTTCTACACTAAAGATGTCTTGGGAGAAGTTCCAAGAATTGTTCAACGACAAGTACTTTCCCAAAAGTATTCGTCACATGTAGGAGGTGGAATTCATCAAGTTGGAGCAAAACAATATGACCGTGTTGCAATACGAGGTTAAGTTTGTCGAGTTGTCCCGATTTGCATCCCATTTGGTAGATAATAAGGAGAGAATGACACGAATGTTTCTACTAGGTTTGAAACCCGAAATACGTCAATACCTTATTTCTCACAAACTTTGTTTGTATTTAGATGTTGTAAATAGGGATCAGTTATTAGAATGCAATTATGAGTCATCTTAACCAAAAGGCAACGACCAACAACATGATAATAATCGTACCAGTGGCAATGACCTTCAGAATAACGATAACCATCGTGGAGGAAATTATCATGCCAAGAATGGTAACCACTTCGGTGGTAATCATGGCCAAGATAATAGGAAAGGTGAACTAAGTGAGAACAAGTTCAAAAAGAGAAGATTCAACAATGATGGAACGACGTCGACAATAGCACCAGCACCCGTTTCCAAGGAAGAAAAACGACCACCGGTCGCATGTTTCAAATGCGGACATGAGGGACACATCAGTCCAAACTATACGCAGCAACCCAAAGCGTGTTTCAATTGTGGAAGAGAAGGTCACCTAGCTCAATTTTGTCGTGTAGTGAAGTCAAGTCCAGCTGGGATAGTGACGCCAAAAGATGTCCCAAACAAGTCAAAGCCGGTAGTTTAAGTGAGAGCATTTGTCGAGGAACCCGAACAAAGTTATCACGGGTAAGTTAATCATAAACTCTTTCTAAGTTTATACCTTATTCGATACCGGTTCTACCCACTCTTTTACTTCTTTTACTTGCGCTCAACGTTTACATTTAATTCCGGATAAATTAGACCTTGACTTATCTATTGAAACTCCGTTGGGAGAAACCTTCGTTACATCCATTGTTTATAAATCTTGTTTGATTCGAATCGGTACCCTCATGTTAATTGTCGATCTTATCTCTTTAAAAATACTTTCCTTTGATGTGATTTTAGGAATCGACTAGTTAACTACTCATCATGCTAAAATTGATTATTTTCTTAAGGTTGTTAGCCTTCATATTCATAACCAACCTGTTATGCGAATTCAAGCAACCAAACCACTAAAGTCAATCACTGTCATATTACGCCATAAGTAAAGAGCCTCGATCCTTTCGCTGGTGACTTCCAAGTCTTGGAATGCACCGAAGCCATATTTTCCGTAGGGGACGCCGTGAATAACGGTGGCAAGTTGATAGATATCAATATGACGTGTTATCCAAGTCTTGGACAAGAGTTACAGTTTTGAATGATATTCCTATTGTTAATAAATTTCCTGACGTATTCCCTGAAGAATTTCTTAGCCTACCCTAGAGCGTAAAATCAAATTTTGTATCGACCTTGAACCCGATATAAAACCCTCAAATATTTTTTCACCTAAAAAAAACTTATTATGCGCTAAAGATGTTGGCTCGAGCTGTTGAAAGATTACGATTATACAATTTAACACCATCCTAGAAAAAGCGAAAGTGGTAGTTGACGCGTTGAGTAGAAGATTGTATGCTGTTACGAGTATGACGTTGTTAACATAAAGACCCATTTGTATGATTTACAAAGGATGGAGATAGATTTAAAGACTCCAAGAACCTACGTGAAGATAGCGAATATACGATTAGAACCGACTTTAATTGATAAAGTGAGGGCCGCTCAAGCTACAGACCCGGAGCTGATGAATATGAAGAAGAAGGTTCAAGAAGGCGTTATTCTAGAAGCAAAAATCGACGAAGAGATGAAATCTCAACCCTTGATTTAATTGGTCTATTTGAAATCCTCGACCGAGTAGGAACTGTGGCCTATAGACTCGCTTTACCGTCAAGTATGTCGTGTGTTCATTACGTTTTTCACATATCGATGTTATGTAAATATGTGGATGACCCGAAACACATTATTGATTTAGAACCGAACAAGATAATGGAAGATTTAAGGTATGAGGAGATACCTGTTTAAATCTTGGATAAGAAGGATCATATTCTACGCTCAAAGGTTAATCGTCAAGAGTTAGAATCTGATGAGGTATCCTTAGCTCTTCGACATACCAGGTACGCACGTCAATTTCGAGGGCAAAATTTTATAAGGAGGGGAGATTTTAAGACCCCAACTTTTATGAATAAAGATTAATTTTTTTCGAAATATTTTTTTTTTGAATAATAAGGTGTTGATTTGATATAATGTTATAGTTGTGGGATATATTTATAAATTTTGTAAAGTATGCAAGTTGTTGTAAAATATTCGATTGGTTAGAGAATGTTCTTTTTGTCAGGTAATATTCGTACGACAATATAATCATTGGTGGACCCTACAACAGAATTACTGTCGGAGTTAGAAAACGACAGAATTAACTTTGTATAAAAATAACAACGAAAGTTTTACCGTTAACTGTTGAAATACCTCGTGATAAAAGTACAGTAATACGCGTGGTTGCATAGTAGCACACGGTATTGATTATTGATGCTTACGTGAGAAGTCACTCAGTTTTATTCAATTATTGCTACAGTAATTGTTGCATAGTATCTCACGTTATTGATTCAATTATTGTCACAATATTTTATATTATTAAATCAATAATTGAGATGACAAGTTATTCATATTATAATTTTAATAATTAACAATATCTCGAAAGTTCTGTCGAGGAAACGGATTTGGTCACCTAATTACGTGCCAATAGGGAGAAATCCTTATGAAAAACCCCCTCTTTCCTGGGAACGATCTGGTTGTTAATATTGCGAGTTATAATAATAATGAATAAATATTGTTAAAAATATTGAGGGGATTTTTATGACCCCCACTTACCCATTTTTCAAAACTGTCGGTAGAAGTAATCTTAGTTATATATATATATATATATATATAAGAAGAAAGAAAAAAATGTGGGGGAGGATGGTTACCCGGGAAATGGGGTAATATATTATATATATAATAAATTTTGTTTTTTAAAAAAAATAGAATATATTATATTTTATTATGCATAGTGTTTGCATAGTATTTTTATAGTGAGAAATAAAATTATCAGACGAATTCAAAATTCAGTCCGTGAACTTCCATATTGCGTGTCCGTGATAAATTTCTAAATAGTATCATTTTCGTTCTTCTATAAATAGGATGCTAAGTTTAGAAATAAAAATCACACCAGAATCAGAGAAGTCTCCTTCTATAATATCGAGTGTATTTCTTTAGAGTTTAAGGAAGTTTTGAGTGTAGAAAACAGTGAAAGTTTTCTTCAAGAATATCCCCGTTATACCAGTTAGAATACTCTCTTTTTTAAGGTAAGGGGTATTATTTATTTCATATTCGCTTACGATATTATTTTTCGTATTTGTAAGGAATTTTATTTTCGTTCAATATTCGTAAGGAATATTATTTTCGTTCAATATTCGTAAGAAATATTATATTCGTTCAATATTCGTAGTAATATTATTTTTGTTCATCAGTTGTAAGGGATGTTATTTTTGTTCAATACTCGTAAGAAATAATATTTTATTCCATACTCTGTAGTATGTAAGTAATATTATTTCGTTTCAGATTTCGAATTCTACACTCATTTTGTTAAGTTTTGGCTTTTATACTCCATGAAATTAGCAGAATATCCTTGATATTTGCGCTTCATATAGTATCTTTTCATGGAAATATTATTCTGAGCATTCTTGATAAGTTTTAACCTTTTTATGCCGAAGTACTATTCACAAGGTATTATTCCTGAAGTACTATTCATGGGGTACTATTCACTCAGGTACTATTCACCCAGGGTACTATTCATGACAAAAATTGATTTTTTTTCGGTCCAAATCATTTTCGATACAATATTATTCTTGAATTTTACTCCACAAAGCATTATCATGTTGACAATTTGAACATTATTGAATTCTGGATAAATTAAATTATAAATCTTTAAAATTTATCCTTTGCTTTCATTTAAGTGAATTCTTATATCATTGTGATCATCCTCATGCTTATATTGTTATGAAAGTCATCTTTGGCCCGTAGTGCATAGATGGATTGTTGATTGGTATGATTATAACCAGGGATTATTCGGTATAATCATGACCTGTAATGTTACAAGTGATGTGGATTATTTATTGAGCTGAGTCTCAATGACAATTATTGGTATGGTCATGACCATGTGTTCTCTTTGGCAAAGGGTGCAAAGATAAATTGTTGTTTGGCATGTTCATGACCATTGGTGAAAACACAAATATCCTTGGCCTGTTGTGCATGGATAATTTGTGGTCGTGATACTAATGAATATCCTTGGCCCGTAGTGCATGGATAATTCAGTGATGTGGATTATTTATTAAGTTGAGTCTCAGCGATAAAATTTATGATAAACATTTAAATCATAGAAGATAGTAGATATCATGCTCTACTTGACTTTTCTAATGGATTGCTTATTCCGCAGCAGTTGTTGATCTAAAACTTATTGTCTATTGTATTCTATCAGTTGTTATACTGTTTAAGGCTAAGGATAATTTATTATGCATTATCTTAGCCATAATATCTCTTACTGGGCTAGTTGAGCTCACCCTTTTCTTTCATTGTTCCCTTCAGGAAATGAGAATATTGCTAGGACTAGTCGGGGAATGGATTGATGGTCTAGATGGTTGTTTTAGTAGTCCTCTCTATTCTGTGAAATAGTGTGATAATAATTGTAATGAGACTGAATTTGAGTTTGGATATTATCTAGAAGACAATATTTTTATTAAAACTCACAGCTTATGTTTTGTCGTATTCTGCACGACACTTAACAATTGTATAAAATTACTTTGTATTTATTTTCTGTACCATGTATTTGGCGACCCAAGATGGGTGATGTATACCTATTTTGGAGGCATCACATCTTTGATGGAAAATCTAGTTGTAAATCCAGGTATATTTGAAGCTTCCCACCCTACCTGCAGAGGGAAACTAATTTCTCTACCTTTCTAATCTAGAAATAACTCAACCATTTACATTTTTTTCTTAGATTTGGCATTTCCTTATTATAAGCATACATGTTTTATTTTATATCTTCTCTGCTCGTGAAAAGGGAAACAAGTGAGTTTGCAGTTTACCTCTTGTAGACACTTGAAATTCTTTGGGTGAAGGGAAATTCTTTGTACATAATGTTGCCGCTAAAATTCTTGGTTTTGTTGAGGGTACTCCAAGCATTTATCTGGGGCATGTCAGTAATAATGGGGATCTAAATCAAGCCATTTTTGTAAAGATATGTGGTTTGGAAGAGAAATCGTCATTGCCTTCATCTCAAAATGTAAACGGAAGAGTGCCTCTAAGAAACTTGTAGGAATCACCAAAATAGGTGGAAGAACCATTAAAGAAAGTGCTAGATCCCCCTCCACTTGTTAAAAAGGCAAACAGTGCTGAAGTTGTTGGAGAGCCTTTTGCCAAAATTGCAGAAGTCACTAAAGCGGATGGAAGAACCATTAAATGAAGTGCCAGATGCCCCTCCACTTGTTGAGAAGGCAAACAATGCTAAAAAGAGTCATCTGAATTGTGTTGAGGAACAGGAACCTACATCTGAAGTGGGATATCTCAGAAACATTCAGAGAAAATGAGTTGGTGCTAAAGATATGGTTCTGAGGAGAGTAATTGTGGAAAAGGTACAATTTCTCCTTTCAGATACACCAGTCAATTATTATGTATCAGAAGGCATCCATTGTGAGAAAATATAATTTTTTGTTTAAGATGGTCTAGAAACTTATTGCTCAAATATTTCCTTCTTCGATTCGATCGAAGAATCCTAATACTTTGTCAGTTTTTTTCACTTCTGAATTATTTGTATTTTTCAAATGATTCAAACTTTTATTTTATCATATACATATATTCAACTTTTGAATGATCATCTTCTTTTTTTACTAGTTTGTTCAATTTGCAAAATATTTTTCAGGTAAGTCAAGTATATAAAGTTCATCAAGTAATTTTCATGTTCCAAAAAAAACATTATTATTATAAATTGAACAACTAGTATTCTTAAATATAATACCAATAGCTTTCTTGTCCAACAACGAAATAGAAATAATGTTTCTGACGAGAACTGGAACATAATAACAACTTATTAACTTAATAGACTTGTCCGTAGGTAATGCTAAACAATAAATTCCATTGGATAATGCAATAACCTTTTCTTTATTTCCTACACGCAGGATCACTTCTCCATTGTTTAGCGGTCTACTTTTGCTTAGACTTTGCATAAAATTGCATTTATGAGAATCACAACTGATATCCAATACTCAAGTAGAACCTTGACTAACATAAATATTTATTTCAATCATGAACAAACATGTATTTGTAATAGCAGCTGGTTAGCCTCTGCAAGATACTCCTCACAGTTTCTTTTCTAGTGTCCAGACTTATTGCAATGGAAGCAAATTCATTTGTTATTCGCATCAGTTTTGTTCTCATTTTCTGGTGTTTTTGTCTTCTTTTTTTTGGCCTTTTTTGAATTATTCTTTTTTTCAGAAGATTCTTTCGTCTGCTTCTTCTTATATTAAGATTCATCTACTAGTAAGACTTAGTCTTTCTTGGCTGAAATGTGACTCAGTAGCTTTCAACATGTTAAGAAACTCAGGCAGACTGACATCTAACTTGTTCATGTGAAAATTCACAACAAATTGTGAGAGGGAGTCCGGGAATGACTACAAGATAAAATCTTGGCTCAACTCTCCATCCACAACGAAACCTAGTTTTCTCAATTGTTCAATTAAATTGATCATTTTGAGGACATGTGTTTGTACCGTAATACCATCAGTCATTCTAGATCAGAAGACCTTCTTAGATATCTGATATCTAGCCGCCTTACTTTGCTCACCATAAAAATTTTGAAGGTGTTTTCACTTGTTGATGCTGTAACTATTTACTTATTGATGCCAACATGATGCAATGAGCCTACTGTGCATCATCTTGCCACTTTTTAAAATTAGCAAGCTCTTCCTTATAGGCATTTTCTGCAACCATTGCAGGGACATACGAATTCCTTAACTAATCTATATAGTTCGACCCGGTTAACTTATATACGTATCCAATATGCTTCACGCTGATAGTAAATTAGGCATAATAAAATTTTGTAAGTGAAATTTATAATTTAAAAACATTACCATGAATTCATTATTAATCACCAGATTAAGTTAGGTCTTTATTAAAATGGTGTCTCCTACTATTTTTTTTCAAACTATAACCCTCTCTATATATAGTTCAACAGATCTTGTTTAAACGACTTTGTAAAATCTGTTTAGTGAGATAGGATCCAATTGCAATAAATATATACTCTTGTGTGTGTGTACAACAAACTACATATTTATTCAAAAGGTAGACAACTTTTGTCAATTACATCTTCATCTAACTCCTTTGTAATTTTGCCTCTTAGATAATAATGGTCATGTGTGTGCACATCCAAACTAAAATTATCTAAGTTAAGTTATACCCAACATTTCCATATAAGTGAAGAGAAAAATACAGTCCTTGTGTATGCACAACAAAACAGTATCGTTCAATTCCTTATAAACATCCAATGTAATAAAGTCAACATCTCAAATATTTAATACAAGTTTTGTGTGTATACAACAAACTCATATTAAATACTCAATACTATATCGCTTTATCATGCTAGAAGGCTACGTTTGACATTCTCTAATGTCCTTGAACACAATCAACTTAATATATTATCTTTTGAGGGTTTTGTTATTAATTGTCTCATCTTGTTTAGCGCGTAAATATATATATATATATATATATATATATATATATATATATATATATATATACGCGTCGTATTAAACATACATAAACATGTAAAATAATATATTTACTATATAATTAGCATGTACATATAGAATATTATATTCTACCTATGATGATTATGACCTTAATTATAATTTGGTTTATTGGAGCCACTATGAACCAAAAGGTCAAACCTAGGGTTCAAGAATAATATTTTGAATATAACTATAACATTCAACTCGGGTTTTATTACAAATGAGTCTTCAATGCTCCTGCTTTTCACCTATAATTTCTTGAGTAATTCTATAAAATCCTATTACAAACTATTTTCATAAAGCAGAAACCTTGACCATCAGTCAATGAGAGGTACATAGGAGGGAGAATTTACATCAAAAAATTAGATATACGAGGTACGCAGACCCCATTTATGAAAACTGTATTCATTCAAGTATTCATTAAAATTAAATCTAATTGCATTTGCCAATGGTCCATAATCATCCCCTTTATTATCATACATATCAACATATGTATCAATAAAATATTTATCTCATGAAAATAAACATTCAATATATATATATTGATATCATTTAATGGACAATAATAATTAGCATAAAATCCAATTTCAAGTTTAAAATACTCCTTTATTTTAACTTTAAAATTGCTAAAAAAATAAAATATGGAATCCAATCCCAAATCAAAATAAAATCCTTTATTTTAGTTAACATATAATCTAATTTTGAATCAAAATAAACTCCTTTATTTTAATCAAAGTCCAAATTAAAATAAACTTCTTTCTTTTAATTACCATAAAATCCAATTCCAATTAAAATAAACATCTTTATTTTAGTCAAATTTCAAATCAAAATAAATCTTTTATCTTAATTTCAAAAAAAAAAATAAAAAAAAAAACTTCTATGGCGCGACTGCGCTAATTTTAAACTAAAAATTAAGGTTCTTTTCGATTAAAGCTGCTGATACTGGCGTACGGCCACCTTCTTTGGGCATAATCGGTTTTTCCCATATCACGAATTTTCATTTTTTTCTCCAAAAAACTTGATTCTATCCCAATAATTATAACCAATTAAATTGTTCTAAACACATATAAACATATATATAAATAAAAAATAATTAATAACTCACATAAATATGGCTTTGACACCACTGTTGGTTTGCATAAACAATATCAAAGCATACAATCATATTATAAAATAGTGGAAGTATAACATAAATCGTATCTAAAATTTTTCTACAGTCCCAGGAATCACATTATGTAATAGGAAATTATTAAATCCATAACAAAAATTATTATTTCAACAACAAATGTATCGCGGTAGATGTATAGCGACGGTTTTCACCGTAGCTATATATCGACAGTGACACTTTTGTTGTGTAAATAACAAAAAGTGCTTTGGAATTAACAATTCCCTATGCAATATTATTAATCGAGTAAAGATAAAAGATATACCTTTGAAGATGATCAACTACTTGATGTAATTTTTAAGCTCCAATCCTTTGCTCCTTCGTGCTTCTCCAATTCCTCGGATCAAACGTTCACTACTCAAAGTGTGCAACGCCCAGAGTTGATCCACCAAGAGAATATTAATTGAAGAAGTAATTTTTAGGTTCTACAAGACCTTGGGTGGCTAGACCTAACTCTTTTAGATATTCAGAATACTTGCAAAGTAGCATTAGGTGCATTAATCTTGGCATTAACCTATTCCACAATAAGATCCCTCTTATTTATAGACTAACTCTCCTTCCTAAACTTTTAGAAATTAAGGTTTTCATTTAATTTCCAATCTAATTAGGAACTAAATTAATAATAATAAAAATACTCCTTTTATTTATTTATAATTTAGTATTTATCCAAATAATTAATTATAAATATTAGCATTTCTCCAAATACTATATTATTATTTAGCCAATTTAATTATAATAATAATAATAATAAGATTTGTCTTATTAATTTATAATTTAGTATTTTTCCAAATACTTAATTTTAAATATTAAGCTATTTAATTTTTTTCACTAATAAATTAAATACCCTTAATTTATTATTATTAAGCCAAAATTTTCTAAAATTATACTTCTCTTTTTGTGGTGTGATCCTTTAAGTTCAATATTAAGCAGGTAAGTAGAATAAATAAATTAGAACTGTTCTAATATTATTTATAATGAAATAAACTCCTTTAATTCAAATATAAATAAATAATATTTATTCTACATCAAGAGTGACACCTTAGTGTATCATGACTATTTGGATAATAAGAATTCAACGTTTAATCACAAAGAACACAAAAAACATATTCTATGAATAGTTACCGTACAATTCAATCCTTCTACCATACAATGTCCCGATTAATCATAAGTCATGAAATTACTGACAAGTCTTATTTATTTAATCATATGCATTTCGATTCATAAATGCACAACTCCGATTAATGTAAATTAGAAACTCCTTTCTAATTTCCGTTCACCTTGGACAATGATTTTTGAGTTGTCACTTATTGAATCGCATATGACATTCTCTCCCTTTACTAGAAGTAGTAGATCATTTGTTGATCATTCACCTACCTCCGTGTACACTTTATTATACCCAAACGTACCCTATATACTTTAAAGTATTAAAAAATATGACAAAATATAATTCATAATACACAAGGTACTATGATGATCTCAAGTTCAATGATCACTTGTACAACTATCACTTTAGGAACTCCTATTTTCATACAAGTAAAACTCCATTAGGTGTTCTTTTAAGCGAGTCTCATTCAGTGAACTTATTCTTCAATAAGCAGTTACATACTTCCTTTAATGTCTCCACACAAATGATTTTGAGATCAATCATACTCTTCAACAGAGAAAGCATAGTATTGAAGGGATTTCAGTATAAAAACACAGCGGAAAAATAAAATAATCAAAGCAATTTCTGAAACCCTAAATAGGATCCATGCGAAAATCAAAAAATTCAGTGTAAATAAATTATACCTGAAATGCTTCGAATCTCTAACGTAACTCCTCACGAAACTACGTCTCTATGGTATCCACACGAACGTACGAGACGAACCGTCGATTTATTCTCGCAAAAAGGACTTGCAGATGACTAGCCACCAAAGGAATAGGATTTTTGAAAGGTTTTCTCTCTAGTCTCTCTCTAAGAGCGGCTAGGGTTTTTGGTTTTACAGCGATTAAAAGGAATCATTCAAAACCTAATAAAATCTGAATTTATATATATATATATATATATATATATATATCTTAATTTAGTCTTTCTTAATTAATATACCTATATATAAATTATCCTATTAATTTAAATTCGTAATTTAAATACTATCAATCATATTGATATATTTAAATCTTTGCAATTTTAATTAATTTTCTTTTTATTACGTTCTATGTGTGTGACCCTATAGGCTATTATTACATTGGTAATAATTTTAAAATCATATTATAAAATTATAAACAGTGAGCGGCATCTAGTAATGCATCACTGCTACCCAAGTAATAATAAGATCGATGATTCGATGCAACCTTTTAGTGACCAATGTTTCAATGTAATTTAATCCTTTTAACCTTAATATCCTAGATTAAACTCGAGTTATGGAATGTGTCATGCTCTTCATTATTTAATCTGAGTTTTCTTGATCAATGAGTAGACTATATGAAACAAATCACTATTTGAGCATGGCCATGCATTTCATAGTCCTACTCAATCAAGAGGCCTATGGATATTACCCCTAATATATAAGATGGTTAAATTCCATCTAGATCACTCATATTCCTCACACGATTCATGATGCACCCAATAATCACCTTTATAGTCCACCCTATTAAAGGTGACATTTGATGATATCAAAGTACATAAATTCCCGTGTAGTAATATAGTGATTTCAGGTCGGAGGACCATTACATCATTGTCACTATGAGAATCCCTAATGACACTTTGCATAATGTTCCACGTAGAATTCTCATGGTGGAATCCGCATCCAAAGACATCGTTCTCTAACATGTAGCTACGCATTGACTTAATATCTCATATATTTATGACCAATGAGATTTGATCACCAGTCAATCCACATACTAGTCTTAATGCATCATTGTTGTCCCATCAACAATGATACTCGACTAGGGATATTTAAGAACAATGATACTAATTGTAATTATATAATCGCATGTTCAAGTCATATACTTGAAACTATATAATTTGTATCACTATTCTAAGGATTTTTTTATTATGTTAACATTTATATAATGCAGTAAATAAAGCCATAATAAAATCATTCATTTATTCAATCAAATATAATATCAAAACGTTAAGCAATTATATCAAATAATTGGTCCCTAGGGCATAAACTCTAACAAGTATGTACTAATCTATCTAGAATCGGTAACCCCACATTAGTAATCCAATGATTAGGAACAATTTAATTCTGAGCTATCTTGAATTTAAATCTCATTAGCATGATCAACATCATGATTCTAAAAGTATTGCTTCAAAACTATGGGTTTATAACATTTATTTAATTCAACTAATTAAACATGGATAAAGAATGCATTTATATTAATAAATTATTTTATTAAATAAATGAACAAGATTACAAAGTAAATGATTATCACATCTAATGTGATTGACTTGAGGATATACAAGGTTCAGTACTGATTGACCCGTAGTGAAAGAAACCCGATCTCTACTAAAACAATGGCATCGGTTCCATACGCCAATCTAAATGGCGAGTCACCTGTTGTTGTCCGAGGAGTGGTATGATATGCCCATAAAATAATGAGTAACTCCTTAGGCCACCTCCCTTTAGCTTCATCTAACCTTCTTTTGATCCCATTGAGTAAAGTCCGGTTAGTGACTTCAACCTGGCCATTGGACTATGGATGTGCAACTAAAGTTTTTTGATGCTGAAAACGCAAGACTCTAAAGAACTCTTCAAACTTGGACCCCACAAACTGCCTTCCTTTATCAAATTTCAGTACTATAGGAAATACCGAATCGGAAAACAACAAACTCCTTGAGAAATTTCAAGCACTCCTGATTTGTGATCGTCCGAAGTGGTTTAGCCTCTACCCATTTAGTTAGGTAATCAATCGCTACTACCACGAAATTGACCTTCCCCTTGGTCTTTGGCAAGGGAACCAAAATGTCGATCCCCCAAATAGAGAACAAGATCAGAGATAATACCGAAGACATCTCTTCAAGCGGATGATGAGGAACATGACTATTTAACTGACACCTGGGACACTTCTTAACATACTCTTTTGCCTCCTAAAAGACTGTCAGCCAGTAATACCCCTACTGAATCACCTTATATGTCAATGCCTTTGCACCCGTATGCTCTCCACAAATCCCTTCATGAACTTCCCAAAGTACATACTCTACTTCAGATGGAACCAAACAATTCAATAATGGTGAAGAGAACGCATGTCGATACAGGTCCCATCAATTAAGATAAAATTCAAACTCCTATATTTAATTTTCTTTGCCAGCATCCGATCCTAAAGGAGCTTACCGTCTACAAGATACTCTATGTAGGGAGTAAGCCAACAATCTGATCGCTCCTGTTAGGTTTGTAATATTCATGAACATACAATCAAATTGCATACAAGCAGCGGAAGCATGATAAAATAAGAATTTAAAATTTTACAAATCAAAACTAGGATCAACCTTTATGGGTAATTATCAATTAACCGAGAAGATATATAACTATACCCTTATAGAACATGAAAACTTCCTCAGGTACAAGTTCAACTCCAATCTCTTTGCGTTCTCCTTGAATTCACCGGTTAGATTCCTTCCTTTGATCAACGTTAGTCACCCAAGTGTTTGGCCTCTAGAGGTAATCCACCAAGAAATAATATGTATTCAAGAATATAGGTGTTGGCAAAACCCTAGTTTTCTATCTCTATATAATTTGTAAGTACTCTCCTAACAATTGGAAAGATACTTTATGTAAACTCTAACCCATAATAAGACTCCTCTTATTTATAGATATTGGAAACTCTCCTAAACCATTTAGGAATAAGGTTTTATTTTAATTAAACTCTTTAATTAATTAAACTCTTAATCCAATTAGGAACTTATGAGAGTACTTTTATTAATTAATTCTCAAACCCATTTAGGAATTAAATAATAATAATAATAATAATAATAATAATAATAATAATAATAATAATAATAATAATAAGACTCCTTTTATTAATTTATATTTAATATTTTCAAAATATTAAATAATAAATTTTAAGCTATTTAATTTATTCGATCACCATAGATTAAATTATATATACTTTAATTATTATTACGATTATGTCATTTACTCCTTAAATAAATATTTTCCTTTTCCGTTGTGACCTTTAGGTTCTCCATATTAAATCAGTTGTGAATAAATCAATTAGAACAATTCTAATCTTATTTAAATAAATTAAACTATTTAATTTATTTAAATAAATAATATTTATTCTACAATAATGGCAAGCCATCCTCTTAGCGATCAACGACTTTCTAGATAATATAGATTTCAACATTAATCTCTTTGTGTTCTCCTTGAATTCACCGATTAGATTCCTTCCTTTGATCAACGTTAGCCACCCAAGTGTTTGGCCTCTAGAGATAATTCACCAAGGAATAATATGTATTCAAGAATATTGGTGTTGGCAAAACCTTAGTTTTCTACCTCTATATAATTTGTAAGTACTCTCCCAACAATTGGAAAGATACGTTGTGTAAACTCTAACCCATAACAAGACTCCTCTTATTTATAGATATTGGCAACCTTCCTAAAACATTTAGGAATAAGATTTTATTTTAATTAAACTCTTAATCCAATTAGCAATTTATGAGAGTATTTTTATTAATTAATTCTCAAACCCTTTTAATAATTAAATAATAATAGTAATAATAATAATAATAATAAGACTTCTCTTATTAATTTATATTTAATATTTTCAAAATATTAAATAATAAATGTTAAGCTATTTAATTTATTCGATCACCATAGATCAAATTAAATATAATTTAATTATTATTACGATTATGTCATTTACTCCTTAAATAAATATTTTTTTTTTCCGGTGTGACCCTTTAGGTTCTCCATATTAAATCGATTGTGAATAAATCAATTAGAACAATTCTAATCTTATTTAAATAAATTAAACTATTTAATTCATTTAAATAAATAATATTTATTCTTTAATAAGGGCAAGCCTCTTAGCGATCAACGACTTTTTAGATAATATAGATTTCAACATTAATCTTAAAAGAATTTTTTAGTGAATAGTTACCGTACAATTCAATCCTTCTACCATACAATGTTCCAATTAAATATAAGACGTAGAATTACTGTCAAGTCTTATTTTATTTAATTATATGTATTTCGATTGTCAAATATACAGCTCTAAACAATGCAAATTAGAAACTACTTTTTAATTTCATTCTGCCTTGGCTAAGGACTACTGAGTTATCATTTATCGAATCACATAGGACATTCTCTCTTTTACTAGAAGCGATATATTCTTTGTTGATCGTTCATTATCTCCATGTACAACTTATTATACCCAAGTATACCCTTTGATATACCCTAAGGGTCTTAAGGGACATGTCAAAGTATAATTCATTATACACAAGATACTTTGATGATATCAAGTCCAATGATCAATTGTATTACTATCACAAGAGGAATTCTTATTGATAGACAAGTAAAACTCCATTAGGTATTCCTTTAGCGAGTCACGTTCAGTGAACTTATTCTCCAATAAACGCCTACATACTTGTTTTAGCGTCTCCACACAAATGATTATGAGATCAATCATCCTCTTCCTAAGAGCAAACAAATTATGTACCAATTTATTCGGATTCACTAATCCCCTTTTTAGTAATCCAACAATTAGAAACAATTTTAGATTTAAGGTTTCTAAGAATTTAGATCTCATTAGCATGATCATCATCATGATTCTAAAAACATTGCTCAAAACTATGAGTTTATCACATATAAAATAACAGCAACATGTAGATAAAGTAAAATGCCTTTAATAAATTAATTCTTTTATTAATAAATGAATAAGATGTTAGGTTTGTTTCTAGCGCGAACATACAATCAAATTGCATAAACAATGCGGAAGCGTGATAAAACAGAATTTAAAATTTTTATATAAACCATCACCATGGTCATTCTTGTGCACAATTATCAATTAAACGAAAGAGACGGAGATATAGAATCATACCATCATAGATCAAAGCTTCCTCGGATACCAGTTCACCTCCAATTCTTTCGCGTTCTCGTTGAATTCCACCGATGTGATTCCTTCTTTAGATCAATGCAAACCACCCAAGTGTTTGACCTCTAGAGGTTGTCCATTAAGGAATAATACGTATTCAAGAAGTTGGATATTTGGCAAAACCCTAGTTTTCTCTCTTCAGAGAATATGTATGTACTCTCCCAACTATTGAAAGTATGGCTAATTGTGTAACCCCAACTCATAATAGGACTTCTCATATTTATAGATATAGGCAATCCTCCTAAATTATTTAGGAATAATATTTTATTTAATTAAACTATTTTAATTAATTCAACTCCTAATCCAATTAGAATTTTGAGAGTACTTTTATTAATTAATTTCTAAATCATTTAGAAATTAAATAATAATAATAATAATATTAATAAGACTCCTCTTATTAATTTATATTTAATATTTTCAAATATTAAATAATAAATATTAAGCTATTTAATTTATTCTATCACCGTAGCATAAATTAAATAAACTTAACATATTTATTACGATTATGTCATTTACTTCTTAAATAAATATTTTCCTGTTAAGTTGTGACCCTTTAAGTTATCCATATTAAACCTAGTTTGAATTAATCAATTAAAACAATTCTAATCTTATTTAAATAAATTAATTAAACTATTTAATTCATTTAAATAAATAATATTTATTCTACAATAAGGGTAAGCCCCCTTACCGATCAATGACTTTTTAGATAATATCGATTTCAACATTAATCATAAAAGAATATTTCAGTGAATAGTTACCATACAATTCAATCTTTCTACCATATAATGTCCCAATCATATATAAGACATAAAATTATTGTCAAGTCTTATTTTATTTTTTATATGTATTTCGATTCTCAAATGCTCAACTCTAAATAATGCTAATTAGTTAAACCTTTCTAATTTCATTCTGCTTTGGCCAAAGACTACTGAGTTGTCATTTATCGAATCACATAGGACATTCTCTCTTTTTACTAGAAGTGGTAGATTCTTTGTTGATCATTCATTATCTCCATGTATAACTTATTATACCTAAGCATACCATTTGATATACCCTAAGGGTCTTAAGGGACATATAAAAGTATAACTCATTATACACAAGATACTATAATGATCTCAAGTCTAAAGATCACTTGTACTACTATCATTAGAGGAATTTCTATTGACAGCCAAGTAAAACTTCATTAAATATTTCTTAGCAAGCCATGTTTAGTGAACTTATTCTCCAATAAGAATCTACATACTTACTTTAATGTCTCCACACAAATAATTATGAGATCAATTATCTTCTTCCTAAGTGCAAACAACGTGTGTATCAATCTATTTGGATTCACTAATTACCTTTTTAGTAATCCAACAATTATGAACAATTTTAGTTTGAGAGCAATCTAGAATTTAGATCTTATTAGCATGATCCTCATCATGATTCTAAAAGCATTACTCAAAACTATGGATTTATCACATTTTGTAAAACAACATCATGTAGATAAATTAAAATGCATTTAATAAATTAATTTATTATTAATAAACGAAAAGGATTACAAATTATATGCAACATTATATCAAATACGATTGGCTTGCGTGCATACTACTTTCATAAGATTATAAATTATATGCAACATCATATAAAAAATGATTGGCTTTTGTGCATACTACTTTCAGCTTCACCACCAGGACTTCCGACCTTTGAACAGTCAGGGTATCCAAGACCTCCAAGTACATTGAACCCCTAAAAGAACTTGCTTCTGTAGTGGCCAATTTTGACAAGGTATTGACAATGGAATTTTTTGACCAATCTACTCCTTGGAAAGTGTAAAAATTGAAATAATGAAGTCGATCCCTGACTTCGATCAAGTATTTATTCATCCTTTCCCCCGGGGCCTCATACTCCCCTAAAATCTATTTGACCACCAACTGAGAGTCGCTGAACATGATCAATCCCTGAACCTTAAAGCTCCTCGCTAAATGTAACCCAACCAAAATTACCTCATACTCTACTTCATTATTAGTTGTTTGTTGAACTTTAAACCCCTCAGAACCCGTAAAAATCAACCCGAATCCACTAATATCTTAGGTCGACGACCCATCAACATTGAGTGTCCAAAAATTCTGAACCGACCGAACGTCTGAAACCAAACCCACAACTTCCTCTAGTTGAATAGTTGGGTCATCCACAAAAAAGAGTACTCTAGCAGAAAGTCGGCTAATGCCTGACCCTTAATCGTCGTCCGAGGATGATATAACAGAAAATTTTTTGTTAACTCTATGGCCCAAGCAAAAATTTATCCTAACACGTCTGGTTTATGCAATCCCTCCTTCAAGGGTTACTTAGTGTATACAATTACCAACCAACCTTGGAAATAGTGCTAAAACTTCTTACTAGCCACTATTAATGCATAGGCAAACTTTTCCAAGTTCGGATATGGTCTCTGCGTCCCGAAGGGCATGGCTGACATAGTAAATGGGTAACTATTTTCCTCCTGCCTCTTTTACCAAAACTACTCCAACAGCTATTGAACTAACTGCCATGTATAAGTACAAAGGTTCTGAAGGAAGCAACTTCATTAATAGAGGTGCCAAAGACAAGTATCTCTAGATCCCTTGGAAAGAATCCTCACACTTCGAAGTCCAGTGAAACATCTTCTCATTCTTCAGGACCCTCAGAGTGTTAAAAAAATGGCAAACACCTTTCCGCAGACTTTGACATGAATCTCCTTATTGTTGCCATCCGACCCACCAAACGTTGAATGTCCTTGAAAGACTGGGGAGATTTCATATCTAATATTGCCCTGATCTTCTCTAGATTTGCCTCAATTCCTCTCTTACTCACCAAATACCCGAGGAACTTTCCCGATCCTTATAATGAGAAAAGGTCCAAAAGCAGTCTTATAGATCATCTAGATGCTCCCAAAAGGAAAAACTCTTAACAATTATATCATCTACATACACCTCCATGCTTTAGCCTAACTTCTTTCAGAACACATAATTCATCATTCTCTGATAAGTTGCGCCAACATTCATTAGTCTAAAATTCATTTTCTTATAAGCATAAATTGATCAATGTATGATAAAGGTCATTTTTGAGATATCATCCTTATGCATCAAAATCTGATTATATCTCGAGATAAAATCTGATCTCTATTATTTTCTACTCATTCCCTGGGATTAATTCGACGTGTTCAGTCTTTTCGGCTAGCAAATGGTTCCATCTCGATTTCCATAATCTCTCTTTTTTACTAACTCTAACTCCCGATAATATCAAAGAATTATTGTAGCATCTTCGAGCCATATACAAGTCTCCCCTGACTTCACCAACCCTATTCGGTGTAGGAAACTTTATTTTGAAATGGGGGATAAAAGTAAATGCCTATAAAGCTGTCAATGTCTGTCGTCCCAAAATGGCATTATATGTCAAATCCACATGCATTACAAAGAACCTGACATTAATTTCCACACGTCGAGGAGTTATTCCGAAGATGACAAACAGCTCAATAGGGAACCACCCGAACTGGATCATTACTGAACTAGTACAAAGGGGGCTCCTGCCCGACCTCCATCTTCCACCCCTCTAAATCCAACCTCTGGATCTATGAACATTTAATATATCGACAGAAAAGCAATTATTAATCATAATTTACTTCATATCCATCAGCCTGACCTGTGCCGTAATGGCCAAAGCTCCCTTGTGTGGTTCAATAAGTTTAGATGGGTAATCCTCGTCAGTAAAAGAAATAACCATGCCAGGGTACTGTCTATCCCTCCTAGCCGGCTGTTCAGAAATAGTTAGAATAGAGTCCAAGATCCCACGCCTTTTCTTCCCGGTTACCTTTCCAAGTGAGCCACCTGTTATCACATCTACCATTTATTTAAACTTGTTCGTGTTGTGATTATGGTTGGGGGGTTGGGTTTTGCTTTTGGATTGTATTAGTAAGTTTCCTACCCAAAACCTCTCTCCTAGAGATGTACTGAACCAATTTCCTTCTCTTGACATTCTTCTCATTCAGGTTCTTCAAATTTTGACAATCCTCTATGGAGTGTCCAGAGGTCTGATGGTAATTTTAGTATCTATTATAGTTTCCTCTCTTCGAATGTGTTTTTTTCGACCAAAGCTAAAAATAAGGTTTATCTTTCATCTCCTCTTATATTTTTTCCTGATCCGTATTGAGTGGGGTATAAACTTTGTTGACTCCACGATTCGGGAGGGCAGTCATCCACCTCCCGAACCACCATTGTTATAATTCTTCTTTGTTTTGTTATCTGACCTGTTATTGTTGTCAAACCTAGAATGGTTATTCCTGTCCCGATCTCTGGGTTTCTCTGAAGATGGTGCATTTGGTCTCAAACTCCCCATGACTTTTTCGATTATGATAAAACCCTCCGCTCTATCATACATTTCCGCCAAGTTCTTTGGGGCATTAAACATCGTGCCCTTTAATAATTTCTTTGATCTAACCACATCCAACCCCTTGGTAAAGTATCTGAGGGCCTGAGGACCATTCAAGTTCGTCACTACTCTGATCGCCCCTCAAAATCTCTTCACGTACTTGGAGTAGGGTTTCATTAAGGTACTGTCGTGTCTGCATCAGAGAAGCAATTGGCTTCCCCCTCCTTTTGTTTCTCCCAAACCGAATATAAAACTTGTCATAAAACACTTTCCACAATGAGACCTAGTTCGGGGCTAGCGACGTCATCCACTGCCGAACCCCTTTCTTAAGGGTGGTGATGAACATCTGACACTTGGCAACATTCGAATAGTCATAGAACTTCATAACCTGGTCATATTTATGTGTGTGGTCATAGGGATCTTTAGTGCCATCATAACTCTCCAAGTGCGAGACTTTCGTATTGGGATCGGCCTAAACCCGATCTATACCTAGAGTGAAAGGTGATGTTGGGTCAACCAGAATCTCTTTTTTCTAGTTGATCGATTCCAATTTATGCTCCAACTCTGATACTATCTTCATGAGGGAGTCAAATCCTCCTTCCGGGGGAATGACATGTGTTTATCCCGCGCATGGTTTGGAGAAGCCACCCTTTGCCTTCGTCTTGACCTTCCTCGTCATTCGCTGCTACCCTCCCTAAAGCTGCCCCTTCTCCTGCTGTTTTCACGTCGAGAACAGTCTGAACGAAATGTCCTGGATCAGTTCCCTAGAGATTCTTCTCGACAGTGGTGACGACTGGACAAAACTTCCTCTCCTCCCAACAGTGCCGCCATTTGGTCATCAAGTTCTTTCTACTGAAGGCGTAATGCCTCCATGACATCTTTGTTTTCTTGCATCTTTATGACCAAAATCATCTTTATTTTGTCTTGATAATTCTTCTTCGAGTTTCAATCCTCCTGGGTGCGTGTTTGGGATGGAATATCCTCGACATAAATATTGGGGCATGTCGCATTTCTCGTAGCTGAGAACAAATTTTGTCTAACAAAAGTCGTTCGAGCCTTCCTTGGGCCCACAGAGTGAGTGTTGTCCGTGAGCCTGTTTGAGACATGATCAAATGGTCCTAACTGGTCTTTGGTTAAACCCTAGGTTGAGCTAATGGGTTGGCCGTCGATTTCCCCCATCCAAAAACTGTCTTGCTCATCGCCATAACTTCGATTTATAATCTGGGTGATTGAAAGAATTGTCTAACACTAAAGAGGCCCTCCTTGTAAGACCCCAAATTTTTATAAATAAAATTGAATTTACTCTTATTATTATTTTGAAATAGTAAGGGTTGATTTGATTAATGTGGTTAGTTATTGGTAAAATTCACAAATATTTTAAATAAGCAAGTTGTTAAAAAATATTCATTGTTGTCGGGGAATATTCGTTTGGTCATGGAATATTCTCATTGTCGGGAGAATATTAAATGCGACTACCAGCAACCTTTTATGGGCCCCATAACTAAAAGCAATTGGATGAAGAAAACGACAAGCATGAGTTTTTATAAATAACGACGTAGTTATTACCGTTAACACTGTTGGAATACCCGATGGTTAAAACACAGTAATACGCGGTGTTGCAAAGTAGCACACGGTATTGCACTAATTATTGATTCTTACATAAAAAGGCACTACTCAATAATCATTACAGTAATTACTGTTCAATATTTTATTTTATTGATTCAGTAATTGCTACTTTGATATTTTATATTATTGTTGTTTCAATAATTGTCACTGTATAGTATTTCTCATTATCAGATCAATAATTCATATTATTTGAATAATATTATTAGATAGCATTATTGACAATGTCTAAGGAAGTTCTGTCTAAGAAAGGTTATTTAATTGCGCGCCAGTAAGGAAAAGTCCTTACCGGAAGGCCCCTTCTTTCCTGGGAACGACCTGGTTGTCATTATTGTGATTCTGTAATATTATTTGTGAATGATTAATTATTGATATATATATGATAAGGAAAATATTTATTTTATGTGGATATAAATGGAGGAATTTTTAGAAAAGTGACAATTGTTGAAAATTGATATTTTATCTTTTCTAATAAAATAATTTATTCAAATATATTATTACATTATATTATGAATGTATAATGCGATAATATAATAATTTAATAATGGTGATATTTTTACAATGAATGTGTGATATATGAATAATGAGGAGGAAGAGTATTTTTGTTACAATAAATGCTAAAAACATGTTAAACATGTTAGCGGACCCCATTTTTGACTAAAATTTGATTATAGCCTGCAAAATGGTCCGTATGTTGATTTCGGTCAATTTTTGTTTAGAATTTGGAAAAACTTAAAGCTACAGAGTTATAGAGAATTAAATTTTCTATGGAATGGACATAAAGTTCTAGTTCTGTTAAAAAGGTCATTTATTATGAAATATTAAAGTTTCGGAATAATTGATTTTTGGAGTTTAAAATATTTATTTTAAGAAAAATATTTTTTTGCAATTGGGTGGGCCCCACATGTGTGGTAAATGTGCTGAAATCAGAATTCAAATTGTGCGTATGATTTTTTTTAATAAATAATATTATTTTATTAAATTTTCTGCTTTGGTATTCTAAGTATTTTCCTATAAATAGGATGCTTAAGTTAGAATTGAAAATCACACCAGAATCTAAAGTTTTCTCTCTCTATATTATCGAGCGTATTTCTATGAGTATTTCGATACTTTGAGTTCTGCTATACGGTGCAAGTTTCCTTTAGCGTTATATCTGATATTCCAGTCAGAAGTATTATCCTTTTGAGGTAAGGGATGTTAGTTTTCTTCGTAAATGATATTATTTCTTTCAATATCATTCTGCTGAAATATTGGTATGAATTTTATTGTGGAATTTCTACCTGTTTGTGTCGGAGTTACTATTCACGTATACGACAATATTCACGAATACGGTACTATTCACTAAAAAATGAAATTTTCTCTCCTTTGTCCCAGATGTCTATTATGGTTACTATCTTTGATTGTATCCATGTTTTGATCTTCATTCTCGAATTTTACTCCACTATGGTTTATTATGGAATATTTTTAAACATGGGTTATCTAAAGTACGAATCTCTAATCTTTATCCTTTTCTCTAACTGGATTCGTTCTTTAAAATATTTTTCATCATCCTCAGTCCTTAATGGTGATACTTGATGAATATCTTTGGCCTGTAGTTCAAAGATGAATGATTATTTGATGAATATCTTTGACCCGTAGTGTAAAGATGAACAGGTGTTGAGATGAACATGACCAACTCACGATATGAGATGAATATCTTTGGCTGTAGAAAGTGAAAGATGAATATTTGATTCAAGATGTATATTGATTGATGTTACAGGGATAAAATATTGATGATGGACTTTTAAATTCATAGATGATAGTAGATTTCATTCTCTACTTAACACCTCTAATGAATTGTTATTTCTGCTGCGAATATTGATTTAAAACTGATTGTCCATTATATTTTATCTGATTTGTTGAAGGCTAACGATAATTTGTTGTCCATTATCTTAGTCATAATGTTCTTTACTGGCTAGTTGGAAGTAACAGTCAGAAGAGGAAGTGGAGCGAGAATTCGACTGTGGGAGGACAACAGGGAAATCAGCAGAAGAAAAAGTTTGAAGCTTGTGCGACGTGCAGGAAGAACCATACTGGGGTATGTTTGAAGGGAAAGCGAATGTGTTTCAACTGTGGTCAAGAGGGACACATTGCACCGAACTATTTTAGTCCGAAGAAAGGAGCATGTTTTACCTACGGTTCAAAGGATCACATGGCTCGTGATTGCCCTAAAAAGCCAACGGGAAGTGCAAGTGGTGGAAAAGGAAACAACAACAGTGGTGGTGCATTGACTATCATCGACCCAAGACAATCAGGCATCTACTACAAGAACTTTCAATATGACAAAGCGGGATCTTTATGCAGTCCCAAGGATGTGGTGTCAGGTATCATTCCAATTAATGGTATTAATGCTTATGTACTATTCGATTCGGGTGCTACATGTTCATTTATATCCGATGAATTTGCTCAAAATTTAGATTTGCCTCAGGAAGAATTAGAATTTCCCTTAAGCATAGAGATTGTGAATAGGGAAGTGATTCCTGTTAGATACATATATAGGAATTGTAGGGTGGTTATAAAAGGTCACGAGTTGATAGTAGACTTGATACCAATTAGACTTGGTGAGTTTGATGTTATACTGGGAATGGATTAGTTATTCAATTATAGAGCAGTAATTAATTGCCAAAGGAAGTGTGTTAACTATGTGACTCCATCAAAGGTTGTGTTCTTTGGCAGCAAGTCACCTCGATAAGCAAGTTGTCTGACGGTGATGCAAGCCAAGAAGTTGTTGAGACAAGGATGTGTAGGATACTTAGACTACATAGTCGATACGCAGAAGAAGAGTGAGAAGCTAGAAGAGATACCGATCATAAGAGATTTTGCAGACGTATTTCTAGACGATTTACCAGGTCTTCCACCGGATCGACAAATCGAGTTCGTGATTGATTTACTACCAGGAACGGCCTCGATATCTAAGGCACCATGCAAAATGGCCCCGATAGAAATAAAGGAGTTCATGGTGCAATTGCAAGAATTGCTTGATAAGAAATATATCCAGCCGAGTGTTTCGCCATGGGGAACACCGATTTTGTTTGTTAGGAAGAAAGACTGATCAATGCGGCTCTGCATTGATTACAGAGAATTGAATAAGGTCACGATTAAAAATAAGTATCCATTGCCTATAATTGATGACCTGTTCGATCAGTTGAAGGGAGCGAGATATTTCTCGAAGATAGACTTGAGAAGTGGTTATCATCAGTTGAAGGTGAGGCCGGAGGATGTGCTAAAAATAGCGTTCAGAACTCGGTATGGTAATTACGAGTTTTTCGTTATGTCTTTTGGTTTAACCAATGCACCTATAGTGTTCATGGATTTGATGAACAGGGTGTTTAAACAATTCTTAGACAAATTTGTGGTGGTGTTTATTGATGATATATTGGTATATTCCAAAACCAAGGAGGAACATGTGGAACATTTGAGATTGACGTTGGAGACGTTGAGAAAAGAGAAGTTGTACGCTAAGTTCTTAAAATGTGAATTTTGGTTGGAATGTGTACAGATTCTCTGGCACATTATTGATAAGGACGAAATTTCGGTAGATCCATCAAAGGTTGAAGCTGTAATAAACTGGGATCAGCCGAAGACACCATCAGAGGTAAGGAGTTTCTTAGGATTGGCGGGTTATTACATGCATTTTATTCAAGACTTTTCCAAAATCGCGACTCCGTTGACAAATTTAATTAGCAAAGCGGTTAAGTTTTTTTGGACAGAGAAGTGAGAGGAGAGTTTTTGAGAATTGAAGAAGAGGTTGAGTTCAGCACATGTGTTGTCGTTGCCTGATGATAGAGGAAATTTTGTGGTGTATAGTGACGCATCGCATAAAGGACTAGGCTGTGTGTTTATGTAAAACGGCGGAGTTATTGTGTATGCATCACGTCAATTGAAAGATTACGAGAGTGGTATCCACTCATGACTTAGAGTTAAGTGCGGTGGTATTTCATACCAAGATTTGCGATCATTATCTTTATGGAGAGAGGTGTGAGATATATACCGACCATAAAAGTCTGAAGTACATCTTTACACAAAAAGATTTGAATATGCAACAAAGAAGATGGTTGGAGCTGATCAAAGACTATGACTGCGAAATTTTCTATCATCCCAGAAAAGCAAATGTTGTTGCTAATGCTCTAAGTAGGAAGGGACTGGAGAAGTTGATGTTGTTGACTGCTCAGGAGAAGCTGGTATCAGAAACGGCTAAGTTGGAATTGGAAATCAAATATCCGACAGAATCCGATGAAAATTTATTCCAGATGGGAAATAGTTCAACGTTGGTAGATAAGGTGAAAATTGCACAACCTCATGATGAAGACTGCGAAATGATAAAGTAGAAAATATCTGTAGGTGAGGAAAACAAATTCAAAATCGATTCAGAAGGGTTACTTCGATTTGAAGGGAGAATTTGGGTTCCGCAAGTACCAAGAGTTAAGGAGGAAATTCTGAGTGAAGCTCATAACTCAAGATATTCGATTCACCCTGGGAGTAGAAAGATGTACCAGGATCTTAGACATCATTTTTGGTGGCCGAATATGAAGAGGGATGTGGCTGAGTGTGTGGTGAAATTTTTAACGTGTCAGAAAGTCAAGGCTGAACATCAAAGGCTAAGCGGATGATTACAACCGTTGGAGATACCAGAATGGAAATGGGAGCATATCACAATGGATTTTGTTATAGGTCTTCCAAAAACCCAACAAGGTTACGTTGCCATTTGGGTAATTGTCGATCGACTGACGAAGTCGGCACACTTTTTGCCAATCAAGCTTCGATTTACCCTAGATCGGTTAACAAAGCTATACATGAAAGAGATTGTATCGAGACACGGTGTACCTGTGTCCATTGTAACAGATAGAGATCCACGTTTCACATCTAATTTTTGGAAATGAGTACAAGAGTGCTTGGGGACACAGCTGAGAATGAGCACAACGTACCATCCTCAAACCGACGGACAGAGTGAGAGAACCATCCAAACACTAGAAGATATGCTCAGAGCATATATCATGGATTTCAAGGGAAATTGGGATGACCATCTACTGTTGGCGGAATTTGCTTATAATAATAGTTATCACCCGAGTATTGGCATGTCGCCTTACGAAGCGTTATACGGCAGGAAGTGCAGAACTCCGTTATGTTGGGATGAGGTAGGTGAACGTTAGCTATTGGGTCCAGAATTAGTTCAATAGACTGTCGAGATCATTAAGGTTATTCGAGCGAGATTGATAGCTGTACAGGATAGACAGAAGAAATAAGCCGATCAACATCGACAAAATCGAGAATTTTATGTCGGTAGTTATGTTTTCTTGAAAGTGTCTCCCTGGAAGGGGAAAATTCGGTTTGGCAAGAAGGGAAAATTGAGCCATAGATTTATAGGACCTTTCGAAGTGCTTTGATGAGTTGGTGAAGTAGCGTACGAGGTAGCTTTACCTCCGGAGTTGGAGCATATTCATAATATATTTCATGTCTCGGTATTGAGTCCATATAAGCCTGACTATAAACATGTTATAGAATATGAGCCCTTACATTTTGAGAAAGATTTGTCCTATAAAGAAGTCCCTGTTCAAATTGTTGATAGAAAAGAGCAAGTACTAAGGAATAAGGTAATACCTTCTGTTAAGGTAATCTAGAGGAACCACAATGCTGAAGAAGCTACGTGGGAACTTGAAAGCATTATGATGAAGAATTATCCTCAGTTGTTTGCTTGATTCTGTATAGCGATTCTGGGGACAGAATCTTGTTAAGGAGGGAAGAATGTAATGAATAAATTTTTTCGAGTTGTGATTCTGGGGACAGAATCCTTTTAAGGAGGGAAGGATGTAACGATCGAGAAATTTGTAATTTAATTTAAATATTTTTTGAATTAAATAAATATTTTAAATAACTTCTTTATTGAGAAAAATAAATAATTGATGAATTGTGGTGAATTAATTTAGTAACTAAATTGGTTAATGTTAATTAAATTGATTAATGATAATTTTATTTAAAGGATTTAATTTAAGGAAATAATTAAATTAAATCAATTGCTTAATATTTAAGGAAATAATTAAACTAAATGAATTGTTTGATTTAAAGGAAATAAATAAATAAAACAAAGTGACATTTCTAATTTATTAATAAAATTAGATATATAATTATATAATTATTTATTATAAGCATAATTATAATAAGAATATAATTATTATAATTATAAATTATAAGCTATTAAAATGGTTACATGTGTGACAAGTGTAACTATATAATATAAATATTATTTAAATAATCTAGTATGGGGAATTAGTGTGTAACCAAACGTAGCCTTATGGCTTTAGGGTTATTTTAACTGATGCAAACTTTTTATTTTTCTAACTGAAAGAGTACGTGGGGGAGTGGCCATTTTATTACTTTGCGTCTTTTTCTTCCAAGGCCAAAATAGCAGAGGGTTTAGAGAGAGCTTGGAAGCAAGAGGGAAAATCTTCTGATTTTGAGTTTCTGAGATTGTTAAGAGGAAGAAGGAGAATTTCTAAGCCCTAACACTATCTTTTGCTAGCATTCAATCAAGTTAATCTACCCCTAACTCTAATATTGGGTTGTTGTAATTTTCTATTCATTGGAAATTGGGTTTTGGTTGAATTGTTGTAGAAAATGTTGTTTATATGTATGTATTCTCTTGTTAAATCTGTTAGTTATCCTTTATAAGTCTATGTTGGTGTTCAAATACATGAAATTTGGGTTTATAAAGAGAAAAATAAATAATAGTGTTTTTGTTTGAAATTGGCTTTAGAAAGTACGAAAATTGATGCTTTATATGTGTTATAATTTGAAATTTGTTGTTGAATTATGTTACTATGATAAGAAAAGAAAGCAACGTAGTTTAAATCATGTCAATTGATTAGGAAAGGAATTCGTGGTGATCGAATTCGTTAAAAGTGTAAAAATGGAAGAAATTTGGAAAAACTGTGGTTTTGATTCCTCAAAATGATGTATATGTGATGTTTTGTTTATAGAATGGTGTATAGCATGGTTAACTAGGATATTACAAAGTTTTGGATGTTGAAGTGTGGTGAAATTATATGGAATTGGGATTTTTGGCCTATAACAGAGTCTAAGTTTGCGTTCTGCAAAATTGAAACTTGTGCATCAGCATAAGCGTTCTTTGTTACGAGCTAAGCCATTTGCATCTGGGCGCGGCGGCTTAGACGCCCCAAAAATGTATACATCACCCATCTTGAGTTGCCAAATACATGGTACAGAATACAAATACAAACTTAATTATACAAACGTCGTGTAATATACGACAAGACATATCCTATGAGTTTTAATACAAATACTGTCATCTAGACAATATCCACACTCAATGGAGTCTTCATTACATTTATTATCACTTTATTTAACAGAATAGTGAGGACTACTAATGTTATCATCTGGACCGTCACTCCGTTCCCCGACTCGTCCCAGCTATATTCTCATTTCCCGAAGAGAACAGTGAAAGAAAGGATGAGCTCAACTAGCCTGGTAAGAAATATTATGACTAAGATAATGCAAAATAAATTATCATTAGCCTTCAACAATGTTAAACTGATAAAATACAATAGAAATCAAGTTTAACTGCAACGGAATAAGAAATCCATTAAAAGAGTCAAGTAGAGCATGATATCTACTATCTCATATATTTTAAAATGTTTTCATAAATTTTTATCGCAGAGACTCAGCTTAATAAATAAACCACATCATCGAATCATCCCTGCACTACAGGCCAAATAATGCATTTAATCATTCAAAAATGCCATACTCATAAGATTTCATCACCAATGATCAAATCCCTCATCAAAAATCTGCATATATACTGTATAGGATTCCCAAGCAATAAAATCCTATTTTCCAATTTTGTTACTTCACGTAACATATTTTATTCATTTACTCATAACTAGTTCATTTTCATGAAAAGTACCAAATCAGTCCAAAAAATATTTCTTTTCTGGGATTTAGCAGAATATAGTCCCATATTGAACATATATTTTTCTCAGAATTTTTAAAATTCATTTACTATTTTTCATATGGCCAAAACTGACAAATATTTAGACATTTATCATAAATTGTACTTTTGTCCAAAAATTACAAAATTTATAGGGTATACTCCTGCTATATACATGTACTCCCAATAAAAATTTCACCAATTTTGGAGTTAACCACAAAGAGTTATAAGGGTTTACTTTTAAAATAGTCTTTTCCCATAAAATCCATAACTCTTAATCTATACATCCAAAAATCGCCATTTTTGGATACAATCTAGAAAACTCATCAAATTATCATTTCAAATTTTTCCAGAATTTTTAAGGATCATAAAAATTACGAAACTGCAAATAGATTTTCACCCGCCATGCGGTAATCCACGTAAACAGATCATTTCCACAATTTAATAAGGAACGAATACAAAGGATCATTTAGCATGCATGTGGTAATCCACATAGACAGGTTATTCCAACAAAATAATAAAGAATAGAATAACAAAAGAATTCACCATGCATGCGATAGACCGCACAGACATGTTATTCCCAACAGAATAATAAAGAATAGAACCAGGTCATGCGTAATCCGCACAGACATGATATTTCAACAAAATAATAAAGAATGGAATAACAACAGAATTCACCAGGCATGCGATAGACCGCACAGACAGGTTATTCCAACAGAATAATAAAGAATGGAACCAGGTCATATGTAATCCGCACAGACAGGATATTCCAACAGAATAATAAAGAATGGAATCAAGTCATGCGTAATCTGCACAAACAGGATATTCTAATAGAATAATAAAGAATGGAATAATAGAAGAATTTCACCATGTATGCAGTACTTTGCATAGACAGGTTATTCCAACATAATATTAAGGAATAGAATAACAATAGCTCTCTTCATGAATACGAAAGAAATAATACCCCTTACCTTAGAAAGAAACTAGATACTGGAGTAAAGAGGTAGCACTCTTATCTTCTTATTTATGTCTATAATTTTTCTCTATAATAATTTGCTCTAAAGCTTTAGTGAATTGGTGAGAAATGAAGGAAGAATGAGCTTCTAATTATAAGAAAATATAGTTTCGATAATTGCACATTTTGGTGCTCGAAATATTACAGTGCTAAACCTCCAACTTTTCTTTCATTTTTAATTTAGTCCTGCAAGTATTATCAAACTTGCACCACCTCCCCTAATAGTAAATAATATGAATCAATAGTTATAATAATGTGAAAATACGAATTATAGTATAGTACCTCCATCTATACCTTCATTTTTAACTTAGTCATGCAAGTATTATCAATCCTGCACCAACTCCCCGAATAATACAAGAATGTGATTCAATAGTACACACATGTGAACAAATAGTTATATAAGCATGTGAATTAGTAGCGATTAATTGCTCATTTATCCGATTAATTACCCGATTTATCAATATAACCCCCAGACATCAATTATCATTGGAATAAATGTCGATTTTCACTAACACTATTAATCCCAACACAATGGAACTATTAATGTCATTTTTAATCAACACGAACTTATTCATCATTAATATTATAACTCACAATATTTAACAACCAGGTCGTTCCCAGGAAAGAGGGGGCTTTCCGATAAGGATTTCTCCTTATTGGCGCTCAATTAGATGACCAAACCTCTCCTTATGTAACTTCTGACATTGTAAATATTGTAATTTAATAATATGAATAACTTTGTCGTCTCAATTATTGATTTAATAATATATCATATTATATGGATGATCTTGTGATAATAATTGAATCAATAATATGAGAGATATGATGCATCAATTCTTTAAATAATAATTGAGTATAACCGAGTGACTTCTTACGTAAGCATCAATAATCAATACTGTGTATTACTATGCGACCACAGCGTATTCATCGTACTTTTTTACTACTTAGGGTAGTTCAACTATTTTAAAGGTAAAACTTCCGCCATTATTTTCATAAAAAGATATTTCTGTCGTTTTCTCATTCCGACAATAATTCCGTTGTGGGGTCCACCAATGATTATTGGCCATTGTTATTTAATATTCCTCGTTAAAATGAATATTCCCCGACCAATCGAATATTTTATAACCACTTGCATACTTTGCAAAATTTATAAATATTACCCACAACTATAACATTATATCAAATCCACACCATAATATTCAAAAAAATATTTCAAGAAATTTAAATCTTTATTCATAAAATTTGGGGTCTCACAATCTCCCCTCCTTATAAAATTTCACCCTCAAAATTTACGTACGTACCTGGTATGCCGAAGAGATGAGAATACCTTGACTTCATTTCAAATTCTAACTCTTGAGATATAACCTTTGAGTGTTGAATACGATCCTTCTTATCCAAGAATTTAACACGTATCTCCCCATACGTTAAATCTTCTGCTATCTCGTTTAGTTCTAATTTAATAACGTGGTTCGGGTCATCCACATATTTACGTAACATCGATACGTGAGAAACGTTATGAACACGCGACATACTTGGCGGTAAAACGAGTCTATAGGCCACAGTTTCTACTCGATCAAGGTTTTCAAATGGGCCAATTAAATCGAGGGTTGAGATAACGCCTTCTTGAACCTTCTTCTTCACATTCATCAGATTCGGGTGTGTAGCTTGAGCGATTTTAACTTTATCAGTTAAAGTCGTTTCTACTCATATATTCGTTATCTTCACGTGGGTCCCTAGAGTCTTTAACTCTATATTCATCATTTGTAAGTTATACGAAATGGGTTTTTGTGTTAACAACATCACACTCGTAAACGCATACGATCCTCTACTCAACACGTCAGCTACCACGTTCTCTCTTCAACAATGATATTGAATGGTATGATCGTAATCTTCAACAACTAGAGCCAATGTCTTCGGCGCATAATACGTTCATTCTAGGTGAAGAAATATTTAAGGGTTTTAGAAATGGGTTTTGTACTGAGGTCAATACAAAATTCGATTTCACGCTCTAGGGGTAAGCTAAGAAGTCTTCAGGAATACGTCAGAAATTTATTAACAATAGAAATATCATTCAAAATTATGACCCTCATCCAAGACTTGGATAACACGTCACATTGATATCTATCAACTTGCCACCGTTATTCACAACGTCCCCTACAGATATTCTAGCTTCGGTGTATTCCAAGACTTGGAAGTCACCAGCGAAAGGCTCAGGCCTCTTTACTTATGGCTTGATATGACAATGATTGACTTTAGTGGTTTGGTTTCTTGAATTCACATAACAGGTTGGTTAAGAATATGAAAGCTAACAACCTTACGAAAATAATCGATTTTAGCATGATGAGTAGTTAACCATTCGATTTCTAAAATCACATCAAAGGCAAGTATTTTCAAAGAGATAAGATCGACGGGTAACATGAAAGTGTCGATTTGAATCAACAAGATTTATAAATAGTGGAGGTAACGAAGGTTTCTACTAACGATGTTTTAACCAATAAGTTAAAGTCTAACTTCTCTGGGTCAAATTTAAACGTTGAGCGCAAGCAAGAGAGATAAAAGAATGGGTAGAACCGGTATTTAACAAGGTATAGACTTCGCAAGAATTTATAATTAACTAACCCGTGCTAACTTCGTTCGAGTTACTCGCTTTTTGAGAAGTCACGAAAAACGCTCTCCCTGAGACCACCGACTTTGTTTTGTCCATATCCGCCTTTGGTGCTACCGTCCCAGCTGGACTTGACTCTGGTGCACGATAAAATCGGGTTAGGTGACCTTCTTTTCCACAATTGTAACATGCTTTGGACTGCATCACGCAGTTTGGACTGATATGTCCCTCCCTTCCGCATTTGAAGAATACAATTGGTGGCCGTTCTCCTTCCTTAAAAACGGGTGTTGGTGCTGCTGTCTTTCAATCATTGTTGAACCTTCTCTTCTTGAAATTTACACTCCTATTATCTTGGCCATGATTACCATCGAAGTGGTTACCATTCTTGGCATGATAATTTCCCCCACGATGGTTTTCATTGTTCCGATGGCCGTTGCCACCGGTATGATTATTATTGTGTTGCTGGTCATTACCTTTTGGTTTAGCTGACTCAACGGTCTCATGTGCTTCATTTCTTATCTCAACATTTTCAGATGCCTTTCTCAAACACTGTCACAAAACAAGGGTTAATTGACATGTCACATATTATCCCTATACTCTGACCGACCAATTAAATACCAAATAAACTTAGGTAGGTCATACTAGCGAAGAAATTCCCCGTCTCTCCCCTCCTAGTTCTTGTCTCACATCTCAGCCAAGGATCATATCCCTAAGCTTTGATACCAACTGTGACGCCCCAAAAATAGGTATACATCACCCATCTTGGGTCGCCACTTACATGGTACATAAATTCAAATATAAACTTAATTATACAAACATCGTGTAATATACGACAAAACATATGCTATGAGTTTTTATACAAATATTGTCATCTAGACAATATCCACACTTAATGGAGTCCTCGTTACATTTATTATCACACTATTTAACAGAATAGTGAGGACTACTAATGCTATCATCTGGACTGTCACTCCATTCCTCGACTCGTCCCAGCTATATTCTCATTTCCTGAAGAGAACAATGAAAGAAAGGGTGAGCTCAACTAGCCTAGTAAGAAGTATTATGACTAAGATAATGCAGAATATATTATCATTAGCCTTCAACAATGTTAAACTGATTAAATACAATAGACATCAAGTTTAACTGCAGCGGAATAAGCAATCCATTAGAAGAGTCAAGTAGAGGATGATATCTACTATCTTCTATGTTTTAAAATGTTTTCACAATTTTTATTGCTGAGACTCAGCTTAATAAATAAACCACATCATTGAATCATCCCTGCACTACGGGCCAAGGATATTCATTAAATCATCAATGGTCATGACTATACCGAATAATCCATGGTTATAATCATACCAAAAATTGTCCATCAATGCACTACATGCCATTGAACACTTTTACAACATCATTTATAACATTACAGGTCATGATTATACCGAATGATCCCTAGTCATAATCATACCAAGTCCATTTATGCACGTAAGCCAAAGATGACTTTCATCACAATATAAGCATGAGGATGATGACAATGATATAAGCATTAATCAAACGAAAACAAGGATAAATATTAAAGACTTTAAATTTATCCAAATATTTTCAATCACTTAATAAACTCATCGTCTAATATTATTAATATTATAACAATATTTTAATCACTTCTTAAACTTATAAACAACTTATTTCAATTGTTTACACTTTACCAAATAATGCTTTTGATCATTCAAAAATGCCATACTCATAAGATTTCATCACCAATGATTAAATCCCTCATCAAAAATCTGCATATACACTATATAAGATTCCCAAGCCATAAAATCTTATTTTCCGATTTTGTTACTTCACGTAACATATTTAATTCATTTACTCATAACTAGTTCATTTTCATGAAAAATACCAAATCAGTCCCAAAAATATTTCTTTTCTAGGATTTAGCATAATATAGTCCCATATTGAACATATATTTTTCTCAGAATTTTTAAAATTCATTTATATTTTTCATATGGTCAAAACTGCCGAATATTTAGACATTTATCATAAATTGTACTTTTGTCCAAAAATTCCAAAATTTACAGGGTATACTACTGTTATATACATGTACTCCCAATATAAATTTCACCAATTTTGGAGTTAACCACAAAGAGTTATAAGGGTTTACTTTTAAAATAGTCTTTTCCCATAAAATCCATAACTCTTAATCTATACATCCAAAAATCGCCATTTTTGGACACAATCTAGAAAACTCATCAAATTATCATTTCAAATTTTTCCAGAATTTTTGAGGGTTAAAAAAATTACGAAACTGCAAATGGATTGTGACGCCCCCAAAATAGGTATACATCACTCATCTTGAGTCGCCAAATACATGTTACAAAAATACAAATACAACTTAATTATACAACAGTCGTGTAAAATATGACAAAGCATAAATTGAAAGTTTTAATAAGAATATTGTCATCTAGACAATATCCACACTCAAAGGAGTCCTCATTACATTTATTATCGCACTATATCATAGAATAGTGAGGACTACTAATGCTATCATCTGAACCATCACTCCGTTCCCCGACTAGTCCCTGCTACGTTCTCATTTCCTGAAGAGAACAATGAAAGCAAAAGGGTGAGCTCAACTAGCCCAGTAAGAAATATTATGACTAAGATAATGCAGAAGAAATTATCGTTAGCCTTCAATAGTGTTAAACTGATACAATATAACAAACATCAAGTTTAACTGCAGCGGAACAAGCAATCCATTAAAAGAGTCAAGTAGACAATAAAATCTACTATCTTCTATGATTTCAAAGGTTTTTTTATCACTTTTATCGCTGGGACTTAGCTTAATAAATAATCCACATCATCCCTGCACTACGGCCAATGATATTCATTAGTATCACAACCACAAATTATCCATGCACTACGGGCCAAGGATATTCGTGTATTCATCAATGGTCATGATCATGCCAACAACTGTCCATCAATGCACTACAGGCCAATGAGGACTTTTACCACATCATTTGTAACATTACAGTTATGATTATACCGATTAATCCCTAGTCATAATCATACCAAGTCCATCTATGCACCACAGGCCACAGATGACTTTCAACATAAAATAACATGAGGATGATGACAATGATATAAGAATTCAATAAAATAAGGTCAAGAATTAATTTATCTAGGAACCAATAATGTCCAAATTGTCAACATGATACTGCTTTGTGGAGTAAAATTCAAGAATGCTCAGAAGAATATTTCCATAAAAAGATACTGGATGAAGTGCAAATTTCCAGGATATTCTACTAATTACATGGAGTATAGAATCCAAAACTTTAACTAACTGAGTATAATAGAATATATGAAATTGCAAATGGATTTTCACCCACTATACGGTAATCTACGTATACAAATTATTTCCATAATTTAACAAGGAAGGAATACAAAGGATTATTCACCATGCATGTGGTAATCCACAAAGACAGGTTATTCCAACAGAATAATAAAGAATAGAATAACAGAAGAATTCACCATGCATGCGATAGATCGCGCATGTGTTATTCCCAATGTAATAATAAATAATGGAACCAGGTCAATGCGTGAACGTCTGCAGCATATGTATATTCCAATGAATAATAAATATTGAAAGCAGTCACGCGTAAACGCATAGATGGATATTCAACGAATAAGAAAGAATGAAATAACAAAAGACTTCACCAGGCATACGATAGACCGCACAGACAAGTTATTCCCAATGAATAATAAATAATGGAACCAATCAAATGCGTAATACGTCTGCAGCACGTGATATTCCAATGTAATAATAAAGAATGGAATAATAGAAGAATTTCACCATGTATCGCGGTAGCTTGCATATATACTCTGAGTTATTCAACGAGAATAATAAAGAATGGAATAACAGAAGTACTCTTCATGAATACGAAAGAAATAATACTCTTTACTTTAGAAGGAACTGGATATAGGAGTAGTGAAGTAGCAGAATACATTTCTTCTTTCTCTCTATAGTTTCTCTCTCTAGAGTTTTAGTGAATTCGTAAGAAATAATGAAGGAATGAACTTCTATTTATAGGAGAATGGACTGAATAGTAACTAATTCATGAACGGTCCAGATTGATTTACTTTTAAACTGACGGTCCATATTGATTTACTATGCGGTATTAATAAAATATTCTAATAAAACAAAATTTTTTAAATAAAATATAATATATTCTATTTATAGTCTAATAAAACAAATAACTTTATAAAAGTATTCATTTAATATAAAAAGATTTTACTATATGAAAACACTATGCATAATAAAATATATTATATTCTAATTATTGTCTAATAAAACAAATAACTTTATAAAAGTATTACATTTTATATAAAAAGATTTTACTATGCAAAATACTATGCATAATAAAATATAATATATTCTAATTATTGTCTAATAAAACAAATAACTTTATAAAAGTATTATGTTTTATATAAAAAGCTTTTCTGTTTTATTACATTAATAATACTAATAAAACAAAATTTATATATATATATAAACTCCCGTGACTTCATAAAAAGACACCTCAATATATTTAACAACATTTATCATCATTATTATAATTCACACTATTAATCGACCAGGTCATTTCCAGGAAAGAGGGGGCTTTCCAATAAGGATTTCTCCCTATTGGTGCGCAATTAGGTGACCAAACCTCTCCTTGGCAGAACTTCTAGACATCGTTAATATTTTAAATAATAATATTAATAGCTTCGTCGTCTCAATTATTGATTTAATAATATATAAAATATCGACAATAATTGAATCAAATAACGTGAGATACTATGCAGTAATTACTGTAGCAATAATTGGACAAAACTGAGTGACTTCTCACGTAAGCATCAATAATCAATACCGTGTGCTACTATTGTCAACGCCAGACATCGTATTCTTTACTTTTACTACTTAAGTAGTTCAATAGTTTTAACGATAAAACTTCCGCCATTATTTTCATAAAAATATTTTTGTCGTTTTCTCAATCCGACAATAATTCCGTTGTGGGGTTCACCAATGATTGTGTCGTCGTACGAATATTCCCTTTTAAAACGAATATTCCCTGACCAATCGAATATTATATAAGAACTTGCAAACTTTGCAAAATTTATAAATATTACCCACAACTATAACATTATATCAAATCCACACCATAATTTTGAAAAAAAAATATTTTGAGAAATTTAAATCTTTAATCATAAAATTTGGGGTGTCACATGGATTTTCAACCGCCATGCGGTAATCCACGTAAATAGATCATTTCCACAATTTAATAAGGAATGAATACAAAGGATCATTCACCATGCATGTAGTAATCCACATAGACAGGTTATTCCAAGAGAATAATAAAGAATAGAATAACAGAAGAATTCACCATGCATGCGATAGACCGCATGACGAGTTATTCCCAATGAATAATAAAGAATGGAATCGAATTAAATGCGTAATCCACACAGATAGGATATTCTAATAGAATAATAAAGAATGGAATAACAACAAAATTCACCAGGCATGCGATAGACCGCATAGACAGGTTATTCTAATAGAATAATAAAGAATGGAACCAGGTCATGCGTAATCCACACAGACAGGATATTCCAACAGAATAATAAAAAATAGAACCAGGTCATACGTAATCCGCACAAACAGGATATTCCTTTAGAATAATAAAGAATGGAATAATAGAAGAATTTCACCATGTATGCAAAGATTGCTTATGAGGCAGTTATTCCAACATAATAATAAGGAATGCAATAACAATAGCTCTCTTCATGAATATGAAAGAAATAATACCCCTTAGCTTAGAAAGAAACTGGATACTGGAGTAGAGAGGTAGCAGTCTTCTCTTCTGCTTTCTCTCTATAATTTCTCTCTATAATAATTGTTTTAAAGCTTTAGTGAATTAGTGAGAAATGAAGGAAGAATGAGCTTCTATTTATAGGAAAATATAGTTTCGATAATTTCACATTTTGGGGCTCGAAATAATACAATACAATACCTCCAACTTTTCTTTCATTTTTAATTTAGTCCTACAAGTACTATCAAACTTGCACCACCTCCCCTAATAGTAAATAATGTGAATCAATAGTTTAATCATGTGAATCAATAGTTATAATCATGTGAAAATACGAATTATAGTATAGTACCTCCATCTATACCTCCATTTTTAACTTAGTCATTCAAGTATTATCAATCTTGCACCAACTCCCCTAATAGTACAAGAATGTGATTCAATAGTAAACACATGTGAACAAATAGTTATATAAACATGTGAATTAGCAGCAATTAATTGCTCATTTATCCGATTAATTACCCGATTTATCAATATAACCCCCAGACATCAATTATCATTGGAATAAATATTGATTTTCACTAACACTAATAATCCCAACACAATGGAAGTATCAATGTCATTTTTAATCAACACGAACTTATTCATCATTAATATTATAACTCACAATATTTAACAACCAGGTCGTTCCTAGGAAAGAGGGGGCTTTCCGATAAGGATTTCTCTTTATTGGCGCAATTAGATGACCAAACCTCTCCTTGACAGAACTTCTAGACATTGTAAATATTGGAATTTAATAATATGAATAAGTTTGTCGTCTCAATTATTAATTTAATAATATATCATATTATACAGATGATACTTTGACAATAATTGAATTAATAATATGAGAGATATGATGCAAAGAATTATCGTAACAATAATTGAGTATAAATGAGTGACTTCTTACGTAAGCATCAATAATCAATCTGGTATTATTCTTTATACGCAACCACGCCATTCATCGTACTTTTACTACCGGGTACTTCAAGAGTTTTAAAGGTAAAACTTCCGCCATTATTTTCATAAAAAGATATTTACATCGTTTCTCATTACGACAATAATTTCCGTAGGGTCCACTAATGATTATACCGTTGTTATTAATATTCCTGTTAAAACGAATATTCCCCGACCAATCGAATATTTTATAACCACTTGCATACTTTGCAAAATTTATAAATATTACCCACAACTATAACATTATATCAAATCCACACCATAATATTCAAAAAAATATTTTGAGAAATTTAAATCTTTATTCATAAAATTTGGGGTCTCACAACGGTAGCTGCTTCTTTACATGGCAAGCATGCAGCTGCATGGTAACCTAGTGTAATATCTTGGCGCCGCTACCGCCAATAGCCAATCACAGATAGTGAAGTATGCTACTTCTGCAGACTTTGGTCATTCGTTATAACATGGCTTAATGATTATGTTAACGTGTTAAATGTGAAAAAACAAGGTTAAAGTAGAAGTGTATCATGTGATTAGTAATTCTAAAATACAAAGTTAGTAAGCGGTGAAAATGATATGTATGATTTAAGGAACTTAGTGAGCAATGAATAGGTGTTGAGAAATGTACACTTGTGGTTCTGAAATATGTATGGTAATGAAAGACTTGTGCTAAAATGATAAGATTAGCTAGAATTTTACATGTTATGGTATGTTAGCATATTTAATAGATATTGTGATTCCACTAAAATGTGTAGGTGAACGTGTGTTGTAATATTATAGCTTACGCTTGAGGCAAGTTTCCTAACTCTACCTTGTGATTATTGAGCAAATTTATTTACCCTATCTCAATTACAATTACGCCTGTTTCATAGCTATGCTATCTTTAAGTCAAATAATCTCTTTATTCCTAAATTTTACATTGAAGTTAAGTAAGCCTATTGATTCCATCTCGTGTATGATGTTACAAGTTCTTGTAACCTAATTCGTTACATCGAGCGAGTTTTACTTTCCTTATTATCATTCGAAGCATATATTGTTCTAATACATTGATTCAAAGGAGATTGTTCTAACTCTTCTGAATATAACTCTTTGCATGTATATCATGTTTACTCAATTATATATTGTTGTTATTCAATTTCTGACTTTAATAACCTTGTTCAAAGCTTTATTGTTGTATTAAACCTCCAAGTAGTAAGCAAACCATTATTCATTAAATTAATATATAATTGAATAGTGTTCTAAAATTTTAAAAACACTAATAAGTTAGTTCCGAGCTAAACTTTCTTTAGTGCGAAAATTCTAAATTCAAGCTGAGACGAACAACCCTAGCATAGGGGATTTTGTACGTGTAACGTTTAGATGTTTGTGCTCACAATGCTAAGGAATAATCGTAATGATAATATGATTCTAAACACATGAGCACTTCCAAATCATCCAAAGAATGTAGCCTGTAGTCGGAACAGTAAAGATGCAATCTACCTAAAGGAAGCCAGAGAACACTCACCAAATGGCTTACAAGAAAACAGAAGATCAAAGCACCAATTCAATCAGCATCCTGATTGAGATGTGAAGCCATTCAAGGGAAGTCTTCCACAAGCAACAGTAAGAAGACTTTAGATAATATGACTGACAAAAGGAAGTTAGCAATACAGTAGCTATCAAGATTAACAAAAGCTGACGATCTTAGGTGTGACTAAGATCGTAGTGCTTGCTAGATGAGAAGCAGGAACTGATGCAGTTTATACAAATATAATGGCTAAACTATAAAGAATAGACAAAGAAGATTAAACATGTGTCAGACCATTGATGATATGTGAACGAGAGATCATAGGGAGAAAGAGAGCTGAGCATGACCAATCAGATGAGTCTTGAAGTTCAGAAGGGCTAGAGCATTCAAACAAGTTGTCAGTGTCTAATGCAAGTCAAGGCAAGAAAAAGTGTTGAAGCACTGCACGAGTGAAGGAAGAGAGGTTTTGCATTACAAATCTATAGAACACTCTCAGAATCGTAGTGTTGTCTCAATGCCACTGTTAGGTTTGTAATATTCATGTGCACAATCAAATTGCAAAATAATGCGGAAGCGTGTAAAAATCAGAGTTTAAAAATTTACAAACCATATACCCGGATCACCCTTTATGCACAATTATTAATTAAACGAAAAGATATGAAGAACAAACATACCCTTGAAGATCCGAACGCTTCCTCAGGTACAAGTTCACCTCCAATCCTTTTCGTATTCAACTTGAATCCACCGGGTTTGGTTCCTTCCTTTGATCAACGTTAGCCACCCAAGCGTTTGGCCTCTAGAGGTGATCCAGCAAGGAAAAATAAAGAATTCAAGAAGATCGTGTATTTGGCTCAAACCCTAGTTTTCTATCTCTATAGAAAAGGGTACTCTCCAACAAATTGGAATTATGTCGTTGTTGTAAAAGTCAACAACCCTCACACCCATAATAAGACTCCTCTTATTTATAGATGTCGGCAACCCACCTTAACAATTAAGGAATTGGGATTTATTTAATTAATTAAATTCTTTTAATTAATTAAGCTCCCTAATCTTATTAGGGATAATTAATTAAACTCCTTTAACTAATTTTCCTTCCTAATCCAATTAGGAATAAATGAGAGTACATATATTAAATTAATTTCTAAACTCTTTTAGAAATTAAAATAATAATAATAATTGTAATAATATTAATAAGACTCCTCTTATTAATTTATATTTAATATTTCTAAAATATTAAATAATAAATATTAAGCTATTTAATTTATTCTATCACCATAGATTAAATTAAATATACTTAACATATTATTACGATTATGCCATTAACTTCTTAAATAATTATTCTTCCTTTTATGGTGTGACCCTTTAGGTTCTCCATATTAAACCTATTGTGAATAAATTAATTAGAACAATTCTAATCTTATTTAAATAAATAAATTAAACAATTAATTTATTTAAATAAATAATATTTATTCTACAATAGGATAAGCCTCCCCAGCGATCAACGACTTTCCGGATAATATAGATTTCAACATTAATCATTAAAGAACCTTTGAGTAAATAGTTACCGTGACAATTCAATCCTTCCACCATACAATGTCCCAATTAAATATAAGACATGGAATTCTTGTCGAGTCATATTTTATTTAATTATATGTATTTCGATCCTTAAATGCACAACTCAAATAATGCAAATTAGAAACTCCTTTCTAATTTCATTCACCTTGCCAAGGACTACTTTGGGTTGTCATTTATCGAATCACATAGGACATTTCTCTTCTTTTATTAGAAGTGGTAGATTCTTTATTGATCATACATTATCTCCATGTATAACTTATTATACCCAAGCATACCCTTTGATATACCCTAAGGGTCTTAAGGAATAAGTCAAAGTATAACTCATCATACATAAGATACTATATGATGATCTCAAGTCCAAGGATTACTTGTCTTACTATCACTACTGAGAATTCCTATTGACGAGTGCAAATAAAACTCCATTAGGTATTCCTTAGCGAGCCACGTTCGGTGAACTTATTCTGTAATAAGCTCCTACATACTTGCTTTAGTGTCTCCACACAAATGATCATGAGATCAATCATCCTCATCCAATGAGCAAGCAACGTATGTACCAATCTATCCGGATTCACTAATCCCCAATTTAGTAATCCAATGATTGCGAACTATTTTAGTTTTAAGCTTTTAAAGAATTTAGATCTCATTAGAATGATCATCATCATTATTCTAAAAGCATTGCTTAAAACTATGGGTTTATCACATATTATAAAACAGCATCATGTAGATAATAAAAAGCCTTTAATAAATTAATACTTTTTATTAATAAATGAATAATATTGTTACAAAGTATATACTTTATCATCAAACATGATTGGCTTGTGTCCATACTACTTTCAATCTCCCACTTGCACTAAAGCCAATCGTCATGGTATCTTATACTCTTCTTCTCTAAGTGACGATTATCTTGCTGTTGGATAAGCTTTAGTTAATGGATATGTAATGTTGTTCTTGAGAGTCCACTATCTCTATAGTGATTTTCCATCTTTCAATGATTCTAATAATCAAATGAAAGTGCCACAACACATGTTTAGATCCAAGATGAGACTTAGGAACTATTCCTAGTTCTGTAATGAACTTTTAATCCAAACAATCAACTTGCAGCTTCATTTATAGCTATTTACTTTGTCTTTATCACTAGACCAAAGAACTCTTTCTTTGTTTGGAACCTTTCCAATTCATCGCACCACCGCTCAAGGTAACCCTTTACCTTAAAGTGGATTTTTTCTGTCGTCTTGGTGCATCGAAAAACTTGAGTCCATTAAGCCCTCTAGTTTTAATTAAGACCCACCATGAATATGTTCACATCCTTAGTGCTTAGGTTAAGCACTTTAAGATGTTTTTCACCGACTCATAGTGAACTTCTCCATAATATGACCGATCAACATCGGTCTCGTATATTTCATTGCATACATGATTGTCACTCATGCGATCTCTCTTTTTTAATAGTTTGTGGGGACTATTAAGAGATACACTCCCATAGCTCATCGACATGAGACATCTCTTGGAGTTTGCCATGCTAAACGACTTTAGCATCAAATGAATATACGTTCCTTGGGTTAAGTCGAGCATCCCGTTGTTCTATCTATATAGATTTTATCCCCAATTATGATACTCTTCCCAAACCATTCATGGAGGAATGTTTAGACAACTTTATCATTACTGATTGTAGCATTGGCATGTTATTCCTTATCCGTAGTATATCAACATATAATATTAGGAATGTCATAGGCGCCCCCCGTCCCTTTTGTACACACTAGAACTCTTACCTCATCGTATGTAACTGGATCATCATCTTCTATGATGTGTACCTCATCATCATCATCCATGATGAATCCATACCTCCTAGGTATCTTTGGTACTTTTCCAGATTTATAATTCGGTTGTGGTACAATAGGTCTATCTATAGGTTCCTCTTAATTGACTTATAGTGTTTTGTGGTTCTTGAACTTTTCAAGATCTATTATCCTCCCACTAGCCCTTTTTAATGATAAACACCTTTATCTTAGAAGGCAGCGTGTTTCGTAACAAACACCTTTTGCTAAGTAGAATTATAGAACATATACCCTAAACTTACTTTAGGATGTCCCATAAATCTGTACATGTCAAATCTTGTCCCAAGCTTATCCTTCGAAACCTTTTCACATAAGTTGGACAACCCCTTATCTTAACATACTTAAGATTAGGAATCCTCTCTGTCCATAACTTTTATGGAGTCTTGGGGCTGGATTTTGAGGTTACCTTTTTCGTAGATATGCAGCCATTTCTAGGACATGATCCTAGAAGGATACTGGAATGTCGGTAAAATCATTTTGGATCGCACCATGTCCAACAAGGTACGATTTTTCATTCAGATACATCAATCAATTATTGGGTATCAGGATGTGTCCATTATGAGAAAACCATTTGAGATGATCTAGAAACTTATTTCTCAAATATTTATTCCTTGATCTAATCAAAGAATCTTAATACTTTGTCAATTTGTTTCACTTATGAATTCTTTGAACTTTTCAAATAATTCACACTTGTATTTCAACAAATACATTTATTCAACTCTTTGAATGATCATCTCCTTTTCTTATATTATTTTGTTCAATTTATAAAATAATTTTCCACGTAAGTCAAGTATACAAAATCTATTAAGTAATATTTCGGTTCTATACAAAACATTATTCTTATAAATAGAACAACAATTGTTCTTAATTATAATACCATCGATTTCATTGTCCAACAATAAAATGGAAATAATATTTTTAACAAGAACTGGAATACAATAACAACTTATTGACTTAATAGATTTGCCCGTAGGCATTGCTAAACTATAAGTTTCTATGGCTAATGTGGCAACCTTTGTTACATTTCCCGCACATAGGATTACTTATATTTGTTTAGCTTTCTACTTCTGCTTGGTCCCTTCATAAATTTATATTTATGATAACTAAAGTCGGTATCCAATACCCAAGTAGAACCTTGACTTAAAGAAAAAATTTATTTCAATCATGAACAAAAATCAGTATTATGTAGAAACTTCACTAAGCTTCTTTGGTTAGCCTCTGCAAGATGCTTCTCGCAGTTTCTTTCCAGTGTCCAGGCTTATTGCAGTGGAAGCAAACGCCTTTGCCATCCATATCAGTTTTGTCTTATTATCCTTTGATTACGCCTTTTCATTTTACCTTCTTTGAATCGTTCTTCTTTTGAAAGATCCTTTGGCCCCTACCATGAAGACATGGTCTTTCTTGGTTGGAAAGTGACTCTCAACATTTTTCAACATGTTAAGCAAATCAAAGAAAGTGATATCTAGCTTGTTCATATGAAAAATTCACAACAATTGTGAAAGGAGTCCGGGGTGAGTGCAAGATCAAATTTTGGCTCAACTCTCCATCCATGACAAAAACTTCGTTGTCCTAATTGATCAATCAAATTGATAATGTTAAGGACTTTTATCATCTTTCAGAGTGTCATCGGTTATTCTAGATCGGAAGAGCTCCTTAGATATCCGATATCTATCGGTCCTACTTTTCTCACCATCAACTACTTGATGTGCGGGAATATAGTAGGAGCATCCATAGTTTCATCTTGTGACGAAGCTCGTTACTCATGGATGCGAGCATGATGCATCGAGCCAATCGCGGCATCATCTTGCCACTTTCTAAAAGTAGCAATCTCTTCCTCAGAGGCATTGTCTGCAACCATTGCAGGGATAGGCGTATTAAGGACATAAGATAGCTTTTCAGCTATGAGAACTATTCTCAAATTCCTTAACCAATCCGTGTAATTCGGTCTGGTTAATTAACATCAAATATATTTCGCAGTGATAGTAATTTTAGACATTGTAAAATTCTGTAAATGAATTTGTAATTAAGAACATTTTAACATACATTCTTTTATTAATTACCAAAATAAATTAGGTCTTGTTTTAAATTGGTATCTCCCACTATTTTCTTCAAACTATATTACCCTCACTTATATAGTTCGGCAAAATCTAATTAAAGATTTGCTAGTGAGAATAAGGATCCCATTTCAAATGTATATAGCCTTGTGGTGACACAACAAACTATATATAAATAAATAGGTAGACAACTTTTGTCAATTACATCAACTATCTGAACTCCTTTTCTTTTTGCCTCTTAGATTATTTTGATTAAGTGGTGGCACATCCGAATCAAAATTATCTAAGTTAAGTCCGACCTAGCACTCCATATATTCAAAAAGAAAAATATCATCCTTGTGGTGACACAACAAAACAATATTGTTCAATTTTCTTTATAAGCATCAAATGTGATAAATTAACATCTTAAATACTTAATACTTGCCTTGTGGTGACACAACAAACTCATATTAAATATTTAATACTCTATTAATTTTATCATGCTAGAAAGCGACGCTCGATATTCCAAATATCTTTGAGCGCTTAGGACTTAATATAAAAATTGAGGGATTTGTTATTAATTTGTCTCATCTTGTTTAGCGCATGCATGCATATATATATAAAATACGCGTCATATTAATTAACATGCGAAGCATGTTTGCATAATATATAATATACATAGTATAAGCATACACATATAGAATACTATATTCTACCCGGATTGATTATGGACTTTTATTCTAGTTTGGTTCACTAGAGCCACCAAGTGAACCAAAAGGTCAAACCCTAGGGGTGCAAGAAATAATATTTAAATATAACTATTACATTTAAACCCGGGCTCCATTACAAACGGGTCTTCAAGCGCTCCTTGTTCCTGAATCTCTAATTCTTCAAAATAATTCTAATTATTCCTATTACAAAACTATTTTAAAATAAATAGAAACCTTGATCAGCAGTCAAGGGGAAGTACATAGGAGGGGAATAGAATTTACATTAAGAAAAAATTAGAGAAGAAGAGGTACGCAGACCCCATTTAATAAAACCCATACATTCATGCATCCAACTAAAATAAAATCCAATCATATTGGTCAATAGTGTTAGGTTTGTAATATTCATGAGCGCAATCAAATTGCATAAAAAGTGCGGAAGCGTGTAAAATCAGAGTTTAAAAAATTTACAAACCATATACCCGGATCACCCTTTATGCATAATTATTAATTTAACGAAAAGATAAAGAATAAAATCATACCCTTGAAGATCGAGCTTCCTCAGGTACAAGTTCACCTCCAAATCCTTTCGCGTTCAACTTGAATCCACCGGGGTTTTGTTCCTTCCTTTGATCAACGTTAGCCACCCATGTGTTTGGCCTCTAGAGGTGATCCACCAAGGAAGAGTAGGAATTCAAGAAGAAGGGTGGTTGGCTAAACCCTAGTTTTTCTATCTCTATAGAAAAGGCGTACTCTCCAACAAATTGGAATTATTACGTATTATGTTTAAGTCAACAACCCATACCACCCATAATAAGACTCCTCTTATTTATAGATGTGGGCAACCCACCTTAACAATTAAGAAATTGGATTTTAATTAATTAATTCTTTTAATTAATTAAGCTCCCTAATCTTATTAGGGATAATTAATTAAACTCATTTAACTAATTTTCCTTCCTAATCCAATTAGGAATAAATGAGAGTACTTATATTAAATTAATTCCTAAACTCTTTTAGAAATTAAAATAATAATAATTGTAATAATATTAATAAGACTCCTCTTATTAATTTATATTTAATATTTCTAAAATATTAAATAATAAATATTAAGCTATTTAATTTATTCTATCATCATAGATTAAATTAAATATACTTAACATATTATTACGATTATGCCATTAACTTCTTAAATAATTATTCTTCCTTTTATGGTGTGACCCTTTAGGTTCTCCATATTAAACCTAGGTTGTGAATAAATCAATTAGAAACAATTCTAATCTTATTTAAATAAATAAATTAAACAATTAATTTATTTAAATAATATTTATTCTACAATAGGGATAAGCCTCCCTAGCGATCAACGACTTTCCAGATAATATAGATTTCAACATTAATCATTAAAGAACCTTTGAGTAAATAGTTACCGTATAATTCAATCCTTCCACCATACAATGTCCCAATTAAATATAAGACATGGAATTACTGTCAAGTCTTATTTTATTTAATTATATGTATTTCGATCCTTAAATGCATGACTCCAATAATGCAAATTAGAAACTCCTTTCTAATTTCATTACGCGCCTTAACCAAGGACTCTTTGGGTTGTCATTTATCGAATCACATAGACATTTCTCTTCTTTTATTAGAAGTGGTAGATTCTTTATTGATCATACATTATCTTCATGTACAACTTATTATACCCAAGCATACCCTTTGATATACCCTAAGGGTCTTAAGGAATAAGTCAAAGTATAACTCATCATACACAAGATACTATGATGATCTCAAGTCCAAGGATCACTTGTACTACTATTACTACAGGAATTCCTATTGACAGGCAAATAAAACTCCATTAGGTATTCCTTAGCGAGCCACGTTCAGTGAACTTATTCTCTAATAAGCACCTACATACTTGCTTTAGTGTCTCCACACAAATGATCATGAGATCAATCATCCTCATCCAACGAAAGCAAGCAACGATGTACCAATCTATCCGGATTCACTAATCCCCAATTTAGTAATCCAATGATTGGGAACTATTTTAGTTTTAAGCTTTCTAAGAATTTAGATCTCATTAGAATGATCATCATCATTATTCTAAAAGCATTGCTTAAAACTATTGGTTTATCACATATTATAAAACAGCATCATGTAGATAATTAAAAGCCTTTAATAAATTAATACTTTTTATTAATAAATAAAATAAGATTGTTACAAAGTATATGCTTTATCATCAAACATGATTGGCTTGTGTGCATAGTACTTTCAATCTCCCACTTGCACTAAAGCCAATCGCCATGGTATCTCATACTCTTCTTCTTCAAGTGACGATTATCCTGCTGTTGGATAAGCTTTAGTTAATGGATATGTAATGTTGTTCATGAGAGTCCACTATCTCTATAGTGATTTCCCATCTTTCAATGATTCTAGTAATCAAATGAAAGTGCCACAACACATGTTTAGATCGAAGATGAGACTTAGGAACTATTCCTAGTTCTGTAATGAACTTTTATCCAAACAATCAACTTGTAGCTTCATTTATAGCTATATACTTTGTCTTTATCACTAAACCAGCAACTTTTTGCTGTTTGGAACCTTTCCAATTCACTGCATCACTGTTCAAGGTAACACTTTACCTTAAAGTGGATTTTTGGTCGTCTTGGTCTGTCTGAAAAACTTGAGTCTATAAAGCCCTCTAGTTTTAATTCAGACCCACCATGTATGCTCACATCCTTAGTGCCGGTTAAGCACTTTAAGATGTTTTTCACTGACTCATAGTGAATTTCTCCATAATATGACTGATCAACATCAGGTCTCGTACATTTCATCGCATACATGATTGTCACTCATGCGACCTCTCTTTTCAGGAGTCTGTGGGGACTATTAAGAGAGATACACTCCATGGCTCATCAACATAAGACATCTCTTGGAGTTTGCCATGCTAAACGACTTTAGCATCAAATGAATATACGTTCCTTGGGTTAAGTTGAGCATCCTTTTAAATCTATCTATATAGATTTGCATCCCCAATAATGATACTCTTCCCAAATCATTAATGGACGATTGTTTAGACAACTTTATCTTTATTGATTGTAGCATTAGTATGTTATTCCTCATCCGTAGTATATCAATATATAATACTAGAAATGTCACGACGCTCCCACTGACCCTTTTGTACACACTAGAACTCTTACCTCATCGTATGTAACTCTGGATCATCATCTTCTATGATGCGTACCTCATCATCATCATCCATGATGAATCCATACCTCCTAGGTATCTTTGGTACTATTCTAGATTTACGATTCGGTTGTGGTACAATAGGTCTATCTACAGGTTCCTCTTATTTGACTTATAGTATTTTGTGGTTCTTGAACTCTTCAAGATCTATTATCCTCCCACTAGCCCCTTTTAATGATAAACACCTTTATCTTAGAAGGCAGCGTGTTTCGTAACAAACACCTTTTGCTAAGTAGGATTATAGAACATATACCCTAAACTTACTTTAGGATGTCCCACAAATTGTACTTGTCAAATCTTGTCCCAAGCTTATCCTTTGAAACCGTTTCACATAAGTTGAACAACCCTTATCTTAACATACTTAAGATTAGAAATCCTCCCCATCCATAACTTTTATGGAGTCTTGGGGCCGGATTTTGAGGTTACCATTTTCGTAAATATGCAGCCATTTCTAGGACATTATCCTGAAGGATCTTTGGAATGTCGGTAAAATCATTATGGACCGCACCATGTCCAACAAGGTACGATTTTTCATTCAGATACATCAATCAATTATTGCATATCAGGATGTGTCCATTATGAGAAAACCTATTTGAGATGATCTAGAAACTTATTGCACAAGTATTTATCCTTGATCTAATCAAAGAATCTTAATACTTTGCCAATTTGTTTCACTTACGAATTCTTTGAACCTTTCAAATAATTCACACTTGTATTTTAGCAAATACATACATTCAACTCTTTGAATGATCATCTCCTTTTCTTATACTAATTTGTTTAATAGGCAAAATTATTTTCATGTAAGTCAAGTATACAAAATTTATTAAGTAATATTCCAGTTCTATACAAAACATTATTATTATAAATAGAACAACAATTGTTCTTAATTATAATACCAAAGATTTCATTGTCCAACAATAAAATGGAAATAATATTTTTAACAAGAACTGGAATACAATAACAACTTATTGACTTAATAGATTTGCCCGTAAAGCGATCTAAACTATAAGTTTCTATGGCTAATGCAGCAACCTTTGCTTCATTTCCCACACATAGGATTACTTATCTTTGTTTAACTTTCTACTTCTGTTTGGTCCCTTCATAAATCTATATTTATGATAACCAAAGCCGGTATCCAATACCCAAGTAGAACATTGACTTAAAGAAAAATTTATTTCAATCATGAACAAAAACTGTATTGTAACCGAAACTTCACTAAGCTTCTTTGGTTAGCTTCTGCAAGATGCTTCTCGCAGTTTCTTTCCAGTGTCCTGGCTTATTGCGGTGGAAGCAAACTCTTTTGCTATCCATATCAGTTTTGTTCTTATTATCCTTTATTTTGCCTTTCTGTTTACCTTCTTTGAATCGTTCTTCTTTTGAGAAGATCCTTTGGCCCCTACCAAGTAAGACTTGATCTTTCTTGGTTGAAAGTGACTCTCAACCTTTTTCAATATGTTAAGCGAATCGGTGAGGCCGATATCTAGCTTGTTCATATGAAAATTCACAACAATTGTGAAAGGAGTCCGGAGTGAGTGCAAGATCAAATCTTGGCTCAACTCTCCATCCATGACAAAACTCATTGTCTAATTGATCAATCAAATTGATAATGTTAAGGACTTTTATCATCTTTCAGAGTGTCATTGGTCATTCTAGATGGGAAGAGCTCCTTAGATATCCGATATCTATCGGTCCCTACTTTCCTCACCATCAACTACTTGATGTGCAGGAATATAGTAAGAGCATCCATAGTTTTATCTTGACGCCGAAGCTTGTTACTCATGGATACAAGCATGATGCATTGAGCCAATCATGCATCATCTTGCCACTTTCTAAAAGTAGCAATCTCTTCCTCGGAGGCATTATGCGCAACCATTGCGGGATAGGCGTATTAAGGACATAAGATAGCTTTTCAGCTATGAGAACTATTCTCAAATTCCTTAACCAATCCATTTAATACGGTCCGATTAACTTAGCATCTAATATGCTTCATGATGATAGTAATTTAGACATTGTAAAATTACAGAAATGAATTTGTAATTAACAACATTTTAACATACATTCTTTTATTAATTACCAAAATAATTTAGGTCTTGTTTTAAATTGGTATCTCCCACTATTTTCTTCAAACTATATTACCCTCACTTATATAGTTCGGCAAAATCTAATTAAAGATTTGCTAGTGAGAATAAGGATCCCATTTCAAATGTATATAGCCTTGTGGTGACACAACAAACTATATATAAATAAATAGGTAGACAACTTTTGTCAATTACATCAACTATGCAACTCCTTTTCTTTTGCCTCTTAGATTATTTTGATCAAGTGGTGGCACATCCAGAATCAAAATTATCCAAGTTAAGTCCGACCTAGCACTCCATATATTCAAAAAAGAAAATATCATCCTTGTGGTGACACAACAAAACAATATTGTTCAATTTTCTTTATAAGCATCAAATGTGATAAATTAACATCTTAAATACTTAATACTTGCCTTGTGGTGACACAACAAACTCATATTAAATATTTAATACTCTATTAATTTTATCATGCTAGAAAGCGCTTACGTTCGATATTCCAAATATCTTTGAACGCTTAGGACTTAATATAAAAAAATTGAGGGTTTGTTATTAATTTGTCACATCTTGTTTAGCGGCATTTACATATATATATATATAAAATACGCGTCGTATTAATGAACATGTGAAGCATGTTTGCATAATATATAATATATATAAAATACATGCATGCACATATAGAATACTATATTCTACCCTTGATTGATTATGGACTTTTATTCTAGTTTGGTTCACTTTAGAGCCACCAAGTGAACCAAAAGGTCAAACCCTAGGGGTGCAAGAAATAATATTTAAATATAACTATTACATTTAAACCCTGGCTCCATTACAAACGGGTCTTCAAGCGCCTTGCTCCTTGCTCCTTGATCTCCAATTTTTCAAAATAATTCTAATTATTCCTATTACAAAACTATTTTAAAATAAATAGAAACCTTGATCGTGATCGAGGGAAGTACATAGGAGGAGTTAGAATTTACATTAAGAAAAATTAGAGAAGGCGAGGCACGCAGTAGACCCCATTTAATAAAACCCATATATTCATGCATCCAACTAAAATAAAATCCAATCGCATTGGTCAATAGTCCATAATCAATCCCATTTATTATCATACACATCACCATATGCATCAATAAATAACATTCATCTTACGAATAATAAACATTTAATATATATATTGATATCATTTAATAGGCAAATTTAGTTAGTATAAAATCTATTTTTGAATAAAAATAAACTCCTTTATTTAAATCCAAATTTAAATCAAAATAAAACTATTTTATTTTAATTTATCCTATTTTGAATAAAATAAACTATTTTATTTTAATCAAAATCTTTAATCAAAATAAACTCCTTTATTTTAATTAATTATGGAATCTAATTCCAATAAAAAAAAATCTTTAATTAAAATAAACTCTTTTATTTTAATTAATTATGGAATCTAATTCCATGTAAAAAAAAATATTAAAGGAAACACGGATTATCTTTCCTATTCACAAATAAACTCCTTTATTTTGAATAATATGAAATCTTATTTCATATTTAAATAAACTCCTTTATTTAAGGAAATATGGATTTTCTTTCCTATTCACAAATAAACTCTTTTATTTTGAATAATATGAAATCTATTTCATATCTAAATAAACTCCTTTATTTAAGGAAAGATCAATTTCAACTCCAATTAGTTATCATGGAATCCAATTCCAACTCTAATTAGTTAGCATGAAATTCTAATTTTAAAATTAAAATAAAACTATTATTTTAAAATTAAAATAAACTTTTATTTAAAATTAAAATAAACCTTTTATTTTAATTATAAAATTATTGAGAATAATATATATATATATATATATATATATATATATAACCGTATATATAATAATATATATATATTAGTTACGGTGTTACTTTCATTATATAAAAAAAAACACCTGCTTGCTTGTTTTTCCTTGATTTCCGTGCCCCTTCAAAAAAAAACCTGCCGGCTTTTTTTTTTTTTTTTTTTTATATGTTATCCGTGCCATGTTCTCCTTCCTGTTGCTATCCACGAATCCTTGAAGATCAGGTGCTTATCACGTGAATTTCATGGGAATGAAGCAGAAATAAAAAACGGCATGAACAAACAAAAAAAAAAAAAAAAATTCGTTTGTTCTTTTTTTAATTTTATACAATAAAATTATGCCCTAATAAATTGTTCTAAACACATATCAATATATAAATTAAAATAATTAATAATTTGCATAAATGTTTGGCTCTGATGCCACTGTTAGGTTTGTAATATTCATGAGCGCAATCAAATTGCATAAAAAGTGCGGAAGCGTGTAAAATCAGAGTTTAAAAAATTTACAAACCATATACCCGGATCACCCTTTATGCATAATTATTAATTTAACGAAAAGATAAAGAATAAAATCATACCCTTGAAGATCGAGCTTCCTCAGGTACAAGTTCACCTCCAAATCCTTTCGCGTTCAACTTGAATCCACCGGGGTTTTGTTCCTTCCTTTGATCAACGTTAGCCACCCATGTGTTTGGCCTCTAGAGGTGATCCACCAAGGAAGAGTAGGAATTCAAGAAGAAGGGTGGTTGGCTAAACCCTAGTTTTTCTATCTCTATATAAAAGGCGTACTCTCCAACAAATTGGAATTATTACGTATTATGTTTAAGTCAACAACCCATACCACCCATAATAAGACTCTTCTTATTTATAGATGTGGGCAACCCACCTTAACAATTAAGGAATTGGGTTTTAATTAATTAATTCTTTTAATTAATTAAGCTCCCTAATCTTATTAGGGATAATTAATTAAACTCCTTTAACTAATTTTCCTTCCTAATCCAATTAGGAATAAATGAGAGTACTTATATTAAATTAATTCCTAAACTCTTTTAGAAATTAAAATAATAATAATTGTAATAATATTAATAAGACTCCTCTTATTAATTTATATTTAATATTTCTAAAATATTAAATAATAAATATTAAGCTATTTAATTTATTCTATCACCATAGATTAAATTAAATATACTTAACTATATTATTACGATTATGCCATTTACTTCTTAAATAATTATTCTTCCTTTTATGGTGTGACCCTTTAGGTTCTCCATATTAAACCTGGTTGTGAATAAATCAATTAGAACAATTCTAATCTTATTTAAATAAATAAATTAAACAATTAATTTATTTAAATAATATTTATTCTACAATAGGGATAAGCCTCCCTAGCGATCAACGACTTTCCGGATAATATAGATTTCAACATTAATCATTAAAGAACCTTTGAGTAAATAGTTACCGACAATTCAATCCTTCCACCATACAATGTCCCAATTAAATATAAGACATGGAATTACTTTATCAAGTCTTATTTTATTTAATTATATGTATTTTCGATCCTTAAATGCACAACTCCAAATAATGCAAATTAGAAACTCCTTTCTAATTTCATTACGCGCTTAACCAAGGACTCTTTGGGTTGTCATTTATCGAATCACATAGGACATTTCTTCTTTTATTAGAAGTGGTAGATTCTTTATTGATTATACATTATCTTCATGTACAACTTATTATACCCAAGCATACCCTTTGATATACCCTAAGGGTCTTAAGGAATAAGTCAAAGTATAACTCATCATACACAAGATACTATGATGATCTCAAGTCCAAGGATCACTTGTACTACTATCACTACAGGAATTCCTATTGACAGGCAAATAAAACTCCATTAGGTATTCCTTAGCGAGCCAATGCTCAATGAACTTATTCTCTAATAAGCACCTACATACTTGCTTTAGTGTCTCCACACAAATGATCATGAGATCAATCATCCTCATCCAATGAGCAAGCAACGTATGTACCAATCTATCCGGATTCACTAATCCCCAATTTAGTAATCCAATGATTGGGAACTATTTTAGTTTTAAGCTTTCTAAGAATTTAGATCTCATTAGAATGATCATCATCATTATTCTAAAAGCATTGCTTAAAACAATGGGTTTATCACATATTATAAAACAGCATCATGTAGATAATTAAAAGTCTTTAATAAATTAATACTTTTTATTAATAAATAAAATAAGATTGTTACAAAGTATATGCTTTATCATCAAACATGATTGGCTTGTGTGCATACTACTTTCAAATAGTCCATAATCAATCCCATTTATTATCATACACATCACCATATGCATCAATAAATAACATTCATCTCATGAATAATAAACATTTAATATATATATTTATATCATTTCTTTTAATGGGCAAGTTTAGTTAGTATAAAATCTAATTTTGAATTAAAATAAACTCCTTTATTTTAATCCAAATTTAAATCAAAATAAAACTATTTTATTTTAATTTATCCAATTTTGAATGAAATAAACTATTTTATTTTAATCAAAATCTTTAATCAAAATAAACTCCTTTATTTTAATTAATTATGGAATCCAATTCCATGTAAAAAAAAAAAATCTTTATTAAAGGAAACACGATATTCTTTTCCTATTCACAAATAAACTCCTTTATTTTGAATAATATGAAATCTTATTCCATATTTAAATAAACTCCTTTATTTAAGGAAATTATGATTCTCTTTCCTATTCACAAATAAACTCCTTTATTTTGAATAATATGAAATCTTATTTCATATCTAAATAAACTCCTTTATTTAAGGAAAAATAGAATCCAATTTAAACACCAATTAGTTAGCATGGAATCCAATTCCAACTCTAATTAGTTAGCATGAAATTCTAATTTTAAAATTAAAATAAATCTTTTATTTTAATATTAAAATAAACCTTTTATTTTAATATTAAAATAAACCTTTTATTTTAAGATTAAAATAAACCTTTTATTTTAATTATAAAATTATTTAAAATTAAAATAAAACTTTATATTTTAATATTAAAATAAACCTTTTATTTTAAAATTAAAATAAACTTTTATTTTAATTATATAATAATTAAGAATATATATATATATATATATTTGTAATATATATATATATATATATATATAACCATAATATATATATATATATATATATATATATATATATATATATATATATCCGCTTTTTTTTTAAAACCGTACATGCTTTTTTTTTTTTTTTAAGAACTGTTAGGTTTAAAAATTATTAAATGATGATCCGCCAATCATCGCCCAATCATCACCAACATTAGCTATGATTTCATACCAGAATCATCACCCAATCATGCCAACATTAGCCTTGATTTCCGTCCGTACGCGTACGATCAATGATTACATGATGATTGCCTTGATTTCCGCGTATGCGTGTCGATCAATGATTATATGATTGCCTTCGATTTTCGTAAGGTCCAATAAAACCATTATTACTTTAATGATTACAAAGAATCATTTGAAAAGCATGCCTCACTTTAATCCATGTTTTTTTTTATAATAAATTTTATACAATAAAATTATGCCCAAAAAATTGTTCTAAATGCATATCAATATACATATCAAATTTAAACAATTAATAATTTGCATAAAGGTTTGGCTCTGATGCCACTGTTAGGTTTGTAATATTCATGTGCACAATCAAATTGCAAAATAATGCGAAGCGTAAAAATCGAGTTTAAAATTTACTGCACTATATACCCGGATCACCCTTTATGCACAATTATTAATTAAACGAAAAGATATGAAGAACAAACATACCCTTGAAGATCCGAGCTTCTCGGTACAAGTTCACCTCCAATCCTTTTCGCATTCAACTTGAATCCACCGGGTTTGGTTCCTTCCTTTGATCAACGTTAGCCACCCAAGCGTTTGGCCTCTAGAGGTGATCCAAAGGAAAAATAAAGAATTCAAGAAGATCAGATTTGGCTCAAACCCTAGTTTTCTATCTCCATGTAAAAGGGTACTCTCCAACAAATTGGAATTATGTCGTTTGTTGTAAAAGTCAACAACCCTTACACCCATAATAAGACTCTCTTATTTATAGATGTGGGCAACCCACCTTAACAATTAAGAATTGGGATTTATTTAATTAATTAAATTCTTTTAATTAATTAAGCTCCCTAATCTTATTAGGGATAATTAATTAAACTCCTTTAACTAATTTTCCTTCCTAATCCAATTAGGAATAAATGAGAGTACATATATTAAATTAATTTCTAAACTCTTTTAGAAATTAAAATAATAATAATAATTGTAATAATATTAATAAGACTCCTCTTATTAATTTATATTTAATATTTCTAAAATATTAAATAATAAATATTAAGCTATTTAATTTATTCTATCACCATAGATTAAATTAAATATACTTAACATATTATTACGATTATGCCATTAACTTCTTAAATAATTATTCTTCCTTTTATGGTGTGACCCTTTAGGTTCTCCATATTAAACCTAATGAATAAATCAATTAGAACAATTCTAATCTTATTTAAATAAATAAATTAAACAATTAATTTATTTAAATAAATAATATTTATTCTACAATAGGGATAAGCCTCCCTAATGATCAACGACTTTCCAAATAATATAGATTTCAACATTAATCATTAAAGAACCTTTGAGTAAATAGTTACCGTACAATTCAATCCTTCCACCATACAATGTCCCAATTAAATATAAGACATGGAATTCTTTGTCAAGTCTTATTTTATTTAATTATATGTATTTCGATCCTTAAATGCACAACTCCAAATAATGCAAATTAGAAACTCCTTTCTAATTTCATTCGCCTTAACCAATGACTCTTTTGGGTTGTCATTTATCGAATCACATAGGACATTTCTCTCTTTTATTAGAAGTGGTAGATTCTTTATCGATCATACATTATCTCCATATACAACTTATTATACCCAAGCATACCCTTTGATATACCCTAAGGGTCTTAAGGAATAAGTCAAAGTATAACTCATCATACATAAGATACTATGATGATCTCAAGTCCAAGGATTACTTGTACTACTATCACTACAGGAATTCCTATTGACAGGCAAATAAAACTCCATTAGGTATTCCTTAGCGAGGCACGTTCAAATGAACTTATTCTCTAATAAGCACCTACATACTTGCTTTAGTGTCTCCACACAAATGATCATGAGATCAATCATCCTCATCCAATGAGCAAGCAACGTATGTACCAATCTATCCGGATTCACTAATCCCCAATTTAGTAATCCAATGATTGGGAACTATTTTAGTTTTAAGCTTTCAAAGAATTTAGATCTCATTAGAATGATCATCATCATTATTCTAAAAGCATTGCTTAAAACTATGGGTTTATCACATATTATAAAACAGCATCATGTAGATAATAAAAAGCCTTTAATAAATTAATACTTTTTATTAATAAATGAATAAGATTGTTACAAAGTATATGCTTTATCATCAAACATGATTAGCTTGTGTGCATACTACTTTCAGGGAGGCCAAGAAGGCAACATCCTGAGTGGTAGATCAGAAAGCAGAATATTTAAGCCACTATATGTCTCATTATGAACACAATGAGCCGAAGAGAATAAGATAAGGAACTGATTATTTGCACAAGACAACAAGTGTTCAAGGACTGCTAAGTACCCAAAGAAGCCAAGCTGATGTGCAAAGAATTTAGCAGTGCCTCAATGTGATGGTGCACAATGCTGAACATCAGATGAAGACAATCATCAACAACAATGAGCAGCAGCACCAAAGGATGAAACAGAACTACTAAGTACCAACAAGAGGTTAAGCTGAACGTACATCTTAGCAGTTTAGTAGATGTTATCAACCACCAATGCTGAATACCCAATGATCAACAGAAGCTGGTAAGTACCAAAAGATGAATTAGATGAATGTCATCTTAGTAGCTCAACAACAACAACAAACAACAAACAACCAACCATCTAGAGCCTACAGGGTCCTTGTCTTAGTGACGAAACTAAAGTCAAGTCAATCGGACTTCTTTGAAAATTTGAGGGCACAAGAGATTCTAAGTCTCATCGGGCTCGATCTCTACGCTTCAAGGTCACCGGTATTGAAGAGTTCTTAGTGAACTAGAGTTCCAATACTGCTGGTCTTGAAGGAATCTTAGTGATTTAGAGTTGATCAAATCCTTAATGGTATCCCTGCTTGTTGAAGCAGAAGAGTGGATTTGGAGCATTCAGTCTCTAAACCACTTAAAATCTCTGGTGTCATTTACTTTACGTTATTTACATTATGTATTATAATTGCTATATCTGTTTGCAATTTACTCTACATTAGAACTTTGTTTAATGTTATATGTCTGAAGTGTAGGCTAATCTATTATGGTGTGCATGAATTGATTCCTCTATTCAATATCTGTTAATCACTTAACAAGATAAAACAAAACAAAGAAAATGTCTTCAAAAAGAAAAAGGATCTATTCAAACCCCCCTTCTAGATCTATTATGTGCCTCCAGGACCTAACAATTGGTATCAGAGTAGGTTATCATGAATATGATAAAGCTCACGCTTTGAGTTTGATCCATGGCACAAATAATTTCTGAACATAGTATTAGTTCTAAGTCATTTCTGAATGTAGTTGAGCTCATGAGGTGAAAATTGTATGTGTAGATAAATGTGCATATCTACCTGATGCAATCTAGATTGGCCCTATTTCTTCATGGTATTTCTATCATGCAAATCTAGCAAGATCTACAGTTAATTAGAAGTCTACAGCCCTCAGACGCAAAGAACAGATGTAGCAGGAACTGAGAACTTGCTGTTCAAAGTTCAGAAAGATTATACGCCTCAACAAATTATGCGCTACATCTCAAACGAAGGTGTTAGAAAAACTCATCAAAATGCATAATCGGCAAGATCCATGAATCTGAACGATGAGATGTCAAGACCTTCATCTGATCATGAGTGAAAGACTCTGTCTGACTAATCTAAAGTCACATCAAACAACAAATGTTATCAATCCTGATTATACAAAGTTATATTCAACAATGCCTCATATCATTGTACAAATAATCAGAACAACTGTAACAACCCCAAAATAGGTCCATTCCATCCAACCCATTCTGAGTCGCCAAATATATGGTACAGAAAACAACTACAACTTTATTACAACAATTGTCGTGCAAAATACAACAACACATATGTTTGTGAGTTTGGATACAAATATATACCAACAGTATGTCGTCACAATGACACCTTACATAAAGGTATAGTCAAAAACCTGCTTTAAAAATTAGAATCTTTGGGAAGTGCTCAAGGAAACCTTCGTACATGGGAGGCCATGCTTTTAGGTTATGGTAGATATCATATAGCCACAGAATTATCCTTGGTTGACCCAATAGACCCCAAAGAAAAACGAGAAGATTACTATCATATTCTTCCCAATGGTGAGTCTTCTCTTGACATATCATTATCTCCACTGTCTCTAATTGGGTATTATACTCCAAACAAACACCAAGATTATATAGGTAGTGCTTGTAAATATACTCAGCAAGTGGATGAGCACAACCATGTCTTATGATAACACGAGTTTGTATGTCATTAGACATCTTGTATGATAGTGACAAAACACCCTTCCAAAGTTGGGTTCGCCTCACCTCTTTAGGGAGAACCTCAACAACTATAGACCACCGTTCTATTCCCTTGTTATCCCCGCTCAACCCAGCTACACTTTTATTACCTGAAAAGAATTGTGAAACAAAAGGGTGAGCACAACTAGCTCAGTAAAGAATATTATGACTAAAGATAAATAAATTATCAATAGTCTTCATCAGTAATGAATCAGAGATTTAGAACATATGGTAGATGATAAAACTTTTCAACCATAGTTGCAGCGGAATGAGCAATCCATTAGAAGAGTCAAATAGACTATAAAGTCTATTGTCTTCTCCATGTTAAAAATCCACCAACAATGTTTTATCCCTGTAACATCAATCAACAATTCCTGTCCACAATCACGTGTATAATTCATAATCGTAATTGTAGTTCTAAATTCCTTTCCTCATCCAAGACAAAGATAATTTTCATCACTTGTCTTTACCTCAAAACATCAAAGATCATGGTTATACCAAATCACGATCCTGCTCATAATCATACTAATAAATTCATCTTTGCACCACGGGCCAAAGATATTCATCAATAGTTCATCTTTACACTACAGGCTAAAGATATTCAACAACGGGTCATCTTTGCATTACAAGCCAAAGATATTCATCAATAATTCATCTTTGCACTACAGGCTAAAGATATTCAACAACAGTCATCTTTGCATTACGAGCAAAAGATATTCATCAATAATTCATCTTTGCACTACAAAGCAAAAAGATATTCAACAACAGTCATCTTTGCATTACGAGCAAAAGATATTCATCAATAATTCATCTTTTGCACTACCTGCTAAAGATATTCAACAACAGGTCATCTTTGCATTACGAGCCAAAGATATTCATCAATAATTCATCTTTGCACTACAGGCTAAAGATATTCAACAACAGGTCATCTTTGCACAACGAGCCAAAGATATTCATATATCAAAGAAATACATAATCATTTCAGAAGTTATATAACAATAATTATAACCATGTTGATCAATTCACCTTTGCACTTAAGCTAAAAATATTCAATTGTAAATTCAATGGTCATGATCATACCAGTCAACAATCAACTTTTGCACTTCTTGGCCAAAGAGAACCTATGGTCACGATCATACCAATAATCTACCCATCTTTACACTCAAGTCAAAGAGAAATATCATCATTAGGGTTATAAGAATGTTATATAAAAATAATATAATCAAAACATTGTTTTAATTTCAAGAGTAAGATTTATAAATCAACGATAATTTGGTCAGAGAAGAAACCAATTTGTTGTGAATAGTACCCGTATTCGTTATAGTAGTCCGTATATCGTATGCAAAGTAACCTCGACACGAAAAGATAAAGTTTCATAATAAAATTCATATCCATATTTATAACACCTTAATCCAAATGTTATAAATCACTTAGAAATCTCATAATCTAATATTATTAATATTATAATAATATTTTAATCATTTCTCAAACTTATAAACAATTTAATTAAATTGTTTACACTTTACTAATTAATGCATTTAATCATCATCAAATGCCAAACTCATAAAATTTCATCACCAATAACTAAAACCCTCATCAAAATCAGCATATACCTCATATATGATTCTCAAACCATAAAATCATATTTTCTAATTTTCTTACTTCACATAACATATTTAATTCATTTGCTCATAACTAGAACATTTTCATGAAAAACACCAAATCAGTTCTAAAAATATTTCTTTTACGGGATTTAGCATAAAATAGTCCCATATTGAACATATATTTTTTCTCGAAATTTTAAAAATTCATTTACTATTTTTCATATGGCCAAAACCAATTTAATATTTAAACATTTATCATAAATTGTACTTTTATCCAAAAATTCGAAATTCACAGAGTACAATCGATATTATATAGATGTACTCTCAATAAAAATTTCATCAATTTTGGAGTTAACCGCAGGAGTTATAAATAGTTACTTTTAAAATAGTCTTTTCTCATAAAATCCATAACTCCTAATCTATACATCCAAAAATACCTCAAAATAAATCATGATAGTGGTGTAAAATTCAAGAATGATCAAAACATGGATACAATCAAAGCTAGTATCCGAAATAGATATTTTAGACGAAAAGAAGAAATTTTATTTTTGGTGAATAGTCAGATATATCGTGAATAGTCTTAGTATACGTGAATAAGTAACTCAAACACCAAAAGATAGAAATTCCACAAAAAACATCTTCACGCTTCATGAATAGTACTCGTGAATAGTAACTTCGTGAATAGTAACTCATGAATAGTAACTTCGTGAATAGTAACTCATGAATAGTAACCCCAGAGCATGAAAAAGTTCCAAATTTGATAAAAACTTCAGATCAACATTTCAAAGATAATGATATTGAAGAAATAATATCATTACTGAAAAAATAATATCCCTTACTATCCCTTACCTCAAAAGAGCAAAGACTTCCGACGGGATATCGGATATGACATGAAGGAAACTTGCAGCGATGAATATCAACTCACCAAGTATCTAAATACTCACAAATTACACTCAATAATCTAGAGAGAAAGAGAAAAGCTTATGTTTACGGTGTGATTTTCAATTCTAACTTAGCCCTCTATTTATAGGAAAATGTTAAGACGTCAAGAAGACTTGACTGCTACTTTGATAGCTTTACCTGCTACTATTCCACCCACCAAAAATCAGCCATCTTCCCCAACAACCAAGAGTGGGGCCCACTCAATTCTAGAATTTTCCACCAAAACCTAATTTACAATCGAGTTACCTCTTAAAATTCATAACAAATCATACGTTCATTTTTAACGGTTCAAAATTTGTGGACATATACTCAACTTATATATGTATAACATATCCAAAAATTACAACGATCCAACTAGTCGGATTAAAAATTATAACTAACGAATATATCTCAAAAACACCGGTTTAATTTTTAATACCTTCATTCCGACAAAAATACTAATAAAATACCTCAACATTAATTTCTTCATTTATAACCATATAAATAAATCCATCATTTATATTCACATCAAATAAATATTTCCTTATCATATAAATCAATAATTAATTATTCACAAATAATATTACGTAATCACAATAATGACAACCAGGCGGTTCGGAAAGAGGGCTTTCAATAAGGATTTCTCCTTCTTGGCGCGCAATTAGGTGACCAAACCTCTCCTTGATGTAACTTTCTAGACATTGCCAATAATGCTATCTAATAATATTATTCAATAATATGAATTATTGATCGATAATGGGAAATCTTGTGCGATAATAATTATTGAACAATATAATAAAATATCAACACGACAATTATTGAATCAATAAAATAAAATATTGAGCGATAATTATCGTAACAATTATTGAGTAGTGCCTTCTCACGTAAGAATCAATAATTGACAAAAATATCTTGTCAATACTGGTATTACTCTTGTGCAACAACGCGATATTACTTTACTTTACCAACCGGGTATTCCAACAAAGTGTTAACTTGGTAATGATTACGCCGTTATTTATAAAAACTTAATTTTGTCGTTTTCTTCATCCGATGATTTATTCTCATTATGGGGCCCAAAAATGGTCAAGCTTGTGCAGTCGTTTAATATTCCCCGACGAAAGAATATTCCACGACCAAACGAATATTCCCAACAACAATGAATATTTTATAACCACTTGTGTATTTTGAAAAAATTCATATATCACCTTTAACTTTAACTTTTATCAATTTAACCATTTACTTGAATAGTAATTATAAGAAAAATTGAATACTTTTATTTCATAAAATTCGGGGTCTTACAATCTCCCTCTTATGAAATTTCGTCCCCAAATTTACGTGCACAGTATTTCAAAGAGTTGAGAATACCTTGCTTTCATTTCAGATTTCATCTTTCTCGTCATCATGATTTCTCCATTGCTCATCTCCTCATATTTGAGATATCATTCTAGAATACAACTTCAAAACAAGGGTTAATTGAATAAATTAATATATCACATAATATCCTGATATTATGACCGACCAACAAATAAGCTTAGGTAGGACACACTTGGCGAAGGATTTACTCATCTCTCCCCTCCTAGTTCTATTCCCGATCTCCGCCAGAGATCATATCCCTAAGCTCGATACCAAATGTAACACATGTCCCAACCGTGGACAAAGACACCTCACGATGGTACTATCGGTTTGCCATGCAGCGAGCGGCGTCCCTACGGAGAGTCTAGCTTCGGTGCATCCCCCATCAACAGAAGTCACCAACGAGAGGCTCGGGGCTCTTTACTTATAGCTCTGATACCAAATGTAACGACCCCAAAATAGGTCCATTCCATCCAACCCATTCTGAGTCGCCAAATATATGGTACAGAAAACAACTACAACTTTATTACAACAATTGTCGTGCAAAATACAACAACACATATCTTTGTGAGTTTGGATACAAATATATACCAACCAGTAGTACGTCACAATGACACCATACATAAAGGTTTAGTCAAAAATTGCTTTAAAAATTAGAATCTTTGGGAAGTGCTCAAGGAAACCTTCGTATGGGAGGCCATGCTTTTAGGTTATGGTAGATATCATATGGCCACAAAATTATCCTTGGTTGACCCAATAGACCCCAAAGAAAAACGAGAAGATTACTATCATATTCTTCCCAATGGTGAGTCTTCTCTTGACATATCATTATCTCCACTGTCTCTAATTGGGTATTATACTCCAAACAAACACCAAGATTATATAGGTAGTGCTTGTAAATATACTCAGCAAGTGGATGAGCACAACCATGTCTTATGATAACACGAGTTTGTATGTCATTAGACATCTTGTATGATAGTGACAAAACACCCTTCCAAAGTTGGGTTCGCCTCACCTCTTTAGGGAGAACCTCAACAACTATAGACCACCGTTCTATTCCCTTGTTATCCCCGCCAACCAAAATACACTTTTATTACACGAAAAAGAATTGTGAAACAAAAGGGTGAGCACAACTAGCTCAATAAAGAATATTATGACTAAAGATAAATAAATTATCAATAGTCTTCATCAAGAATGAATCGAGATTTAGAACATATGGTAGATGATAAAACTTTTCAACCATAGTTAGCGTGGAATGAGCAATCCATTAGAAGAGTCAAATAGACTATAAAGTCTATTGTCTTCTCCATGTTAAAAATCCACCAATAATGTTTTATCCCCGTAACATCAATCAACAATTCACATCCCACAATCACGCGTGTATAATTCATAATCGTAATTGTAGTTCTAAATTCCTTTCCTCATCCAAGACAAAGATAATTTTCATCACTTGTCTTTACCAAACATCAAAGATCATGGTTATACCAAATCACAGTTCTGCTCATAATCATACTAATAAATTCATCTTTGCACCACGGGCCAAAGATATTCATCAATAGTTCATCTTTACACTACAAAGCTAAAGATATTCAACAACGGGTCATCTTTGCATTCTGAAGCCAAAGATATTCATCAATAATTCATCTTTGCACTCAAAAGCAAAGATATTCAACAACAGTCATCTTTGCATTACGAGCAAAAGATATTCATCAATAATTCATCTTTGCACTACAAAGCAAAGATATTCAACAACAGTCATCTTTGCATTACGAGCAAAAAGATATTCATCAATAATTCATCTTTGCACTACCGGCTAAAGATATTCAACAACAGGTCATCTTTGCATTACGAGCCAAGATATTCATCAATAATTCATCTTTGCACTACAGGCTAAAGATATTCAACAACAGGTCATCTTTGCACAACGAGCCAAAGATATTCATATATCAAAGAAATACATAATCATTTCAGAAGTTATATAACAATAATTATAACCATGTTGATCAATTCACCTTTGCACTTAAGCTAAAAATATTCAATTGTAAATTCAATGGTCATGATCATACCAAATCAACAATTCAACTTTTGCACTCTTCGGCCAAAGAGAACCTATGGTCACGATCATACCAATAATCTACCCATCTTTACACTCAAGTCAAAGAGAAATATCATCATTAGGGTTATAAGAATGTTATATAAAAATAATATAATCAAAACATGGTTTTAATTTCAAGTGTAAGATTCATAAATCAACGATAATTTGGTCGGAAGAAGAAACCAATTTGTTGTGAATAGTACCGTGTTAAATTCGTACATAGTCCCGTATATGCGCATAGTAACCTCGACACGAAAAAAGATAAAGTTTCATAATAAAATTCATATCCATATTTATAACACCTTAATCCAAATGTTATAAATCACTTAGAAATCTCATAATCTAATATTATTAATATTATAATAATATTTTAATCATTTCTCAAACTTATAAACAATTTAATTAAATTGTTTACACTTTACTAATTAATGCATTTAATCATCATAAAATGCCAAACTCATAAAATTTCATCACCAATAACTAAAACCCTCATCAAAAATCTGCATATACCTCATATATATGATTCTCAAACCATAAAATCATATTTTCTAATTTTCTTACTTCACATAACATATTTAATTCATTTGCTCATAACTAGAACATTTTCATGAAAAACACCAAATCGGTTCTAAAATATTTCTTTTACGGGATTTAGCATAAAATAGTCCCATATTGAACATATATTTTTTCTCGAAATTTTAAAAATTCATTTACTATTTTTCATATGGCCAAAACCAATTTAATATTTAAACATTTATCATAAATTGTACTTTTATCCAAAAATTCCGAAATTCACAGTACTAATTGATATTATATAGATGTACTCTCAATAAAAATTTCATCAATTTTGGAGTTAACCGCAAGGAGTTATAAATAGTTACTTTTAAAATAGTCTTTTCTCATAAAATCCATAACTCCTAATCTATACATCCAAAAATACCTCAAAATAGTCATAGTGGTGTAAAATTCAAGAATGATCAAAACATGGATACAATCAAAGCTAGTATTCGAAATAGATATTTTGACGAAAAGAAAAATTTTATTTTTCTAATAGTGTCAGATATCGTGAATAGTCCGATATCGTGAATAGTAACTCAGACACCAAAAGATAGAAATTCCACAAAAACATCTTCACGCTTCATGAATAGTACTCGTGAATAGTAACTCGTGAATAGTAACTCATGAATAGTAACTCGTGAATAGTAACTCATGAATAGTAACCCGACATGAAAAAGTTCCAAATTTGATAAAAACTTCAGGATCAACATTTCAAAGATAATGATATTGAAGAAATAATATCATTCTGAAAAAATAATATCCCTTACTATCCCTTACCAAAGAGCAAAGACTTCCGACGGGATATCGGATATGACGACCAAGGAAACTTGCAGCGATGAATATCAACTCACCAAGTATCTAAATACTCACAAATTACACTCAATAATCTAGAGAGAAAGAGAAAAAGCTTATGTTTACGGTGTGATTTTCAATTCTAACTTAGCCCTCTATTTATAGGAAAATGTTAGCACGTAGAAGAAGACTTGACTCGCTACCGATGGCTTTACTCCGCTACTATTCCACCCACCAAAAATCAGCCATCTTCCCCAACAACCAAGAGTGGGGCCCACTCAATTCTAGAATTTTCCACCAAAACCTAATTTACCGAATCGCCACCTCTTAAAATTCATAACAAATCATACGTTCATTTTAACGGTTCAAAATTTGTGGACATATACTAAACTTATATATGTATAACATATCCAAAAATTACAACGATCCAACTATTTGGATTAAAAATTATAACTAACGCAATATATCTCAAAACACTTTGGTTTAATTTTTAATACCTTCATTCCGACAAAATACTAATAAAATACCTCAACATTAATTCCTTCATTTATAACCATATAAATAAATCCATCATTTATATTCACATCAAATAAATATTTCCTTATCATATAAATCAATAATTAATTATTCACAAATAATATTACGTAATCACAATAATGACAACCCAGGCGCCCTCAGAAAGAGGGGCTTTCAATAAGGATTTCTCCTCATTCTTGGCCGCAATTAATTAGTGACCAAACCTCTCCTTGATGAAACTTTCTAGACATTGCCAATAATGCTATCTAATAATATTATTCAATAATATGAATTATTGATCCGATAATGGGAAATCTTGTGCGATAATAATTATTGAACAACAATAATAAAATATCAACACAAAGCAATTATTGAATCAATAAAATAAAATATTGAGCGATAATTATCGTAACAATTATTGAGTAGTGCCTTCTCACGTAAGAATCAATAATTGAAAAAAATCTGTGTAATACCGGTAATACTCTTTGTGCAACAACGCGTATTACTTTACTTTACCAACCGGTATTCCAACGAGTGTTAATCTTGATAACGATTACGCCGTTATTTATAAAAACATAATTTTGTCGCTTTTCTTCATCCGGCGCTTATTACATTATATGGGCCCAAAATGGTTTTGCACTGTCGCATTTAATATTCCCCAAGCGGAAAGAATATTCCACGACCAAACGAATATTCCCCGACAACAATGAATATTTTATAACCACTTGTGTATTTTGAAAAAAATTCATATATCACCCTTAACTTTAACTTTTATCAATTTAACCATTTACTGAATAGTAATTATAAGAAAAATTGAATACTTTTATTTCATAAAATTCGGGGTCTTACAACAACTACCTATCAAGAGACTCACAGTAGCAAGGTATGTATCCTCATCAAGATATACTTTCATCAGTGTTTTGTGATTTTGATGAAGCGAAGAGTATGATCAACACTACAGTTGTATCTTGAAGGTTCTTGGAAACTGATCAACTCTACGAACCTACTAGATGTACACTATGGAGCTGATCTTACTCCATAAAAGTTTAAAATCTAGAAACATAGCATAAGAAAAAAGTGATTCAACCAAAAGAAAAAGTGAACTCACCAAGATTGCTTAAATTATACACACTCACAATCATAACTATTATCATTCATGAGTATACATACATCATGACCATCAATGATGATTTCAAGGTATATTGGAAATACAGATAGTTTGAATAACTAGGATTCTTGTCAAAACTAACCTAGCAGGACCGAAATCGAATTGGGTATGAAAAATAGAAATTATCTAACCTGCAGGAATGTGATGATATTTGACCACTAACTAAGAGAGGTTGGAGCTTAGTTACCAAGGTTCTACCAAGCTGAAATATCAAAATCCCTTAGCTATGCTCCCACTCAAGATCATCTAAGGAAGCATGAAATTTATATCAAGAAATTGAAAATCGTACAAGCTCATCCATGTAAAGCATTCCATCTCAAGAGAATCAAGAAGGAAGATCACATCTATAATTATCTACCAACAATGTTTTTAGTATGAGTCATAGTGTAGAAACTCTATATATACGGGAGATGCTGTACGTCTAAATGATGGAACCTATGTTCATACTGATTGATTAGAAAATCGTGGAGTGACCAGTTTGAAAGTACTCTACGAATACAATGAAACTGATTTACTCATGAAGATACCAGATCAGTTCAGAAGATTCTAGCTAGAAGAAGAAGTACAAAGGTGACCTTGTAAGGATCTATATGCAGAAGCTAGCCCATCTACTTCTAAGACGGAGGTATCAACTATGGGGGAGCAACAGTATGCTAAAGTCTAGCAATGTTAAAACTAAGGAGGAACACATTGAAGCTATATCCTTTAGATCTCTCAAACAATGAAGACAGTTGAACCAGATGCAAAGGCAAGAATGACTGAGGATATAAAGATCTTGATGAAGAAACTTAAGAAGAAGCAGACGTGGAATTCGTTGCTATACTAAAAGATGAGCTCAGATGACAAACATTCAAAAGTATTGGTCTAAAAATTATATAGAAATTGGCCATTAGCTGTTCATCCCAAGTAATTAACATGAAAGGTGCTTCACCAGACAATGCTACATGATGAACTATCCATATACCATTCTTCAGGTATTTGGAGAAGCTTCAATGATTCTTGAAAAGAAACTCTAGGTTATCCAACTAAGTCCTCTCCCAGTAACAGAGTCCCAAACTCTGTGACTGATGTACCAAATGAATCTTTATTTTCGGTCGTAGAGTCCCTAAACTCTACGACTGATCATTATGTCTCACCATCTCAATTTGAAATTTCCCACGATCAACATCCCAATCGTAGAATATAAGTATACTAACTCTACAATTGTAGTACTTCTTGATACACTCTCCTGACCATACTAGTGAAATAACTGAAAGTACTTCACCTTCTTCCACTAACAAATGCCAATATCAAATATATCCAATGATGGTGAACAAACTCTGGCAAAAAGGCTTGTCGTGATGACATTCTTACCACGAAATACATACAGTCTTCCTTATAATAAGCGCCTTAGAGACAAACATAATCCTTAGTTTAAGTATAAGAGGTTGGCCCTTTCTGAGCTTCTTTAACGTAGAAGGAGAGCTAAAATAGTATGCATCACAAGAACTCATATAGAGTACATGCACAAAAAATCTTTAAGAAGAAATCAAGCCTGTTGATTAACCATGCAACTCCAAGTTTGGGATTAATGACTAATCACTCACTGAAACATTGTCACAAAAGACGATCGTTGAGTTGACAAAGAAAATCATAGAGCCTATAGCTATCTCATTAAGCTACTCTATGTACTGAAGAAGTTAACGCTCAACCTACGTTAGTAATACTCTTTTTCTTAAAAGAAAAATCAAAACTGAAAAACTGATTAGTTTATGGGGAGTTAAAGTACCTTATTGGGCATCGTGCAAGCAATGGCCTTTTGACACGTCAGAGCTTTTGCAGAGTCATAAGGAACTATCATAAAGACAAATTCAAAAACCTCCAAATAGTTATCAAAGACTATCGACTTCCTCTCCCTCCCTTTTTCAAACCCTAAAATCCTCTTCAAAGCCAAAATCCATCAAATCTCGAGCTCCACCCAAATCGCATTCAACTATCTTTTATAAGATTCCTGAAATCAAATACCCATACACTTTGAACTCTCAAAATGGAAGATTGACGTGTTATAAGTGGAATCTAACTCGATTTTAAGAAGTTCAAACGATCAGAAAAAAATTTTAAGGACATACTTGAGCTTGTAAAGAATGATGGATTTTCAGAGTGTTTGGAAGCCAACAACCCAGTCTATACCGAGTTAGTGAAGCAATTCTATTCAAATGGAATGGTAGACTTTGGGACTCTATCTACAAAGGTCAAATGAGTAAGCTTGAAGATAAAAGCCTTAGACATCAACCAATGTTTAGGTTTTCCTGACCATGGTTTGATAAACCTCGAGGACGTTAACATCGAAGAAGGTAAAAAATTAATTCGCTACAAAAGGAATGTAAATCTGAACGATATGAAGAAGAAGGAGTTTCTTGAAGAGTTTGAATTCCTGGCTGAGATTATGGGAAAATGCATCTTGTGCAAGGATACTGCATATGATATTGTTATTGATCTGTAACTTAGAGTTATGATTGCAATCGTCATGAAATAGCAGATGAATTTCTGAGCCATTCTAATTGATTAGTTATCCAAATGGCTGGACAAAGATGAGATAAAGAAGTCTATAGATAAACCCCTCACACAGGTTTTTCATGAGCATTATACTGAAGAAGAAACTGAAGAGTAAGATAAGGGGTGATGAGGGAGAACCCCTAAATGTTCATAAAGTGATGTCTCCACAACTATTTAAAAATTGGATGAAAAATCCCATGGAGAATAAAAGACTAAAGACATCTGGCAACAACAACAAGGTCACTACAATGAATAGAAAGGCAAGAGTAATGGAAAGTGAGTCATCTCAATCTGATGACTCTGCACCCATAGTGGTCACTCCAGCAAAGCCAACCAAAAAGAAAGCTAAGGTCGTGAAGAAGTCTACAAAGGTTCCACCAAACAATCTCTCTACTGACAAAAAGAGACATGAATCAGGAAAGGAAAAAGCAGCAACTGATGCACCCCCAAGAAGGAGGAAGAGTAATAGGATACTTCAAGGAACAAACCAGAAGAAAGAAGGAGGTTCTGCATCAAAAGTAATTGATCTCAGTAATAGTGATGAAGATGAGTCTATGGAAAAAAACATTAAAGGAAAAAAGAGAATGATTTCTGAAAGCACCAACAGTGAAAGTGAACTGTAAATGAAAATGAACCTATGGCAGAGGAAGATGAAGAAAATAAAATAGAAGACGGAAGGACTGATGAGTCAGACAATTCTAAGAAGGATACTAAAGAAGGAACAAGTGATAAAAATCAGCTGGAAGGATCAACTGATGAATTAGTTGAAATGACTCTGCAAGATTCAAACTCTAAATTTGAAAATGAAGAGATAGAGACAGACTCTAGCTCAGCAGATCAGGAATCAGTAGATTATCACATTTCGTCCCCAGTAATGACTCATAGAAGAATAGTGGTAGAAGTCAATGATGAACCAAGAAATGTTATACCAGGAAGATAGATAGATCATGGGAATGAACGCCTCAAAGTAGTGACAATGACTACAAAAGAATTGCTCAACAATCTTCACAATATTGATTTAGATTGTGCTACGATACTAAACAATCCTGACAATCATCTGATAAAATGGTTCTATCCATGGATGCCCTGGCTAAAGGCTTATACTGACAGATATGTGAGTTACATCAGCTGGTGTTATTCATACTTTCCAAATTTGGAGCTGGTCTCTCAGAACTTTCCAAGAATCAAGACATTTCACACCACACTAATCAAGATCGTCCCTCATTTCAAAGTTTATCATCACGCTAGTAACATTTACATTCCCTTTTATCTCTTAGAAAATTTAGATAGTGGAAAGGTCACACCAAAGCCCTCAATCATAGAGATCTCATGCTCTGCGATTCCAAGTGTTCAAGCTCATCCTCTTACCCACTCATCAAACCCCACTCTCAATACTCCACGTCTCAATCCCAGTATACTATCTAAAATTCCCTCTTCATCCAACAATGATCTCTTCGACATTCTCACTGCCCTTGAAAACATCTACCAAAGTAAGAAACTCAAACAACATGCCCAAAGTTCTCAAGACTCTAAGTTATTAAAAAACTCTACGAAAATGGCTGAGAAATTTTCCTATATTACTTAGGAAGCAAAGGGCCTGCCAAAAGGAAAGGAAAATGAGTTCCACAAGAAGCTTCAAGCAATCAATTCTGATATATCTAATAAGCTTCATCTGAGAGATCAGATTTATTTGGAATCAATTGAGCAAAATAGGAAAGAAGCCCTGCTACTTCAAAAGAAAAATGAAGAATCTATTGTGTATCTCTCCGAGAAAATAGATACTCTGAATCAGTCTCCCTCTCTACAACTAGAGCTCAGCCAGCAGGAGCTAAAGATTAAAGTTGGAAATTCATCGTACCTACTTGAGCAGCTTATGTCAAATGTCCAACATCTCTCTCATGTGATTGATGACAAAATGGGGAGAAAATGAGTAGGCACTCAAAGAGACATAAGAATAATTGAATGAACACAAAGAAGAAGATCCAGAAAGAGAAGTAGGAGAAGCTAAAAGCAAAACAAGAAGAAGAGGACTCATCATCTCAGGGGGAGCATAAGCAAAAAGAAGAAGAAATGAAGCCAACATCTTAGTGGTAGCAGGAACCAGTAGATCAAGCAGATGAGTAGCATCAACAGATAGAAGATCCAGGAAACACACATAAAGAAGAAGAAGGTACATCTCTAAATATCTCTAAATGTAATAGTTAACTCTGGATCAAAAATTTATGCTTGTTATTCATCTGTAAACAAATGCTTTTTAATATATCATTCATATTATCTATACTAGCAATACAGTAGCTCACAGTATCTTAAGATTCATTCATCTCATATATATGCATTCAGTATTTTTGTCATCATCAAATAGGGTGAGATTGTTAGGAATATGCATGTGAATGTTATTCCTTTATTCGTATAATTTGATGATGAAGAAGTAAATGAATGAATATGCAGATATGTCTGCATTGAAATAAGCTGTAAAGTCCTTTAGATAATAGGAATATATGTACAAAGACTAAATATAGAAAGATCGAGCTTGTTAGGTTGATCTCATACGATGTACTAGATAGGCATGTCTTATCGTCGAGTATTGCACCTGTGATGCCCCCAAAATTAGGTATACATCACCCATCTTGGGTAGTCAGATACATGGTACAGAATTTAAATACAACTTACTAATATAACTGTCGTGTACAATACGACATAAACTGTGAGTTTGAATACAAATATTGTCTACTAGATATTATACAAACTCAAAAGGAGTCCTCATTACAATTATTATCACACTATTTCACGAGAATAGTGAGGACTACTAATGCTATCCTCCGGACCATTACTCTGCTTCCCCAGACTCGTCCCAAATATGTTCTCATTTCACGAAGAGAATAGTGAAAGAAAGGGTGAGCTCAACTAGCCCAGTAAGAAATATTATGACTAAGATAATGCAGAATAAATTATCAATAGCCTTCAACATTGTTAAACTGATAAAATATAATAAACATCAAGTTTAACTACTGGTGAACAAGCAATCCATTAAAAGAGTCAAGTAGAAAATAAAATATACTATCTTTTATGATTTAAAGGTTTTTCATCATTTATTATAGCCGAGACTCGACTTTAATAAATAATCCACATCATCGAATCACCCCTACACTACTACGATGATATTCTTTAGTATCACGACCACAATTATTCCCGCACTACTAGGCCAAGAATAGTTATGTATTCATTAATGGTCATGATCATGCCAACAACTGTCCATCAATGCACTACGGCCACTGAGGACTTTTACCACATCATTTGTAATATTACGGTCATGATTACACCGAATAATACCTGGTCATAATCATACCAAGTCCATCCATGCTCTCTGAATGCACGATGACTTTAAAAAAAAATAAACATGAGGATGATGACAATGATATAAGAATTCAATAAAACAAGTTCAAGAATTAAGTTATTAAGGAACTAATAACATCAATTGTCGACATGATCTTTGCTTCGTGAGTAAAATTCAAGAATGATCGAAGAATATTTCCATGAAAAGATAATGGATGAAACGCAAATATCGAGGATATTCTACTAATTTCATGGAGTATAGAAGTCAAAGTTTTAACCAATGGGTATAATAAAGAATGGAATAACAAAAGAAATCACCATGCATGCGGTGCCGCTGAGACGGAGTTATTCCAACGAGAATAATAATAACGGAACGAATCGGTGTGAAATTCACACCGACAGCGATGATGTTCAATGAGAATAATAAAGATGGAACCCGGATCCTGTAAAAACACACGATAGGATATTCCAAAATGATAAAAAAGATGGAACCAGTCCGTGTAAAACACATGACGAGATGTTACAACAGAATAATAAAGATTTTAACCAGTCCTTGTAAAACACATGTGACAAGATGTTCCAATGCGAGAATAATAATAAAAAGCGAGAACCGGTCGAGGTGTAAAACACACAGACAGATGTTCCAACAGAATAATAGAAGAATGGAATAAAAGAAGAAGATCACCAAGTATAGGGGATTCCGCGTATACAGGTTATTCCAACAGAATAAATAAGAATGGAATAACAAAAGAAGTTCTCTTCATGAATACAAAAGAATAACACCCCTTACGGGTACAACAAATAATATTCCCTACCTTAGAAGAACTGAATATTGGCAAAGTGAAGTAGCATAATACTTTTCTTCTTTCTCTCTATAGTTTCTCTCTCTAGAGTTTCAGTGAATTCGTAAGAAAATAATGAAGGAATGAGCTTCTATTTATAGGAAAATAGAATGCATAGTAATTAATCCATGAAACGGTCCGTTTGATTTACTTTAATCGGACGGTCCATATTTAAAGCAAAATCTTTTAAATAAAATATAATATATTCTATTTATATAAAAATATTTTACTATGCAAACACTATGCAACACTATGCAAAATACTATGCAAAACACTATATAATATATTTTATTTATAGAATAACTTTAATAAAGTATTACATTTTATATAAAAAGATGTTTACATTTTTATTACGTTAATAATACGAATAAAACAAAAACGTCATTATCGCTATAATAATTCATATTATTAATCGACAATATTGGAATCAAACCGGTGACTTCTCACATAAGCATCGATAATCAATACTGGTGTACTACTATGCAACCACACGTGACATTCTTGTACTTTTTTTACTACCGAGTAGTTCAACAAGATCAACGGTAAAAACTTCCGCCGTTATTTCAATAAAATATTTTTGTCGTTTTCTCGATCCGAATAATAATTACATTGTGGGGTCCACCAATGATTGAGTAGTTGTATGAATATTCCCTGCTAAACCGATATTCCCACTAATCGAATATAATATAACCACTTGCATACTTTGCAAAATTTATAAATATTACCCAACTATATAACATTATATCAAATTATTCCATAATATTCAAAAATAATATTTATAGAAAATTCATCTTTATTTATAAAAGTGGGGTCTTACAACCTCCCTTCTTATGAAATTTCGCCCTCGAAATTAGAATGCGATACTGGTATGTCAAGAGGTAAGGATACCTTGATTTCATTTCGATTCTAACTCCCAAGTCATTTCCTCATCATCGTGGTTCCTCCACAAAACTTTGACTTGGGTATAACCTTGGAGCGTAGAATATGTTCCTTCTTATCCAAAATTTGAATAGGAACCTCTTCATACGTCAAATCTTCCACTATTTCGTCTCGTTCTAACTCAATAATATGGTTCGGTCTTTCACATATTTACGTAACATGGATATGTGAAAAACGTTATGAACACGAGACATATTTTTACAGTAAAAGTGAGTCTATAGGCCACGCCCCTACTCGATCGAGGATTAAAAATGGACCGATGAATCGAGGATTTTTCCTCTCTTTCCAAATCTTGTAACTCCTTTCCATGGAGCAACTCTTAACAACACATGATCTCCTATATCGAATTCCACGTCCTTTCGATGAAGATCAGCATAACTCTTTTGTCGATTTTGTGAAGTTTTTATACGTTGTCGGATCGTTTGAATCTTTTCTGTAGTCATACGTACCAACTCCGGTTCCAACAACGTTGCTTCACCCACCTCATCCCAGCATACTGGAGAACGAAACTTTCTTCCATACAACGCTTCGAATGGAGCCATGCCAATACTTACTTGATAACTGTTGTTGTAGGAAAACTCCACCAATGGTAAGAACTTGTCCCAACTCCCCTTGAAATCAAGGACACAGAGTCTTAATAGATCTTCAAGAGTTTGAATAGTCCTCTCCGATTGTCCGTCCGTCTGAGGATGATAAGCCGAGCTAAATCGTAAGTCTGTGCCCATAGCTTTTTGCAAACTTACCCAAAATCGTGAAGTGAATCTTGGGTCTCGATCAGAAACTATGGATACCGGCATACCATGCAGTCTTACAATCTCGTTTATGTACATACGGAGCAAGACGTTCAAGTGTATAAGTTTCTCGTGTCGGTAAGAAATGAGCGACTTGGTCAATCTATAAACAATGACCCAAATCGCATCAATGCCTTGAGAAACCTTAGGAAGGCCGTGAACGAAATCCATGGTAATGTGCTCCCACTTCCATTCTCGGAATTTCAAGTGGTTGCAATGGACCTTTTGGTACTTGATGCTCGCTTTAACTCGTTGACAAGTTAGACACCTTGAGATAAACAACGCTATCTCTCTCTTCATATTGCTCCACCAAAATGTATAGCGAATATCATGATACATTTTGGTACTCCTGAGATGGATTGTAAATGGTGTGTTGTGCGCCTCCATCATGATATTATACTTTAAATCGAGGTCGTTAGGAACACAAAATCCGGAGTTGACTCAAGTATTCCTTCTTCATCGATTCTTGCTTCCTAAGCATAGCACCCTCTTGCACTTTCTTCCTCATACGCATCGGCTCGTGTCTCAGTAGCTTGAGCGACTTTAACTTTATCGATTAAAGTCGGTTCTACTCAGTATATTCGCTATCATCACATGCATCTCCTGAGTCTTTAACTCTATCTCCATCCTTAGCAAGTCACACAAAATGGGCCTTTGCGTTGACAATAACGCACTCGTGATTTCTTGCATATGATCTTCTACTCAATCGTCGGCTACCACGTTCGCTTTTCGGGATGGTATTGGATGGTATGATCATAATCTTTCAATAGTTCAAGCAAACGTCATTGTCGCATGTTGGGTTCCTTTTGAGTGAAGAAATATTTGAGGCTTTTATGATCCGTAAAGATTTCCACTTTCTCCCCATACAAGTAATGCCTCCAAATTTTAAGTGCAAAGACAATACCGCTAACTCCGGATCATGAGTAGGATAATTCCTCTCATATTCTTTGAGTTGTCATGAGGCATAAAGGCTATAACTTTTCCATGTTGCATGAGAACACATCCCAACCCTTTGCCCGAAGCATCATTGTAGATGACAAATCCTCCGAGCGAGATGGTATTGTCGAACAGTCTTGAAATAAGTCTCCTCTTGAGTTCTTGAAAACTCTTCTCACATTCTTCGCTCCAACTAAACTTTGTATCTTTTCGAGTCACCGAGTCGATGGAGTAGCGATTCGAGAAAATCCTTCCACGAATCTCGATAATAACCAAACTAAACCGAGAAAGCTACGATTTGCTTGTCCATCGATTTAGGTTGTTCCCAACTTTGAATAGCTTCAATCTTTCTTTGGGTCAATGGATATTCCATGACTTGATACCACGTGCCCAAGGAATGCTACTTCTTCAAGCCAGAACTCGCATTTCTTCAACTTGGCATAAAGCTTATATTCACGAAGCTTTTGGAGTGTCAGCCTCAAGTGTTGCTCATGATCTTCACGGCTTTTGGAATAAATAAGGATGTCATCAATAAAGACGACCACAAAGTGATCTAAATATTCCTTGAATACTTGGTTCATCATATCCATGAAGGCAACAGGAGCATTAGTCAATCCAAAGGACATGACTAGGAATTCATAATGCCCGTCTGGGGAGTTACGGCGCCGTCCTTGGAATGTCAGCGGTTCTAATCTTCAATTGGTGATATCCTAACGAAGATCAATCTTTGAAAAGAATTTGGCTCCTTGCAACTAGTCAAACAGGTCATCAATACGTGGCAATGGATACCTATTTTTGATGGTGACATGATTCAACTCCATATAATCAATACAAAGTCGCATACTACCATCTTTCTTCTTCTTCACGAATAGAACAGAGCACCCCAAGGAGAAGTACTAGGACGAATAAAGCCAATGTCTAACAATTCTCTGCGGTTGGGTCTTTAACTCTTGAAGTTCAATAGGAGCCATTCGATATGGGGCTTTGGAAATAGGTTTTGTCTGGGTTCAAGGTCGATACAAAATTCAATTTCACGCTCTGGGGTAGGCCGTAAGTTCTTGAGAAATCGTTAGGAAATTTATTAACAATAGAAATATCGTTCAAAAGCGGCGTATTTTGTTTAAATCGTGACATGAGCTAAGAAAGCTTGACATCCATTTTTCAATAAACGAATAGCTTTATGGCTTGAGATGGCCGTGATTGATTTTAATGGTTTGGTCGTTTGAATTTGCATAATAGGTTGATTAGGAATATGAAAGCTAACAACCTTATGAAAAACAATCAATTTTTGCATGATAAGTAGTTAACCAATCAATCCCTAGAATCACGTCAAATGCAAGTATTTTTAATGAAATAAGATCGACGGGTAATGGGAGGGTACCAATTTGAACCAAACAAGACTTATAAGCAGTGGATGTAATGAAGGTTTCTCCCAACGGAGTTTCCACAGATAAGTCAAAGTCTAATTTCTCCTGAGTCAAATTTAATCGATGAGCGCAAGTAGGAGAAATAAAGAATGGTAGAACCCCGTATCAAATAAAGTATAGACTTCATTAGAGTTTATGATAAGCTTACCCGTGATGACCTCATTCGGGTTCCTTGCTCTCTGGGAGGTCACAACAAACGCTCTCCTTGCACTTCTAGGTTTGACTTTTTTCGGACTGGCCTTTGGTGCCTCCATCCTAGTTGAATTTGTCTTGATAAATGACAAAATCGAGCTAAGTGACCTTCTCTTCCACAATTATAACATGCTTTGACGGCATGGCACAGCCGATCGATGATGTGTCCCTCTTCTCGCATTTGACGCATATGATAGGTGGTCTTTTCCTTCCTTAACTTGGTCTTTGGTCTTGACGTCTTTCCATCATTGTTGAATCTCCGTTTCTTGAAATGTCCATTCTTATTGTTTTGGCCCCGATTACCACCAAAAGTGGTTACCAGATATCGCTTTGTTGATTCCCTCCACGCTTGTTGTCACCGCTTCGATGACTACTCTCCCATTATTATTATAATTTTGCTTGGTTTGCTCTCTCTTTTAGTTACGTTGACTCGTTATCGCGCTCCACTAATCGAGCCCTATTTACAACATCCTAATACAAACACGGTTTATGAGAAATAAGATGTTGGCGTATCTCCGACTTCAAACCTCTTAAAAACATTCGTGCCATTCTCTCTTCATTATCCACCAAGTGGGACGAAAACCGTGATAACTCATGCAAATTTTGCCTCGTATTGCGACACGGTCATATTGTTTTGTTCCAACTTGATAAACTCCACCTCCTTCATGTGGCGAAAACTTTCGTGAAAGTATTTGTCGTTGAATGCCTCTGGAACTTCTCCCAAGATATCTTCAATCAAAGAAGTTGAGTATACGCGTTTCTGGAATTCCCACTAGTAATCTGCCTCTCCACGCAACATAAAAGGCGTGAAGGGAACCTTTTGCTCCTCGGAGCATCCCAAGACATCAAATATCTTGGTAATCTGCTTTATCCATGCTTCCGCCAGAAGTGGTTTTGGCTCTCCCTTAAACTCCGGTGGTCCCAGCTCCTTGAATTGTTTAACGGTGACCGCCCGAGAGTTTTCTGTGTTTCCACCTACATTTTGGACAGGAGTCGCTCTCGCCTGCTGTTGCATAAATTGCATAAAGCCTCTGAACATTTGATCATTCATCATTTGGTCAGTGTTATTGTTTGCATGAGGATTGTCGCCTTCCTGATGCACATTATCCTGATTATTGATATGTGGTGAATCAACGATCGCCTGTGCTCCATTGCTATTCTCAACATTCTCAGATGTCATTTTTAGATACTGCCACAAAACAAAAGATTAATTGACATGTAACAATTATCTTTATATTCTGACCGACCAATAAAATAGCATATAAACTTAGGTAGGTCATACTAACGAAGGTATTCCCGCCTCTCCCCTCTAGTACTATTCTCACATCTTCGCCAGGATCATATCCTAAGCTCGATACCAACCGTGACGCCCCAAAATTAGGTATACATCACCCATCTTGGGTAGTCGATACATGGTAGTGTAATTTAAATACAACTTACTAATATAACTGTAGGTACAATACGACATAAAGCGTGAGTTTGAATACAAATATTGTCTACTAGATATTATACAAACTCAAAAGGAGTCCTCATTACAATTATTATCACACTATTTCACGAATAGTGAGGACTACTAATGCTATCCTCTAGACCATTACTCCGCTCCCAGACTCGTCCCAACTATGTTCTCATTTCACGAAGAGAACGGTGAAAGAAAGGGTGAGCTCAACTAGCCCAAGAAGAAATATTATGACTAAGATAATGCGAGAATAAATTATCAATAGCCTTGACATTGTTAAACCGATAAAATATAATAAACATCAAGTTTAATCGAAGCGAACAAGCAATCCATTAAAAGAGTCAAGTAGAAAATAAAATCTACTATCTTTTATGATTTAAAAGGTTTTTCATCATTTATTATATTTGAGACTCGACTTTAATAAATAATCCACATCATCGAATCACCCCTTTTACTGACCAAGGATATTCTTTAGTATCACGACCACAATTATTCACACACTACGGGCAAGAATAGTTGTGTATTCATTAATGGTCATGATCATGCCAACAAGCGTCCATCAATGCACTACTGCCAATTTGAGGACTTTTACCACATCATTTGTAACATTACGGTCATGATTACAATCGATAAATCCACAATCATAATCATACCAAGTCCATCCATGCTCTACGAGCCACGTATTGACTTTAAAAAAATATAAACATTAGGATGATGACAATGATATAAGAATTCAATAAAATAAGTTCAAGAATTAAGTTATTAAGGAACTAATAACATCCAAACTGTCAACATGATACTGCTTCGTAGAGTGAAATTCAAGAATGGTCAGAAGAATATTTCCATGAAAAGATACTGGATGAAACGTAAATATCAAGGATATTCTACTAATTTCATGGAGTATAGAAGTCAAAGTTTTAACCAACTAATAAAGAATAGAATAACAAAAGAAATCACCATGCATGAGGTACTTGATGTATGACGGGTTATTCAATGAGAATAATAATAATCTTTAACCGAATCGGTCGTGAAATTCACAATTGAGCGGGATGTTCCAACAGTAATAATAAAGATTGAACCGGATCCATTTGTAAAACACATGATAGGATATTCCAATGTAATGATAAAGAGGCGGAACCAGGTCCTGGTGTAAAACACACGACGAGATGTTATAACGAGAATAATAAAGAGCGGAACCAGTCCTGTGTAAAACACACACGATAGGATGTTCCAACGAATAATAATAAAGACGGAAACCGGTCCTGTAAAAAACATGTAGACGAGGATGTTCCAAATGTAATAATAGAAGAATGGAATAAAAGAAGAAGATCACCAAGTATAGGGGATTCAGCGTATCTGAGTTATTCCAATGTAATAAATAAGAATGGAATAACAAAAGAAGTTCTCTTCATGAATACAAAAGAATAACACCCCTTACACGGTACAACAAATAATATTCCCTACCTTAGAAGAACTGAATATTGGCAAAGTGAAGTAGCGAGAATACTTTTCTTCTTTCTCTCTATAGTTTCTCTCTCTGTAGTTTCAAAGAATTAAGTAAGAAAATAATGAAGGAATGAGTTTCTATTTATAGGAAAATAGAATGCATAGTAATTAATCCATGAAACGGTCCAGATTGATTTACTTTAATCGACGGTCCATATTTAAAGCAAAATCTTTTAAATAAAATATAATATATTCTATTTATATAAAAATATTTTACTATGCAAACACTTTAACACTATGCAACACTATGCAAAACACTATATAATATATTTTATTTATAGAATAACTTTAATAAAGTATTACATTTTATATAAAAGATGTTTCGCTTTTATTACGTTAATAATACTGAATAAAACAAAAGCGTCATTATCGCTATAATAATTCATATTATTAATCGACAATATTGAATCAAACCGAGTGACTTCTCACATAAGCATCGATAATCAATACCGCTAGTGTCTTCTTATGCAACCACACGTATTCATTGTACTTTTACTACCGAGAGTAGTTCAACAAGATCAACGGTAAAACTTCCGTCGTTATTTCAATAAAATATTTTTGTCGTTTTCTCGATCGACAATAATTACATTATGGGGTCCACCAATGATTGAGTAGTTGTGCGAATATTCCTGCTAAACCGAATATTCCCCACCAATCGAATATAATATAACCACTTGCATACTTTGAAAAATTTATAAATATTACCCACAACTATAACATTATATCAAATTATTCCATAATATTTAAAAATAATATTTATAGAAAATTCATCTTTATTTATAAAAGCTGGGGTCTTACAGCACCAGTCCTCGAACTCTTCCAGGAAAGACAAGGAACTCGGAGACTATCAAGGCTGAATCTTAGTCTATCGAGCTAGATAAGGGATTGCAGAAGCCAAGCAAGAATCATAGAGTATTGAGAAAGTTGCTAAAAAATCGTAGTCTGCCTTGGAGGGCCTCACTCAGAATCGTAGAGTAGGTCTAAGCGTCTGCCGAGCCCAGTCAAGAATCGTAGACCACGCTTGAAGTTGTGGAGTCTACATATCATATCAGAGGTAGAAATCGTACTCTGATATATAATTGGCTCTCGGAGTCGTAGTATCTACAGAACCAAAGCTAGATCGTAGTCTGAAGAATAAAGTCTTCGACAAAGCCTATCAGTGCTCAAAATGCTAAGGAGGAATTATAATGATAACACGATTCTCAACACATAAACACTTCAAAGCATCCAAAGAATGTAGCCTCTGGTCAGAACTGTAAAGATTCAATCTACCTGAAGGAAGCCAAAGAACACTCATCAAATGGCTTACAAGCAAACAAAAGATCAAAGCACCAATTCAATCAGCATCCTGATTGAGATGTGAAGCCATTCAAGGGATGTCTTCCACAAGCAACAATAAGAAGACTTAAGATAATATGACTGACAAAAGGAAGTCAGCAATACAATAGTTATCAAGATTAACAAAAGATGACGATCTTGGGTGTGACTAAGATCATAGTGCTTGCTAGATGAGAAACAGGAACTGATGCGGTTTATACGAAGATACTTGCCAAACTATAAAGAATAGACAAAGAAGATTAAGCATGTGTCAGACCATTGATGATATATGAACAAGAGATCACAAGGAGAAAGAGATTTGAGCATGACCAATCAGACGAGTCTTGAAGTTCAGGAGGGCTAGAGCATTCAAACAAGTTGTCAGTGTCTAATGCAAGTCAAGGCAAGAAAAAGTGTTGAAGCACTGCACGAGTGAAGGAAGAGATGTTTTTCATTGCAAATCCAAAGAACACTCTCAGAATCGTAGTGTTGTCTCAATCAGTAAACAAGCAATATTCAACAGACTAACTATGATCAAGTTTAAGGTCATCTGCATTAGAATCGTAGAGTTCTATCATTTGAGTATTAAAGCCTTGGCAATGTCTTAATACAAAGACTAACATTTGAACGTTGATGACTGAAAGCATCAATATAGAAGGATAGCTCCAGATGTTCTGATCGAGGAATCAGAAAGAAGAAATAAAGGTGACTACTATAGCCTGACGCGTTAAAATGACATCTCTTATGTATTAGGTGAAATAGTAGACTGCAGTGTCAGGAAACTAAAAAAGGAGTTGTCACCTCAACCTGAGATGTCTACATCAGTACTCAGAAATGTCTGGAGCATTAATTTTTACAACAGATGCCTTTAATAGAGATATTTGAAAGGCTACTTCACAGCATAGATTATAAAGGGAGATCGTCAATAGAAGACCTCTAACTGCAATATTCTAACGGGAAGATAACTGAAGAATCAATAAATAGACTAAACTTCAAAGGAAAAGAAGTTGTTGACTAAAAGGGGATGCACGTCATATAGTGCTGAATAGAGAAAAGGTTTCTAAGAGAGTGAGACCACCACAATAGAGTGAATCATAAAAAATGAGATTCCTACAATGTTAAAGCTTCACTCTATACAAAAGATTATGAGAACGAAATTACATCTGTACTAAAATCCGGAAGGCCAAGAACGCAACAACCTGAGTGGAAGATCAGAAAGTAGAATATTTAAGCCACTCTATGTCTCATCATGAACACACTGAGCTGAAGAGAAGAAGATAAGGAACTAATTATATGCACAAGACAACAAGTGTTCAAGGACCGCTAAGTACCCAAAGAAGCCAAGATGATGTGCAATGAACTTAGCAGTGCCTCAACGTGATGGTGCACAATGCTGAACATCAGATGAAGACAATCATCAATGACAAAGAGCATCAGCACCAAAGGATGAGACAAAACTACTAAGTACTATTAAGATGTTAAGCTGAACGTACATCTTAGCAGTTCAGTAGATGTGATCAACCACCAATGTTGAATGCCCAATGATCAACAGAAGCAGCTAAGTACCAGAAGATGAATTAGATTAATGTCATCTTAGCAGTTCAAGAACAACAACAAACAACAAACAACCAACTATCCAGGGCCTTCAGGGTCCTTGACTTAGTGACAAAACTAAAGTCAAGTCTACTGGACTTGCTGAGTATTGGAGGGCACAAGAGATTCTAAGTTTGCTGGGCTCAGTCTACAGTTTCCAAGGATGCTGGTCTTGAAGAGTTCTTAGTGAACTAGAGTTCCAAGACTGTTGGTCTTGAAGGAATCATAGTGATTCAGAGTTGATCAAATCCTTAGTGGAATCCTTGCTTGTTGAAGCAGAAGAGTGGATTAGGAGCATTCAGTCTCTAAACCACTTAAAACCTCTGGTGTCATTTACTTTACATCATTTACATTATATACTATAATTGCTATATTTACTTGCAGTTAACTCTACATTAGAACTGTGTTTAATGTTATCTGTCTGAAGGGTAGGCTAATCTATTCCGCTATGCATGAATTTATTCCTCTATTCACTATCTGTTAATCACTTAACAAGATAAAACAAAACAAAGAAAATGTCTTCAAAAAGAAAAAGGATATATTCAACCCTTCTAGTTCTATTATGTGCCTTCGAGAACTAACAATTTGTTATGTATATTAATTTGATTTATATTTTGTTTAACTATTTGTTATATAATTGAGTATAATTTAATTTAATTAGTTATCCTACCCAGTTTCTCTCTCCTTTTCTGTGACGCCCCCAAATTCAGGTGTTTGAAACCCGGATTCAGTGTTTCACGATATCATTTCTTTGAGCGGAATAATAATAATATTGTTATAAATATCAAACTTAATTTACATATCATAGTTGTCTAAATCTCAGGTACACGACCTTCAAAACATTTCATTACATGATAGATAATAAATATCATCATCTTATTTAAGTCTAGCTATTACATAAGATAACACAAATTTATTCTGACAGCTTTCCTTTCCCTTTATTCCTGGTAGAGCCCTCTGGTTGATCATACTTAACTGAAAACATTTAAATTTAAAGCAAGAATGAGCATTTGAGTGCCCAGCAAGTAAAATAGCAAACAATAAACATTACCTGAAAGGATTAAATGTTTTCTTTGAATGACACTTCTACAACGAAACAATAGTTGTGAAGTAAACTGAAGCAAAACTAAACAACATAACAATTATATTTCAAATTTTTGAAACTACGTACTGACTATAAATGAAGATCAGTCGACAGACTATGAACATTTTTTTTCATTTTCGCTAAGGTTTAACAGAACTTCATCCGCAAACCGTCATAACTTATGGGCACGAGGGTGATCTGACCAATGTGCCCTGTATTGATCAATACTACATACAAAAATGATATTTTCGTTCAACACATCCGCCTTAGGCGCATTAAAGTTTCCCAGATTCGGGATGTTAATTTCCCAGATTCGGGATGTTCATACTTAGTCGGGAATCCAAACCAAAACAATTCGGTTGGATACAATAAAGTTCTATCATGTTCAATGATATTTCTAAATTTGTGTCTAGCCGAGTCAAATAGCTTAGACAACTTTTAATTATGGTATACATACTGGAAATCAACAAGTATGGTTTAACAAGTATAATAATTTTCCAAGTGAGGACACTTATATAACAATATTTAGAAATTAATGAACAGAATATATATATGTATATATATATATATATCTGAATCTTCCAGTACTATTGTATTAATGAACGAATAAGGTTTGAGAACTTATATGAATACAAATGATTGGATACATAATCAATAACAATAAAGTTTAAAAACTCGTATAATCAGAATATAATTCAATAACATACTTACGCAGGTTTATTGCATAAATAGATATAAAGAGTGAAGATACTTTCCTTAAGCGTAGTTTATCTACGTAAATAAATCAACACTTTCGAATCCTATTTATAGCGTATTATAAGTACAAAATGCTCATTAGCTAACACATTCGTTAATCAAGCTTGACATAATTCAAGTATGCACATATGATACAAAATCAGCTTATATGTTTATCACGAAATCAATTATCCAGTTATTTCATAAACAAATTAAGAATGCTCATGGCTAAGTCCTTTTTACCCATGGACTTTCCTTTTACAAGACAAACACCATGATATTACTTAATCCTTAGATATATACATGTATCAGTAGGTTTTACACAATTTCTAGCAATATAGTTATCCTACAAGTTAACTGTCAAAAATCATATTACACTTTCTCAGATTCCAGATCGACGCTATGCCCATGGCTAAGCTTCAGACCTAAAAGGTAATTGCGCTTGCCCTCCCTGCCAAGCTATGACTCAACTGTTGCCTTATGGTTTCTGTTTGGCTTGAACACACATTCATTAATAATATGTTTTGTCATGTTAAAGGTCTTTTCATTCTTCTCAAGTTAATCTAGGTTCCCTTTTTATAATATAATTCTAAATTAAATATTTCAACAAGTTAAGGCCATTCAAGGTCATGAAACCACCAAGTCTATCATACTTGCTCTCTAAACATACAAGGTAGTTATAAAACTCATATTAGGCATGCTTGTGAGTATTCATAACACATCTATGAAATTAGCATCACTTTGGTTGAAAATATGCTTTGTTTATGCTTTACTTGAATTATGATACACAAGTATGGTATATATATGTTTAAGTTACATGAGTGAGTCTAAGAGTATCATCAAACATAATCACAATTATCAGATTCTAACCCTCAAGGTAGTATGTTAACATTCTCATATTTTCATTAGTAACTTTACTAGTAGGTTCTACATGTTCAATACATATGGATCATTTATAGGGATATTATAGACATAACAAGACATCTTAACCCTTTAGAATCTAGATATTCATGTGATGCAACTATATTTTGAAAATATGTTCAAGTTTACTTTTGAAACTATTTTAAACTTGAACAGTGCAATTTAACAAATACAAGACAACTTTAAGGCTCTAATCGTATTTAGTCAAGTTATGTTACCATGCTCGCAAGGTCAAAATATAAAGCATGTAGTAGTCATGCATGTTAGCTCACTATACTAAGTTAAAATCTTTTTTTAATACAAATCCTAAGTAAAGTGGTCATGAGCAAAGAACTATGAATCATATAAACACAAGTTAACGGGTTATTCATGCCTTTCTAAATCATACCAACATGCTTTCAAAGTCAGTATATGAACATAGCATATATACATATCAAGTTCCTTTCTAAAGTCCTAAATCTATTTTAAACTCTACTCCTTTGTTAATCATGTATGCTAATCTAAACATGCTCACATTAGGTTAATATACTAACATATACACATTACTCATCCTTGCATGCTAGCTTAAGTCATAATAATATACCTGAAAGTAGTATGCACACAAGCCAATCATGTTTGATGATAAAGCATATACTTTGTAACAATCTTATTCATTTATTAATAAAAAGTATTAATTTATTAAAGGTTTTAATTATCTACATGATGTCGTTTTATAATATGTGATAAACCCATAGTTTTTAAGCAATGCTTTTAGAATAATGATGATGATCATTCTAATGAGATCTAAATTCTTTGAAAGCTTAAAACTAAAATAGTTCGCAATCATTGGATTACTAAATTGGGGATTAGTGAATCTGATAGATTGGTACATACGTTGCTTGCTCATTGGATGAGGATGATTGATCTCATGATCATTTGTGTGGAGACACTAAAGCAAGTATGTAGGTGCTTATTAGAGAATAAGTTCACTTTGAACGTGCCTCGCTAAGGAATACCTAATGGAGTTTTATTTGCTCGTCGAATAGGAATTCTGTAGTAGTGATAGTAGTAGTAGTAATCCTTGGACTTGAGATCATCATAGTATCTTATGTATGATGAGTTATACTTTGACATATTCCTTAAGACCCTTAGGGTATATCAAAGGGTATGCTTGGGTATAATAAGTTGTACATGGAGATAATGTATGATCAATAAAGAATCTACCACTTCTAATAAAAGAAGAGAAATGTCCTATGTGATTCGATAAATGACAACCCAAAGAGTCCTTGGTTAAGCGTAATGAAATTAGAAAGGAATTTCTAATTTGCATTATTTGGAGTTGTGCATTTAAGGATCGAAATATATATAATTAAATAAAATAAGACTTGACAAAGAATTCCATGTCTTATATTTAATTGGGACATTGTATGGTGGAAGAAGGATTGAATTGTATGCAGAACTATTTACTCAAAGGTTCTTTAATGATTAATGTTGAAATCTATATTATTTGAAAAGTCGTTGATCGCTAGGGAGGCTTATCCTATTGTAGAATAAATATTATTTATTTAAATAAATTAATTATTTAATTTATTTATTTAAATAAGATTAGAATTGTTCTAATTGATTTATTCACAACCTAGGTTTAATATGGAGAACCTAAAGGGTCACACCATAAAAGGAAGAATAATTATTTAAGAAGTTAATGGCATAATCGTAATAATATATTTAAGTATATTTAATTTAATCTATGGTGATAGAATAAATTAAATAGCTTAATATTTATTATTTAATATTTTAGAAATATTAAATATAAATTAATAAGAGGAGTCTTATTAATAATATTACAATTATTATTATTTTAATTTCTAAAAGAGTTTAGGAATTAATTTAATATAAGTACTCTCATTTATTCCTAATTGGATTAGGAAGGAAAATTAGTTAAAGGAGTTTAATTAATTATCCCTAATAAGATTAGGGAGCTTAATTAATTAAAAATAATTTAATTAATTAAATAAAACCCAATTTCTTAATTGTTAAGGAGGGTTGCCCACATCAATAAATAAGAGGAGTCTTATTATGGGTGATATGGGTTGTTGACTTTTACAACGTAATAATTCCAATTTGTTGGAGAGTACCCTTTTTCTATAGAGATAGGAAAAACTAGGGTTTGAGCCATAAACACCCATCTTCTTGAATTTTCTTCTTCCTTGGTGGATCACCTCTAGAGGCCAAACGCTTGGGTGGCTAATGTTGATCAAAGGAAGGAACCAAACCCGGTGGATTCAAGTTGAACGAAAAGGATTGGAGGTGAACTTGTACTTGAGGAAGCTCGATCTTCAAGGGTATGATTTTATTCTTTATCTTTTCGCTTTAATTAATAATTGCATATAAAGGGTGATCCGTATATATGGTTTGTAAATTTTTAAACTCGATTTTTACACGCTTACGCATTATTTTGCAATTTGATTGCGTTCATGAATATTACAAACCTAACAATACCAACAATTAGCAGATTGTGAAACATGTAAAACTTAATCGAATCTTCGAGGCGGCACAGTACAGAGTAGCCATATTTGGTTCAAGAGCGTAAATGCACTGCTTTACAAAGTCTTAGCCAACTTGATTTCCAATGATTTATACTTGCTCCAAACTATTATTAAAAAGTTCATACATGCTAGAAAACTTCTTAAACATATTTTAGTATGGTAATTCATCTTGATTAACATAGAAATTCAAGTAATTCTAAGAATAAAACAAGACCCATTTCAAGAATATAGCTAGAATTTATACCTTCTTGAGCTTGAATTGGACTTCCTACACTGAAAGTATGCTTCATACATAGCACTTTCAACAACTTATACACTCCACTTAGACAAATTTCAAGCTACCAAAACTAAAAATAAAGCTTATATCTATAGAAGGAACTTGGACTAGATATTAGAATTACACAATCTTGGAGTCCATGGTGTAATGGAAGAAAACAAAGGTTATTAAGGAGTTGTTTAACCACCCCAATGCCAGCCATCTTGCTAACCATTATCACCTATGATTTAGCAGCTTGAAGGTTACATAATATAGAGTTAGGTTACTGTTCATTGTACTATGACGGTCACTCATTTTGGGATAAGGAAAAAAATCTCAGCAACTTGATCAACTAAGGCTTGGTTTGGTTCTTTTAATTCCCATAATGTAATATTAATGTACAATTGTTACCATATTAGGAAATTAGGGGTCATTTATATACTCGTATTATATAGTCCATGTACATTAAATACATGCATTAAAATAACACAGTCGGTATTATTGTCCGGGTAGTTCCATAATTATCCCTATTATACACATAACCATATTATAACCTTATTTAATATTAATGTTTACTTAAACATTTAATTACTTTCTCTGTTTCTAGAATACACATATATTTATTTATGCATTACAATTAAATATGATATCATTGAACTACTGGATACTTCATATCATTAAAACATACTCCTATCATATGATTTTTATTAATGTTACACATATAATATTAATGTTTCATTCCATTTCTATAGAAAAATTAATTTTCTCCAACTGTCCACTAACGCAGCTGCGCCAGTTTGTACTGCTTGATTTATCTTCTTTGGGAGGGCACAGTTGCATCGTACCCTGGCAGTGCAAAACTAGCTTAGCTTCAAGCCAGTTTCAATATACAAAACATTAACACTTATATTTACATAAATATTTATTCCATTAATATATTCATGGAATTTCTTGGGTATTACATCACTTATCATAATAATCCTATTTTTATAAAATAATTAATTTATTATAAGTGTATAATCTATAATGATCAATAATTTTTAAAAGAAATTATTTATAATTATTCATGTAATAAATAAATTTTATTTATCACATATATACATATACTTTACTTTGCACATATTCCCACCTTTATATAAAAAAAATTAATACACAAAATTTCTTATTATAAATATTAGGTTATTACATCCACCTTCCCTTATAAGGATTCCGTCCCCGGAATCACCGCTTTAAAACTTATAGACACTAGGGCAAATAGCATACACAATCACTTCAAGTAGATCTCGATCTGATTCGATCGATTTGATCTTTAACTATTCAACATAAAACTTGTATATTTGATTATACGGAAATTTGATTTCTAACAGAACTCAAATCTCTCCTTCAAAATTTCTTTATAACATATTTTACTATATTTAAGAAAAATCGTATATATGAAAATAAAATTCATACAAATAATATATGGAGTTCCATCCCCGGCTGCTACGGTATCCCGAACGGTCACATTGAAGACTCTTGCGGTTGGTTTTGTTAAAGTTGGTCCCGTTATCGCCAGTGTTCCGCTACCTTTCCCCGCATTCACGCTTCCTACATCCATTCTCCTTTTCAGACAGTCCTTTACCTTATGTTCCGTTGATCCACACAGAAAACATCCTCCGCTCATCCTAGGATTGGGGTAGTTAGGAGAGATATGTCCCTCCTGCCCACACTTATAGCACACAAACTTACCACTAAGACACTCACCAGAATGATTCTTCTCACAATTCTTACATTGCACTGCCTGCTCCTTTACACCTTCCTGATTGACTTACACATTCCCAAAATTATTCCACTTTCTTTTTCCATTCCCACTACCACTACCTGCTTCTACCTTTACTGCTCCTTCAACCTTACCCTTATTCTTTTTCTCCTTATTATAGAGGCTCATGGCCTCACTTCCCTCCTCAGCTATGATAGCCTTCTATAAAAGTGTCAGTAAAAGTATTTATTTTAACACCGCCACCTTATTGTATTAATCCCACCAAACCTCTTTTGCCTTCCTTCCCTACGTATCAACTTGATGCGAAGCAAACCTAGCTAATTCGTTAAACTTTATGGTACATTCCAGTAACTATCATGTTCTTCCTTTAATTCCAAAAACTTCCTCCATCCTAGCTTACACACTAGACGAGAAATAGTTCTCAAAGAATATCATCTTAAACCTAGTCCATGCTATCACTCCTTCTCCCCGCCTCTAGCTTAATTTGCCTCCCACCGAAATTTGCAACTCCTTTCATCTTATAGGTGGCAAAAGTCGTCTTTTGCCCTAACGTTACCCTAGCTATCACAACCACTTCTACAGGGTCAGTTGACCCTCTAAATCCTAGCGGTTCGATTGCTTGAAGTCTTTGAAGTTCGCCGATAGATTATCTGGCTGACAGTAATTCCATGTCTTATATTTAATTGGGACATTGTATGGTGGAAGGATTGAATTGTACGGTAACTATTTACTCAAAGGTTCTTTAATGATTAATGTTGAAATCTATATTATTTGAAAAGTCGTTGATCGCTAGGGAGGCTTATCCTATTGTAGAATAAATATTATTTATTTAAATAAATTAATTATTTAATTTATTTATTTAAATAAGATTAGAATTGTTCTAATTGATTTATTCACAACCGGTTTAATATGGAGAACCTAAAGGGTCACACCATAAAAGGAAGAATAATTATTTAAGAAGTTAATGGCATAATCGTAATAATATAGTTAAGTATATTTAATTTAATCTATGGTGATAGAATAAATTAAATAGCTTAATATTTATTATTTAATATTTTAGAAATATTAAATATAAATTAATAAGAGGAGTCTTATTAATATTATTACAATTATTATTATTTTAATTTCTAAAAGAGTTTAGGAATTAATTTAATATAAGTACTCTCATTTATTCCTAATTGGATTAGGAAGGAAAATTAGTTAAAGGAGTTTAATTAATTATCCCTAATAAGATTAGGGAGCTTAATTAATTAAAAGAATTTAATTAATTAAATAAAACCCAATTTCTTAATTGTTAAGGAGGGTTGCCCACATCAATAAATAAGAGGAGTCTTATTATGGGTGATATGGGTTGTTGACTTTTACAACGTAATAATTCCAATTTGTTGGAGAGTACCCTTTTTCTATAGAGATAGGAAAAACTAGGGTTTGAGCCATAAACACCCATCTTCTTGAATTTTCTTCTTCCTTGGTGGATCACCTCTAGAGGCCAAACGCTTGGGTGGCTAATGTTGATCAAAGGAAGGAACCAAACCCGATGGATTCAAGTTGAACGCGAAAAGGATTGGAGGTGAACTTGTACTTGAGGAAGCTCGATCTTCAAGGGTATGATTTTATTCTTTATCTTTTCGTTTAATTAATAATTGTGCATAAAGGGTGATCCGGGTATATGGTTTGTAAATTTTTTAAACTCTGATTTTTACACGCTTCCGCATTATTTTGCAATTTGATTGCGTTCATGAATATTACAAACCTAACGAAAGGCATCGAGCCAAACCTTTATGCTAATTATTAATTATTTTAATTTGATATGTATATTGATATGTGTTTAGAACAATTTAATTGGGCATAATTTTATTGTATAAAATTTATTAAAAAAAAAAAAAGGCAATCAAATTTTTTTAAGGCTATATAAAGCTATACACTTAAAAAGAAGCATGTTAACAAAAAGTCAGGTACGAAATCGAGGGGAATGTAATTTGACTCCAGTGACACAAATTTTTAAAAAGCAAATAAGGGCAATCCTTTTTCTTTGCTAAACTCGGAACAGGGGCAACCAAAGTTTATATATTATATTATATATATTCGGTTATTATATATATATATATATATATATATTGGTTATTATATTATATATATATATAACAGTTATATATATATATATATACTATATATATATATTATTCTTACTTATTTTATAATTAAAATAAAAGGTTTATTTTAATTTTAAAATACTAGGGTTTGAGCCATAAACACCCATATTCTTGAATTTTCTTCTTCCTTGGTGGATCACCTCTAGAGGCCAAATGCTTGGGTGGCTAATGTTGATCAAAGGAAGGAACCAAACCCGGTAGATTCAAGTTGAACGCGAAAAGGATTGGAGGTGAACTTGTACTTGAGGAAGCTCGATCTTCAAGGGTATGATTTTATTCTTTATCTTTTCGTTTAATTAATAATTGTGCATAAAGGGTGATCCGGGTATATGGTTTGTAAATTTTTTAAACTCTGATTTTTACACGCTTCCACATTATTTTGCAATTTGATTGCGTTCATGAATATTACAAACCTAATAGTGGCATCAGAGCCAAACCTTTATGCGAATTATTAATTGTTTTAATTTGATATGTATATTGATATGTGTTTAGAACAATTTAATTGGGCATAATTTTATTGTATAAAATTTATTAAAAAAAAAAAAAAAGGCACCGAATTTTTTTTAAGGCTATAGGCTATACACGGAAAAGAAGCATGTTAACAAGAGCTGGCACGGAAATCGAGGGGAACAAAATTTGACTCCGGCAGCACAAATTTTTTAAAAAGCAGCGTGGCAATCCTTTTTCTTTGCTAAACTCGGAACAGGGGCAACCAAAGTTTATATATTATATTATATATATTCGGTTATTATATATATATATATTGGTTATTATATTATATATATATAACAGTTATATATATATATATATATATATATATATATATATTATTCTTACTTATTTTATAATTAAAATAAAAGGTTTATTTTAATTTTAAAATAAAAGGTTTATTTTAATTTTAAAATAAAAAGATTTATTTTAATTTTAAAATTAGAATTTCATGCTAACTAATTGGAGTTGAAATCGGATTCTATTTTTCCTTAAATAAAGGAGTTTATTTAAATATGAAATAAGATTTCATATTATTCAAAATAAAGGAGTTTATTTGTGAATAGAAAAGAGAATCCTAATTTCCTTAAATAAAGGAGTTTATTTAAATATGAAATAAGATTTCATATTATTCAAAATAAAGGAGTTTATTTGTGAATAGGAAAGAATATCCGTGTTTCCTTTAATAAAAGATTTTTTTTTACATGGAATTGGATTCCATAATTAATTAAAATAAAAGAGTTTATTTTAATTAAAGATTTTTTTTTACATAGAATTGGATTCCATAATTAATTAAAATAAAAGAGTTTATTTTAATTAAAGAATTTTTTTATACATATATGGAATTGGATTCCATAATTAATTAAAATAAAGGAGTTTATTTTGATTAAAATTTTGATTAAAATAAAATAGTTTATTTTATTCAAAATTGGATAAATTAAAATAAAATAGTTTTATTTTGATTTAAATTTGGATTAAAATAAAGGAGTTTATTTTGATTCAAAAATAGATTTTATACTAACTAAAGTTGCCCATTAAATGATATCAATATATATATTAAATGTTTATTATTCATAAGATGAATGTTATTTATTGATGCATATGATGATGTGTATGATAATAAATGGGATTGATTATGGACTATTGACCAATGCAATTGGATTTTATTTTAGTTGGATGCATGAATGTATGGGTCTTATTAAATGGGGTCTGCGTACCTCGTCTTCTCTAATTTTTCTTAATGTAAATTCTATTTCCCTCCTATGTACTTCCCTCGATCACGATCAAGGTTTCTATTTATTTTAAATAGTTTTGTAATAGGAATAGTTAGAATTATTTTGAAGAATTGGAGATCAAGGGACAAGAAGCGCATGAAGACCCGTTTGTAATGGAGCAGAGTTTAAATGTAATAGTTATATTTAAATATTATTTCTTGCACCCCTAAGTTTTTGACCTTTTGGTTCACTTGGTGGCTCTAGTGAACCAAACTAGAATAAAAGTCCATAATCAATCCGTAGAATATAAGATTCTATATGTGCATGCTTATACTATATATATTATATATTATGCAAACATGCTTCGCATGTTCATTAATATAACGCGTATTTTATATATATATGTGTGCATGCGCGCTAAACAAGATGAGATAATTAATAACAAACCCCTCAATTTTTTATATTAAGTCCTAAGCGTTCAAAGATATTTGGAATATCGAACATCGCCTTTCTAGCATGATAAAATTAATAGAGTATTAAATATTTAATATGAGTTTGTTGTGTCACCACAAGGCAAGTATTAAGTATTTAAGATGTTAATTTATCACATTTGATGCTTATAAAGAAAATTGAACAATATTGTTTTGTTGTGTCACCACAAGGATGATATTTTTCTTTTTGAATATATGGAGTGCTAGGTTTGGACTTAACTTGGATAATTTTGATTCTGGATGTGCCACCACTTGATCAAAATAATCTAAGAGGCAAAATACAAGGAGTTGCATAGTTGATGTAATTGACAAAAGTTGTCTATCTATTTATTTATATATAGTTTATTGTGTCACCACAAGGCTATATACATTTGAAATGGGATCCTTATTCTCACTAGCAAATCTTTAATTAGATTTTGCCGAACTATATAAGTGAGGGTAATATAGTTTGAAGAAAATAGTGGAGATACCAATTTAAAACAAGACCTAATTTATTTTGGTAATTAATAAAAGAATGTATGTTAAAATGTTGTTAATTACAAATTCATTTACAAAATTTTACAATGTCTAAAATTACTATCATCATGCGAAGCATATTAGATGCTAAATTAATCGGGCCATCAATTAAACGGATTGGTTAAGGAATTTGAGAATAGTTCTCATAGTCGAAAAGCATCTTATGTCCTTAATCGCCTATCCTCGCAATGGTTGCGAGATAATGCCTCTGAGGAAGAGATTGCTACTTTTAGAAAGTGGCAAGATGATGCACAATTGGCTCAATGCATCATGCTCGATCCACGAGTAACGAGCTTCAAATCGACAAGATGAAACTATGGATACTCCTACTATATTCCCGCACATCAAGTAGTTGATGGTGAGGAAAGTAGGGCCGATAGATATCGATATCTAAGGAGCTCTTCCGATCTAGAATGGCCAATGGCACTATAAGATGCATAAAAAGTCCTTAACATTATCAATTTGATTGATCAATTAGGGCAAATGACAGTTTTGTCATGGATGGAGAGTTGAGCCAAGATTTGATCTTGCACTCACTCCCTACTCTTTCACAATTGTTGTGAATTTTTCATATGAACAAGCTAGATATCAGCCTCGCTGATTTGCTTAACATGTTGAAAAATGTTGAGAGTCACTTTCCAATCAAGAAAGACCATGTCTTACTAGTAGGGGCCAAATGATCTTCTAAAAGAAGAACGATTCAAAGAAGGTAAATAGAAAGGCATAAACAAAGGATAATAAGAGCAAAACTGATACGGATAGCAAAGGAGTTTGCTTCCACTGCTATAAGCCCAGACACCTCTAAAAGAAATCATGAGAAGCATCTTGCAGAGGCTAACCAAAGAAGCTTAGTGAAGTTTCTATTATAAATACAAATTTGTTCATGATTTAAAATAAATTTTTCTTTAAGTCAAGGTTCTACTTGGGTATTGGATACCGACTTTGGTTATCATAAATATAGATTAATGAAGGAACCAAGAAAAGTAGAAAGTTAAACAAATATAAGTAATCCTATAAAAGGAAATGTAGCAAAGGTTGCCATATTAGCCATAGAAACTTATAGTTTAGCAATGCCTACGGCAAAATCTATTAAGTCAATAAGTTGTTATTGTATTCCAATTCTTGTTAAAAATATTATTTCCATTTTATTGTTGGACAATGAAATTTTTGGTATTATAATTAAGAACAATTGTTGTTCTATTTATAATAATAATATTTTGTATAGAATCGAATATTACTTAATAAATTTTGTATACTTGACTTACATGAAAATAATTTTGCATATTGAACAAATTAGTATAAGAAAAGGAGATGATCAATTCAAAGAGTTGAATATGTGTATTTGTTTGAATACAATTGTGAATTATTTGAAAGGTTCAAAGAATTCAGAAATGAAATAAATTGGCAAAGTATTAAGATTCTTTGATTAGATCAAGGAATAAATACTTGTGCAATAAGTTTCTAGATCATCTCAAATAGTTTTCTCATAATGGACACATCCTCGATATGCAATAATTGATTGATGTATCCTGAATGAAAAATCGCACTACCTTGTTGGACATGGTGCGGTCCATAATGATTTTAATGACATTCCAAAGATCCTTCAGGATAATGTCCTAGAAATGGTCAGATATCTACGAAAATGGTAACCTCAAAATCCTATTTAAGACTCCATAAAAGTTATGGATGGGAGGATTCCTAATCTTAAGTATGTTAAGATAAGGGGTTCCAACTTATGTGAAAAGGTTTCAAAAGGATAAGCTTGGGACAAGATTTGACAAGTGTAGATTTGTGGGACATCCTAAAGTAAGTTTAGGGCATATGTTCTATAATCCTACTTAGCAAAAGGTGTTTGTTGCGAAACACGCTTCCTTCTAAGATAAAGGTGTTTATGATTGAAAGGGCTAGTGGGAGGATAATAGATCTTGAAGAGTTCAAGAACCACAAAACACTATAAGTCAAATAAGAGGAACCTATAGATAGACCTATTGTACCCACAAAACCGAAATCGTAATCTGAATAATAGATCAAGATACCTAGGAGGTATGGATTCATCATGGATGATGATGATGAGGTACGCATCATAGAAGATGATGATCCAGAGTTACATACAATGAGGTAAGAATTCTAGTGTGTACAAAAGGGTCAGTGGGAGCGTCGTGAAATTTCTAGTATTATATGTTGATATACTACGGATGAGGAATAACATACCAATGCTACAATCAGTAAAGATAAAGTTGTCTAAACATTCCTCCATGAATGATTTGGAAGAGTATCTTAATTGGGGATGCGAATCTATATAGATAGATTTAAGAGGATGCTCGACTTAACCCAAGGAACATATATTCATTTGATGCTAAAGTTGTTTAGCATGACAAACTCCAAGAGATGTCTCATGTCGATGAGCTATGGAGTGTATCTCTCTTAATAGTCCCCACAGACTCCTGAAAAGAGAGGTCGCATGAGTGACTATCATGCATGCAATGAAATGTACGAGACCTGATGTTGATCAGTCATATTCTGGAGAAGTTCACTATGAGTCAGTGAAAAACATCTTAAAGTGCTTGACCGGCACTAAGGATGTGATCATATTTATGGTGGGTCTAAATTAAAACTAGAGGGCTTAACAGACTCAAGTTTTTCAGACAGACCAAGACGACAGATAAATCCACTTTAAGGTAAAGGGTTACCTTGAATAGAGGTGCAGTGAATTGGAAAGGTTCTAAACAGCAAAGAGTTGCTGGTTTAGTGATAAAAACAAAGTAAATAGCTATAAATGAAGCTGCAAGTTGATTGTTTGGATTAAAAGTTCATTACAGAACTAGGAATAGTTCCTAAGTCTCATCTTGGATCTAAACATGTGTTGTGGCATTTTCATTTGATTATTAGAATCATTGAAAGATGGGAAATCACTATAGAGATAGTGGACTCTCATGAACAACATTACATATCCATTAACTAAAGCTTATCCAACAAACAGGATAATCGCCATTTAGAGAAGAAGAGTATTAGATACCATGACGATTGGCTTTAGTGCAAGTGGGAGATTGAAAGTAGTATGCACACAAGCCAATCATGTTTGATGATAAAGCATATACTTTGTAAATAATCTTATTCATTTATTAATAAAAAGTATTAATTTATTAAAGGTTTTAATTATCTACATGATGTCGCTTTTATAATATGTGATAAACCCATAGTTTTAAGCAATGCTTTTAGAATAATGATGATGATCATTCTAATGAGATCTAAATTCTTAGAAAGCTTAAAACTAAAATAGTTCCCAATCATTGGATTACTAAATTGGGGATTAGTGAATCCGGATAGATTGGTACATACGTTGCTTACTCATTGGATGAGGATGATTGATCTCATGATCATTTGTGTGGAGACACTAAAACAAGTATGTAGGTGCTTATTAGAGAATAAGTTCACTGAACGTGGCTCGCAAAGGAATACCTAATGGAGTTTTATTTGCCTGTCAATAGGAATTCTTGTAGTGATAGTAGTACAAGTAATCCTTGGACTTGAGATCATCATAGTATCTTGTGTATGATGAGTTATACTTTGACTTATTCCTTAAGACCCTTAGGGTATATCAAAGGGTATGCTTGGGTATAATAAGTTGTATATGGAGATAATGTATGATCAATAAAGAATCTACCACTTCTAATAAAAGAAGAAAATGTCCTATGTGATTCGATAAATGACAACCCAAAGAGTCCTTGGCGGCAAGCGTAATGAAATTAGAAAGGAGTTTCTAATTTGCATTATTTGGAGTTAATGCATTTAAGAGTCGAAATACATATAATTAAATAAAATAAGACTTGACATGAATTCCATGTCTTATATTTAATTGGGACATTGTATGGTGGAAGGATTGAATTATACAGTAACTATTTACTCAAAGGTTCTTTAATGATTAATGTTGGAATCTATATTATCCGGAAAGTTGTTGATCATTGGGAGGCTTATCCTTATTGTAGAATAAATATTATTTATTTAAATAAATTAATTGTTTAATTTATTTATTTAAATAAGATTAGAATTGTTCTAATTGATTTATTCACAACCTGGGTTTAATATGGAGAACCTAAAGGGTCACACCATAAAAGGAAGAATAATTATTTAAGAAGTTAATGGCATAATCGTAATAATATGTTAAGTATATTTAATTTAATCTATGGTGATAGAATAAATTAAATAGCTTAATATTTATTATTTAATATTTTAGAAATATTAAATATAAATTAATAATAGGAGTCTTATTAATATTATTACAATTATTATTATTTTAATTTCTAAAAGAGTTTAGGAATTAATTTAATATAAGTACTCTCATTTATTCCTAATTGGATTAGGAAGGAAAATTAGTTAAAGGAGTTTAATTAATTATCCCTAATAAGATTAGGGAGCTTAATTAATTAAAAGAATTTAATTAATTAAATAAAACCCAATTTCTTAATTGTTAAGGAGGGTTGCCCACATCAATAAATAAGAAGAGTCTTATTATGGGTGATATGGGTTGTTGACTTTTACAACGTAATAATTCCAATTTGTTGGAGAGTACCATTTTTCTATAGAGATAGGAAAAACTAGGGTTTGAGCCATAAACACCCATCTTCTTGAATTTTCTTCTTCCTTGGTGGATCACCTCTAGAGGCCAAACGCTTGGGTGGCTAATGTTGATCAAAGGAAGGAACCAAACCCGGTGGATTCAAGTTGAACGCGAAAAGGATTGGAGGTGAACTTGTACTTGAGGAAGCTCGATCTTCAAGAGTATGATTTTATTCTTTATCTTTTCGTTTAATTAATAATTGTGCATAAAGGGTGATCCGAGTATATGGTTTGTAAATTTTTTAAACTCTGATTTTTACACGCTTCCGCATTATTTTGCAATTTGATTGCGTTCATGAATATTACAAACCTAACAATACCAACACTTAGCAGATTGTGAAACAGAAAACTCAACTGAACTCAGAGAAGGGCATGCAATACAGAATCATGCATATATTTGTTCAAGAGCGTAAATGCACTGCTTTTACAAAGTCTTAGCCAACTTGATTTCCAATGATTTATACTTGCTCCAAACTATTATTAAAAAGTTCATACATGCTAGAAATTTCTTAAACATATTTTAGTATGCTAATTAATCTTGATTAACATAGAAATTCAAGTAATTCTAAGAATCAAACAAGACCCATTTCAAGAATTTAGCTAGAATTTATACCTTCTTGAGCTTGAATTGGACTTCCTACACTCTGAGTATGCTTCTATAGCAGCTCAACAACTTATACACTCCACTTAGACAAATTTCAAGCTACCAAAAACTAAAAATAAAGCTTATATCTATAGAAGGAACTTGGACTAGATATTAGAATTACACAATCTTGGAGTCCATGGTGTAATGGAAGAAAACAAAGGTTATTAAGGAGTTGTTTAACCACCCCAATGCCAGCCATCTTGCTAACCATTATCACCTATGATTTAGCAGCTTGAGGGTTACATAATATAGAGTTAGGTTACTGTTCATTGTACTATGAAGGTCACTCATTTTGGGATAAGGAAAAAAATCTCAGCAACTTGATCAACTAAGGCTTGGTTTGGTTCTTTTAATTCCCATAATGTAATATTAATGTACAATTGTTACCATATTAGGAAATTAGGGGTCATTTATATACTCGTATCATATAGTCCATGTACATTAAATACATGCATTAAAATAACACAGTCGGTATTATTGTCCGGGTAGTTCCATAATTATCCCTATTATACACATAACCATATTATAACCTTATTTAATATTAATGTTTACTTAAACATTTAATTACTTTCTCTGCTTCTAGAATACATATATTTATTTATGCATTACAATTAAATATGATATCATTGAATCCTCTGGATACTTCATATCATTAAAACATACTCCTATCATATGATTTTTATTAATGTTACACATATAATATTAATGTTTCATTCCATTTCTATAGAAAATTAATTTTCTCCAATCGTCTACTAAATAAGCAATTAGGCTGAGTTTATCTTCTTGGGAGGGCACAACAAGATTAAATCATTCTCTGGCAAAGGCAAAACTAGCTTAGCTTCAAGCCGCTTTCAATATACAAAACATTAACACTTATATTTACATACATATTTATTCCATTAATATATTCATGGAATTTCTTGGGTATTACATCACTTATCATAATAATCCTATTTTTATAAAATAATTAATTTATTATAAGTGTATAATCTATAATGATCAATAATTCTAAAAAGAAATTATTTATAATTATTCATGTAATAAATAAATTTTATTTATCACATATATACATATACTTTACTTTGCACATATTCCCACCTTTATATAAAAAAATTAATACACAAAATTTCTTATTATAAATATTAGGTTATTACATCCACCTTCCTTTATAAGGATTCCGTCCCCTAATCACCGCTTTAAAACTTATGTACACTAGGGCAAAATAGCATACACAATCACTTCAAGTAGATCTCGATCTCGATTCGATCGATTTGATCTTTAACTATTTAACATAAAACTTGTATATTTGATTATACGGAAATTTGATTTCTAATGTAACTCAAATCTCTCCTTCAAAATTTCTTTATAACATATTTTACTATATTCAAGAAAATCGTATATATGAAAATAAAATTCATACAAATAATATATGGAGTTCCATCCCCACCGCTACTACAGATCCCGAATCAGTCACATTTAAGACTCTTGCGGTTGGTTTTGTTAAAGTTGGTCCCGTTATCGCCAGTGTTCCGCTACCTTTCCCCGCGCATTCACGCTTCCAACATCCATTCTCCTTTTCGAATATCCTTTACCTTATGTTCCGTTGATCCACACAGAAAACATCCTCCGCTCATCCTAGGATTGGGGTAGTTAGGAGAGATATGTCCCTCCTGCCCACACTTATAGCACACAAACTTACCACTAAGACACTCACCAGAATGATTCTTCTCTCAATTCTTACATTGCACTGCCTGCTCCTTTACACCTTCCTGATTGACTTAGACATTCCCAAAATTATTCCACTTTCTTTTTCCATTCCCACTACCACTACCTGCTTCTACCTTTACTGCTCCTTCAACCTTACCCTTATTCTTTTTCTCCTTATTATAGAGGCTCATGGCCTCACTTCCCTCCTCAGCTATGATAGCCTTCTATAAAAGTGCTGTAAAAGTATTTATTTTTAACACCGCCACCTTATTGTATTAATCCCAGCTCAAACCTCTTTGCCTTCCTTCCCTACGTATCAACTTGATGCGAAGCAAACCTAGCTAATTCGTTAAACTTTGCGGTACATTCCGTAACTATCATGTTCTTCTGCTTTAATTCCAAAAACTTCCCTCCATCCTAGCTTACACACTAGACGAGAAATAGTTCTCAAAGAATATCATCTTAAACCTAGTCCATGCTATCACTCCTTCTCCTACCCTAGCTTAATTTGCCTCCCACCAGAAATTTGCCTCTCCTTTCATCTTATAGGTGGCAAAAGCTGTCTTTTGCCCCAACGTTACCCTAGCTATCACAACCACTTCTACAGGGTCAGTTGACCCTCTAAATCCTAGCGGTTCGATTGCCTTAAAGTCTTTGAAGTTCGCCGATAGATTATCTGGCTGATTTTCCGCGGCTGGTATTCCATTCTCCATATCTTGATCGACCATATTCGCAAAACTCTGCATCGGGTCTAGTTGTCCTCCAACTTTGTTGACAAGTTCTTTTGCTCTTTGGGTTCATTTTCGTCTTGGCAGCATTATCTAATTAATCATAATTTATCTTTCATCAACTTACCTTCTATGTCTTAGGGTATACATATAACGCAAAATTTTCTACTCAGATAATCATATATTCAAAATATTATATTTTGAAAACTTAGTTTACTATATTAACCAGTGTTCAGATAAATAATTGCTATCTTTTTACCAACTTATTTCATTAATCCAACATAGATTCATATTCACAGCACTTGACATACCATAACAAATACTGCTTTAAACATTTATTATCCCCTTGTGACTCAAAAGTCGGGATTCGCTGCCACAACTTATACAAAAGTTGAGAATATTACATTATACCCACATACCTATCATATACGCATCATATAATCATACATTTTCATGTAATACTAATACTACTTATTTCTTACGCCTTCACCAAGGATCAATTGCTTAGTATTCTATATATTCACATTATCCTCAATAATCCATTCACGCCTAATTATACCAAGTTCGTCAAACTTACCACACATTATGAGTTTAAGAACTCACCACAAACATATGAGTTTAAGAACTCGAGCTTGACCCTATATTCTTTAACTATACTATACCTCTCAGTTATACTATCGTTTCTGGGTCCGGTACTACATTTTTTCAGTATAATCACCTCATCAGGGTTGCTGTCAATGTGAGCCTCTATTTCAGTTATTTACTTTGATATTAGCTCGGGTATGGAGATTGGCTCCTTCTTTACGATATGAGGGTATCCTAATCCTATTCTATCGGACATCTATACACATAAATTATCTTGATTAGCACATAATATATACACACAACAAATAATAGTTTTATATAAGTTATCTTTTATTTTGTTTGACGATGAATTTATCCAATTCCTCTCATTTTAAACTCTATATGAGTTATATGTATTTTCAAAGTTTCCCTCTGCTCTAAGGTTATAGCCTAAGGTGTAAAATCCCAAATTTTACGAATAAAGATTTAAATTTCTCAATTTTTTTTTTGAATATTATGGTGTGCATTTAATATAATGTTATAGTGGTGGGTAATATTTATAAATTTTGTAAAGTATGCAAGTTGTTATATTATATTCGATTGGTCGGGGAATATTCTTTGTGTCAGGGAATATTCGTACGATGACACAATCATTGGTGGACCCCACAATAGAATTATTGTCGGATTGAGAAAACGACAAAATATATTTATGAAAATAACGGCGGAAGTTTACTGTTAATCTTTTGAACTACTTTCGTAGTAAAAGTACGATGAATACGCTGGGTTGCATAGTAGTACACTGTATTGATTATCGATGCTTACGTGATAAGTCACTCACCATTGTTTTATTGATATTATTAATGTAATAAAACAGTAAAAGCTTTTATTATAAAATGTAATACTTTTATAAAGTTATTCTATAAATAAAATATATTATATTCTATTATGCATAGTGTTTTGCATAGTAAAATCTTTTAATATAAAATAGAATACTTTTATAAAGTTATTCTATAAATAGAATATATTATATTTTATTATGCATAGTGTTGCATAGTGCTCAGATATAGTGTTTTTTTGCATAGTAAAATCTTTTATATATAAAATGAATACTTTTATAAAGTTATTCATTTTATTAGATTATAAATAGAATGTATTATATTTTATTTAAAAGATTTTGCTTTAAATATGGATCATTCGATTAAAAAGTAAATCAATCGAACTGCTTCATGAATTAGTTACTATTCAGGTCCATTCTTCTATAAATAGAAGCTCATTCCTTCATTATTTCTTACGAATTCACCGAAACTCTAGAGAGAGAAACTGTAGAGAGAATTCTTCTTATATAATCTTGAGCGTCTTTCTTTAGCGTTTAAGAAAGCTTTGAGTGTAATGCAAGTTTCTTCAAGTATATCCTTGCCCTACCGTCAGAGTACTCTTCTTTATAAGGTAAGAGATATTATTTGTTGTACTCGTAAGGGGTATTATTTTTTTTCATATTCATGAAGAGAACTTCTGTTATTCCAGTTTTTATTATTCTGTTGGAATAACCTGTTTACGTGGGCTACCCTATACTTGGTGAAATTCTTCTGTTATTCCATTATTTATTATTCTGCTGGAATAACCTGTCTATGCAAAGTACCGCATACATGGTGAAATTCTGTTGTTATTCTATTCTTTATTATTCTGTTGGAATATCCTGTTTGTGCGTTTTACACCGGACCTGGTTCCGTCTTTATTATTCTCGCTGAATATCTATCTCTGCATGCGTTTTGTGGGACTGGTTCCGTTATTTATTATTCTGCTGGAATAACTCGCCTGCTGGGCAATCGCATGCATGCGGCAATTTCGTTGTTATTCCATTCTTTATTATTCTGTTGAATATCCTCGCTTGCGTATTACGCCTGACCTGGTTCCGTTATTTATTGTTCTGTTGGAATAACCTGTCTATGCAAAGTACCGCATGCATGGTGATTTCTGTTGTTATTCCATTCTTTATTATTTTGTTGGAACATCGTGTCGATGCAAATTTCGCCTGATCTGGTTCCGTTATTTATTATTCTGTTAGAATAACCTGTCTATGCGAAGTACCGCATGCATGGTGATTTATTTTGTTATTCCATTCTTTATTATACTTAGTTGGTTAAAGTTTTGACTTCTATACTCCATGAAATTAGTAGAATATCCTTAATATTTGCGCTTCATCCAGTATCTTTTCATGGAAATATTCTTCTGAGCATTCTTGAATTTTACTCTACAAAGAAGTATAATGTTGACAATTTGGACGTTATTAGTTCCTAGATAATTTAATTCTTGAACTTTTTTTTATTGAATTCTTATATTATTGTCATCATCATCATCATCATGTGTATATTTTGTTGAAAGTCATATGTGGCTTGTAGTGCATAGATGGACTTGGTATGATTATGACCAGGGATTATTCGGTATAATCATGACCATAATATTACAAATGATGTTGAAAAAGTCCTCATTGGCCCGTAGTGCATTGATGGACCGTTTTTGGTATGATTGTGGCTATGGATTCTCTTCGGCCAAGGGAGCCAAGATGAATTGTTTTATGGCATGATCATGACCGTTGATGAAAACACAATTATCTTTGACCCGTAGTGTATGGATAATTCATGGTCGTGATACTAAATAATATCATTGGCCTGTAGTGCAGGGATGAATTGATGAATTGGATTATTTATTAAGCTGAGTTCCAGCGATAAAAGTTATGAAAAACATTTTAAATCATAGAAGATAGTAGATTTTATTCTCTACTTGACTCTTCTAATGGATTGCTTGTTCCGCTGCAGTTAAACTTGATGTCTATTATATTTGATCAGTTTAACATTGTTGAAGACTAATTATAATTTATTCTGCATTATCTTAGTCATAATATTTCTTACTAGGCTAGTTGAGCTTACCCTTTCTTTCATTGTTCTCTTCAGAAAATGAGAACGTAGCCGGGACTAGTTGGGGAACGGAGTGACGGTCCAGATGATAGTATTAGTAGTCCTCACTATTCTGTTAAATAGTGTGATAATAAATGTAATGAGGACTTATTCTGAGAGTGGATATTGTCTAGAAGACAATATTTATTTTAAAACTTACAGCTCTCTTGTTGTATATTAAAGATTGTATTTGTATTCTATACCATATATTTGGCGACTCAGAATAGGTGATGTATACCTATTTTGGGGGCGTCACATAAGGTCTACCCACACCTATGGTTTCTAACCCTAAAGCTCTGATACCATATTGTGACGCCCCCAAATTCAGGTGCTTGAAACCCAAATTCAGTGCTTCACGATACCATTTCTTTGAGCAGAATAATAATAATAATATTGTCATAAATATCAAACTTAATTTACATATCAGAGTTGTCTAAATCCCAGGTACGCGACCTTCAAAACATTTCATTACATGATAGATTATAAATATAATCATCTTATTCAAGTCTAGCTATTACATAAGATTACACAAACTTATGTTGACAGCTTTCCTTTCCCTTTGTTCCTGGAAGAGCCCTCTGGTTTATCATACTTAACTAAAAATATTTAAATTTAAAGCAAGAATGAGCATTTGAGTGCCCAACAAGTAATAACAAACAATAAACATTAGTTGAAAGGATTAAATGTTTTCTTTGAATGACACTTCTACAACGAAATATTAGTTGTGAAGTAAACTGAAGCAACACTAAACAATATAACAATTCTATTTCAAATTTTTGAAACTACGTACTGACTATAAATGAAGATCAGTCGACAGACTATGAACATTGTTTTTCATTTTCCCTAAGGTTTAGCAGAACTTCATCCGTAAACCGTCATAACTTACGGACATAAGGGTGATCTGCCCAATGTGCCCTGTATTGATCAATACTACATACAAGAACGATATTTTCGTTCAACACATCCGCCTTAGGCGCATAAAAGTTTCCCAGATTCGGGATGTTCATACTTAATCGGGAATCCAAACCAAAACAATTTGGTTGGATATAATAAAGTTCTATCATGTTAAACGATATTTCTAAATTTCTGTCTAGCCGAGGCAAATAGCTTAGACGACTTTTAATTAAGGTATACATACTGGAAATCAACAAGTATGTATTAACAAGTATAACAATTATCCAAGTGAGGACACTTGTATGATAATATTTAGACATTAAAGAACATAATATATATATCTGAATCTTATAGTACTACTGTATTAATGAACGAATAAGGTTCGAGAACTTGTATGAATACAAATGATTGGATAATCAATAACAATAAAGTTTAAAAACTCGTATAATAGGAATATAATTCAATAACTTACTTACGCAGGTTTATTGCATAAATAGATATAAAGAGTGAAGATACTTACCTTAAGTGTAGTTTATCCACGTAAATAAATCAACACTTTTGAATCCTATTTATAGTGTATTATAAGTACAAAATGCTCATTAGCTAACACATTCGTTAATCAAGATCGACATGATTCAAGTATGCACATATGATACAAAATCAGCTTATATGTTTATCACAAAATCAAATATCCAGTTATTTCATAAGCAAATTAAGAATGCCCATGGCTAAGTCTTTTTTACCCATAGACTTTCCTTTTACAAGACAAACACCATGATATTACTTAATCCTCACATATATACATGTATCAGTAGGTTTTACACCATTTCTAGCAATATAGGCATCCTACAAGTTAAAGCATCAAAAATCGAGATTACACTATCTCAGATTCTGTGATCAAGAATGCGAATCGCTACATGGCTAAGCTTTAGGACCCAAGATTCTTTGCCAGACCGGCCCTTTAGCCAAGCCAAGACTCAGCTGGTGCCTTATGGTTTCTGTTTGGCTTGAACACACATTCATTAGTAATACATTTTTCATGTTAAAGGTCTTTTCATTCTTCTCAAGTTAATCTAGGTTCCCTTTTTAAAATATAATTCTAAATTAAACATTTCAACAAGTTAAGGCCATTCAAGGTCATGAAACCAAAAAGTCTATCATACTTGCTATCTAAACATTCAAGGTAGTTATAAAACTCATATTAGGCATGCTTGTGAGTATTCATAACACATCTATGAAATTAGCATCGCTTTGGTTGAAAATATGCTTTGTTTATGCTTTACTTAAATTATGATACACAAGTATGGTATATATATGTTTAAGTTACATGAGTGAGTCTAAGAGTATCATCAAACATAATCTCAATTATCAGATTCTAACCCTCAAGGTAGTATGTTAACATTCTCGTATTTTCATTAGTAACTTTACTAGTAGGTTTTACATGTTAAATACATATGGATCATGTATAGGGATATTATAGACATAACATGACATCTTAACCCTTTAGAATCTAGATATTCATGTGATGCAACTATATTTTGAAAATATGTCAAAGTTTGCTTTTGAAACTATTTTAAACTTGAACAATGCAATTTAACACATACAAAACAACTTTAAGGCTCTAATCATATGTACTCAAGTCATGTTACCATGATCACAAGGTCAGAATATAAAGCATGTAGTGGTCATGCATGTTAGCTCACTATACTAAGTTAAATACTTTTTAATAAAAATCCTAAGTAAAGTGGTCATGAGCAAAGAACTATGAATCATATAAACACAAGCTAACGGGTTATTCATGCCTTTCTAAATAATACCAACATGCTTGCAAAGTCAGTATATGAACATAGCATACATACATATCAAGTTCCTTTCTAAAGTCCTAAATTCATTTTAAACTCTACTCCTTTGTTAATCATGTATGCTAATCTAAATATGCTCACATTAGGTTAATATACTAACATATACACATTACTCATCCTTGCATGCTATCTTAAGTCATAATAATATACCAACACTTAGCAGATTGTGAAATGTAAAACTCAATCGAATAAGAGGTCATGGTAGCAATTCTTACCAGTTTTAGTTCAATTATAAGCGTAATTAAGGCCATGTCCTGTTCAGAGCGTAAATGACTTTGTTTTACAGAGTCTTAGCCAACTTGATTTCCAACGATTTAAAATTGCTCCAAACTATTATTAAAGAGTTCATACATGCAAGAAAACTTCTTAAAATATTTTAGTATGCTAATTCATCTTGATTAACATAGAAATTCAAGTAATTCTAAGAATCAAACAAGACCCATTTCAAGAACATAACTAGAATTTATACCCTCTTGAGCTTGAATTGGGCTTCTTACACTCTGAGTATGCTTCTATAGCAGCTCAACAACTTATACACTCCATTTAAACAAATTTCAAGCAACCCAAAACTGAAAATGGAGCTTATATTTATAGAAGGAACTTGGACTAGATATTGGAATTACACAATCTTGGAGTCCATGGTGTAATGGAAGAAAACAAGGGTTATTAAGGAGTTGTTTAACCACCCCAATACCAGCCATCTTGCTAGCCATTATCACCTATGATTTATCAGCTTGAAGGTTACGTAATATAGAGTTAGGTTACTGTTGTGACACCCCGAAATCCAAGTACTCCATTCCCACAGGATTTGGTGCTCACTATTCAAAACCATTATATCTAACTACCCATAATCAAAGGATAAAGACATAATTTAAATAACTTAAGAATAAACTTTCCCATTAAAGGGTTACATCATCTCAAAACAATCCCAGGTAATCTAACCTTAAATTTATTACGTCAGTTTGCGAAATACATCATAAAATAAAACAAGTCTAGTAACATAAAACATTTAAATAAATTTCTCATAAGTCTTCAACACTTGGACATTTTGCCCTTTCCTTTGCTAGTAGAGGGCTCATCAACTTTTTCCACTTTAGCTGCAGTGTTAATTGCAAGAGTGAGCAAACAAATGCTCACTGATATAAAAAGTAGTAATGATAACAACATGAGAATGAATAACGAGTGTTGAACAATATTGAACTTGTTCTACGAATCAAAAATAGAAAATAAGTTCAAATTTTAATATCTGAGGGTCTTAAGACCACGAACTATATCTCCGGTATTTAGGTATTATTACCCCAACCTTAACAGTCATTTAGACTATTCAGACCCTTCTTAACGTACTTAGGGGGATCAGCCCTTTGTACCATGTATTGTGCACAAACATCTAAACGTTACACGTACAAAATCCCCTATGTTAGGGTTGTTCGTCTCAGTTTGGTTTTAGAATTTCCGCACTAAAGAAAGTTTAGTTTGGAACTAGCTTATAAGTGTTTCTAGAATTTTAGAACACTATTCAATTATGGATTAATTCAATCAATAAAAGTTTGCTTACTACTTTAAGGTCTAATACAAGAATGTGTAACTGAACAAGGCTATCAAAGTCAAAGATCGAATATCAACAATATATAATTGAATAAACTTGATATACATGCAAAATACTATATTCAAAGAATTAGAACAATCTCACTTGAATCAATGTATTAGAACAATATATGCCTCAAATACTAATAAGGAAAGTGAAACTCGCTCGATGTAACGAATTAGGTTACAAGAGCTTATACAAACATACGCAAGATAGATTAGGCTTGCTCAACTTTACAAAGAATTTTAGGAACTTGTACAAACATAATTTAGGAATGGAAACTTACATTCAATATGAAAAGAATGAAGTTAGAAAGCTTGCTCAATGTAAAGAGGTAAGGTTTAGAAACTTGCCTTGTATGTAAGCTACACAAGTATAGTATTCGCCAATTACCCTACACATATCATTGGAATCGCAATAACAATTAGTTGTATGAATATTAGCTTTAGGGGTTTAAACCATCATTTAGGTCATAACCCTAACCTAGTATCTAACCATGTTTATTAATACCTTAACGAATCTGAAATCACACAATAATCAACATAAACCTTTTCATTTATCTTTAACTTTTGAAAACATCATATTTTGTTTAATTTCCTAACTTATTTAAATAATTACTTAAAAATCTTTACACTTTGTATTACATCACATTAAAATCTGTTATTATAGTCCACATTATGTTTTAACATCATTAACATGCTTGCCACACTAGATTAAGTCCATTAGTCATGTCCTACAAATAAGGTACTTTCACCGCTTAGGCTCACGGCACGTAGTAGTAGTCAAGCCGCCCAAGCCTTGGTACCGGCAAACCGGATGGTGCTCGTCTCAGAGAAACATAGTGGCTCACCAACAAGCTTTCTTCCTCAATGGTGCTACCAAGTAGTCAAGGCACGCCTAGATAGAAACTGCACAACTCTGTTATTGCACCAGCCACACTAATTCTCCCAATTTCCATAGAATTTCATAAAACCTAGCAACTAAACTTTGTAACAACATAGTTACACATGCTATACACCATTCTAACTACATAAACATCACATGTGCACAAATTTGAGGAATCAAAACCCCCAATTTCCAAATTTCTTCATTTTTTACACATTTAGCGAATTCGATCACCACGAACTCATTTCTTATCCAATTGACATGATTTAAACTACGCCGCTTTCGTTTCTTAACATACTAACACAATCCAACCTCAATTTATAGATTATAACACATATAGGGAGTAAAATTTTATACTTTATAAAGCCATTTTTCATGTATAAACACTGTTATATACTTTTCTTCCTACAAACCAATTTACATGGATTTTTATTATCAAATAACACTCACATGTGATGATTAACAGAGTATAAACCCTATTTGCAAGTATATATATATCAATTCAACACAATTATTCATATAAATTCCCAACATAAGAGTTAAAAATTAGAATAGGTTATACCTTAATTTTAGATTGTTGGCTAGCAAAAGATGATAGAAATACTTCCCAAAACCCTTCTTCTCCAACTCTCAATGTATCGCCCCAAAATCCGGTCTATTTTCACATCCGGATCCCGTACGCCACGACCCCATCTTCTTCCAAACATAAATCATTATATACTAAAATATAACAACATATACTCTCAAATCCCAAGTTCTAGAAACCTTATAACCTTTTTCATTAGAAATAATGATAATTACATTATTCTTTATCTTTTACAAAAGTGACTTTTATCCGCCACCAAGGATACATCACTATTCATTAAACTATTCTAAAGTTCATTTAACTTATTTTATATTATAAATCTTCGTTCGATCTTCTTGCTCATCCACATTCTGAATGACACTTCATCTGGATACTGTCAGCTTGATCTTTACGGGATCCTTAAGTTCTTCTAACATCGTTTGCTAAAAATGTTTTTTCATTTAAAGCAAGTGTGAGCATTCAATTGCCCAGCAAGTCATAATAGTTGAACAAACATCTTCAAGAATTCAAACATTCTTTTAAGACTTCAATAACCGAACAAAGGTTATGAAGCAACATGAATAATAGTAATAATCTCGATTCCTATCATTTTTAAAGAATATTCACTTTCATTTTAAAAAACTTTCATTCTTCTACCTTTTTTCATACACATTCTATCTGGCTAGAATCATTAGCACAGACTTAACAATAACGAATAATGTATAAATAGGGCATTCTCTTATTAAATAGTTAAATCACAGAATAATTCATCTCATAAAAACAATGAAGTGTTCACATTGTGGCACAAGGCCTCATACGTTCTACCACCTTGTACAAATATCACACATTAGCACATAGACAAAACTTCTCACGTTCAACATCTGAGAAGTTTAAGAAACTAGCATTCATTTCAAATATGAATGAAGTTAGGAAACTTGCCTTACGCACAACTACAACTTACGCTGAACTACTCATTCCAGTTCCTATGTAGCACATAAGAAAAACAACACATACACTAATTAGTCCTATATATTTGACTTATGCATTAGTTTGCTTAAATTTAGTTCTTAGGGTTCGCGTTCTTGCAACCTAAGTTTATGCGACCACTTTCATTACCGTTCTACAACTTCATGATATACGGAGATGTCTTACTTTTACGTTCATCATCTTTGATGTTTTACATCTTATCTTCTTCTTATAACTTCTCTAGGACTTAGCACACATCGCTTCTCTGCTAGTAGTCCATATGGTACTCTGAGTGGTTTCCCACAAACAACCAGCAAACAAGTTCTTGTCTCATTTACACTGCCCATAAAAGTGAGTTAGATCAGTTGCAAATTTTGTATATACGTTCTCTCTCTGAAGGAATTGTTTAGGTCAGCTCCCACATGTTAGCCATCAAAGATTACGATTGTACTACAACCTAACTTATCTTAACTTATCCGAACTATTAAACAATAATCTTCGTCAAGTTAATTTCTCATTCCTTATGGCTTTCTGGAAACTAAATGCCACACCTCGGGATTCATTCTTATACGACTCACCTTCGGCTTTCATTAATCTTATTACCGTTCATTACGGCTTTCTTAATACCATTCATATCTTACTTAATACTTTCGTTATCCCTTACTTGAACCCCATATTCATTAGTCATTCTTATTGTCCAACCCATACCATTCGTTGTATGCTAAGACTGCTCGTTTAACAATGTTGCGTACACAGCGTCTATATGCTTAACACTTATCTCTCACTATCATGACATGACATCGAAATGTTATTCTTTACCCTCGTCGCTCAACGTCTAAGGAATCACAACCCTAGCAATCCCTCACGTTCGTTCATTGCGACTACGGTCCCCAGACATCGGTTATGTAACACCCCAGAAAATCGAACATTTTGTAATTACTTTTAATAATGAATAAAATAATATTATTGATTATTATTACGTGTTGAGAAGATGAATGTCGTTCTATAACCTAGAAACGTCGGAATATCGTAGTATTTTAACTACGTGAATGAATTAAGGTGTTTGAATTTCTAAGACAAAAATAAAAGCTTTCTTAGAAATTTTTTGAAAAACAATATTCATCGATTTCTGCTCAGGAATTATTTTTGAACTTCCGAGAAATATGTAACGTTATAATATCAAGGCGATATTGATTATGTAATAATAATCTAAGTATGGAAAACGTAATATTTCACATGTGGACTTAATTTGGGAACGTTAAGTTTATTAAGCGTTAAGGAAAGAAAGTTATATTCGGATGATGCGTAGGCATGATACGAAGTAATGAATGTAAGTATAATACAACGTATTGTACTACTATGTATGAAGAATGAAATAACGTATATTACGAATTAATATACGAGCTAGCATACGAAGATTATACATGGTATATATATGTTAAGTTGTTAAATCTAAGGTAATGGACTTTTAGGATTATTAACCTAATAGTATAAGTCCAATATAATGTGACAATCAAGCCCAAGAGTTTGATAAGTCATGAGTCCAAACTATGATAGCACAAGCCCATTAAAGAAGTAGTTAGATTAATTATCAAAGCCCAATATGAAGCCATGATCCACGGGGCAATCCAAGTATAAAATGGGTAAGCTTTACGGTCAAACAAAAAGTGTGGTGACCAAGTTTTAGAAGTGGCTAGCAAGTTTACCTAGTTGCTAGGTTATGAATAGTAAGGAGGTGGAGGATTACGGAGGTGGAATAAGGAGGTTAGTTAAGGAGGTGGAAGGTTATAATGACCATTCCACCCTAGATTTGGATGGCCTATAAATAGAAAGCTCATTTCAATTTTTGTGGGTTATTATTTCATCCAACATTCTTCTCTCAATATAAAGCTATTTATTGGTTAGGGAGAATAAACACTTTTAAGTTAAAGCTTCCTTTGTTAGACTTTCCAAGAAGAAGAAGTTAGACAGCAAAGGTAATGATCTTGTGTCCAATATTCTTTCATCTCTATTATAATAGGATGATAAGAGAAGTGTAATTAATGAACATGTATGTTAAGAACATATAAGAATTAAGTTATGAATGGACTTAAGCCGAATTAGTTGAATAAGCAACTTGAACTCAAATAAGTTGTTGGAATCCTTAAGAACTTGTCATATGTTTGGCATATGATGTTAGTATGTTGAATATAGTATGAGAACATTGAATGATGGACTTAAGTTTATAGTAAGTCATAAGCATGAGGAATTATAGTTCATAAGTTAAATAAGTCATTGACTTATGAAAATAAGTCAAAACCTACTTTGATTATAAGTTGGTGTAATAAGTAATTTGCAATGATCATATGATGGATGAAATCCATTTAGAATCATTAAGAAGGTAGTTTTGCCGGAATTCACATGATTGGACGATTATCGTCGAAGTTGTAAAATTCTCGGAATGGAAGTCGTATTTTTTGTTTGAAGTCGAAAACGTTGGTTTTCGATGGAGACAAGTAATATTTGACATTATAGGGTTGCGGACTCGAAAATGATCGAATTCCAACTTAGAACAAAGAAACGAGCATTGAACGTTCATGAACGTTTATCGTATTCGTTAAAAATGAACTTATAGGTGAAATTTTAGCAAACGAAGCCAAATAGATAAAATTCTTGTATGAACACGTAGAGTATGAAATTTGTGAACCGTAGGATTTTTAATGGACCAATTCGGACTTATAACGAAGAAGTTATGCGTCCGGGAGTTTCGTGAAATTTTCAAAATTTTGCAAAATGTCTATGCATGAAGTCCGCGCATGATGCGACTCACAACCTTAAAGCTCAAGCCAACAAAGACGAGGTCGAACTGCAGATATCGCTAACTTGCATCGCGGCATGCGAGATGCGAGAGTTATGTGTACTGTGGCTTTTCCTAGAGTTTTGTTGGACAAGAATGTTTACAAATATAGAATGAAAAAAAACTCATTGGTAATGAACTAAGGTGTTAATATAACATTGTTAAGGCATTGTTAGACATGTAATGTATGATGATTAAAGATTAATAATCAATTGAATGTGAACGTAATGTGAATGACGTAATGAAAAGCCGGAAACCATAATAACAGATCTAAGTCAGGATTTAGATTGAGATAAAGGGTAAGATATAATAATATACCTACTTGATTACATGTGACCTAATGTGGTACGTTATATGATCATGTATTGTAGAAACTTAGAGACTTACAGTGTACGTGTGATAATCAGAAAGCAGACGCTAAAGGCAAGTATTCTAACCCTTGTTCCAATTTAGTCTAGACAAGTTTTGTAATTTATGTATTCTTTCGCATGAAGTTTTTAACGATGAAGTCTAAAGCCAACTCTTTCGGCTAGACTTATATTATGATTCTGTCAAGCATGATTTATGTTACTGAGTTATATTGGTATGGCTTTTAATCGAAGACCAAGTATGCTAAAATATTTCTGTCGTTTAACGACAGGCACGTGAGGTTGCCACAACTTAAACGTATACACGTTTAATGAATGTAGTGTTGATCATCATAGAGTACTATGGGCTGATCACCCAGAAGTGCTCGTAAGACATGCCAGACTTACGAACTTAGTGTCGGGTTGTCCTTTTCAAAAGAAATTATGAACTGCTCATAGTTCCGAGCCTTAGTTGATATTCTACTGAATATTGTTGTTGGAAAACATTTTGAATGAAAAGATGTGTTATTTTGAATTATCGATAGTACTTTGTAACTATTGTTCAGTTACTGAAGATATATAAGTTCTATGTTTCAAGCATGTTATTTATTAGAATTGTAGTACTTGCTGAGCTAGTCATGCTCACTCTTGCTTGAACCATATGAACACAGCCAAGATCGAGCGGACCGAAGGCTCAGGCAAGGACAAGGGCAAGAAGAAGACGAACCCTTCGATTGCTTATGTAATAGAATAGTTGAATGTTTGTAATATATTTGATATTATGACAATAACAAAAGAATGGGTTACAAAGAATACCGAAGTGAAGCAAGGAGACCCGAAGAGAAAAATGGAGGCCTGCAAGACCTGTGGGAAGACTCACATAGGAGTCTGTCTCAAGGGGAAGGCCGTCTATTACATTGTGGACAGGAGGTGCATATTGTGCCTAACTGTCCGAGTCTGAAGAAGAACCACGGATGCTTTGTGTGTGGATCAACTGACCAGATGGCAAAGAACTGCCCGAAGAAGGGGACGGACGGGAATCAGGGCGCTAATAGCGGTAAGTTAGCTATTAGTGGACCAGCGCAGCCGGGTAGGCCGATGGGTCATACCTTTAACATGATAGTCCAAGATGCAGTAGCATCAGGGGATGTCAGGTATTATTCCGATCAACGATATCAATGCGTATGTGCTGTTTGATTCGGGTGCTACTTGTTCATTTATAGCATGCGATTTTGGTAGACGATTAGGATTACTTCTCGAAAAGTTGCCTATACCTTTAAATATTAAGGTAGCGAACAAAGAAATAATTCCTATTGAAGATGTTCATAAAAGTTGTTGTGTAGATATACGGGGTTGTAAATTATCAGTAGATTTGTTACCAATAAAGTTAGGAGAATTCGATGTAATTCTCAGAATGGATTGGTTAGTAAACCATGGGGCAATTATAGATTGTCAAAAGAAATGTGTGAACATTAAGAAGTTAGAACAACCTTGGGTAGTATTTTATGGTAATAGATCACCGGGACATTCATGTTGTCTAACCATGACACAAACTAGGAAATTACTGAGAAAGGGATGCGTAGGTTATCTGTGTCATGTTGTTGATACCCAGAGAGTGGTAGCAACCATGGAACAAATACCTTTAGTGAGAGAATTCGCCGATGTGTTTCCGAGTGAATTACTGGGTCTTCCGCTGGATAGGGAGATAGAGTTTGTGATAGACATTGTGCCAGGAGTGGTACCAGTTTCCAAGGCACCGTATCGTATGGCGCCAGTGGAGATGAAGGAGTTGATGGTGCAGTTGCAAGAACTGTTAGATAGGAAGTACATTCAACCGAAAGTGTTTTGCCGGGGAGCACCCCAGATCGCTTTTTTCAAGAAGAAGGATGGATTGTTAAGACTGTGTATCGACAATCGAGAGTTGAACAAGTTAACGATAAAGAATAAATACCCATTGCCCAGGATCGATGATCTTTTTGATCAGTTAAAAGGGCTAAGTATTTTTCTAAAATAGATTTAAGAACAGGGTATCATCAGTTGAAGGTTAGGAAGGAGGATGTGCCAAAGACAGCTTTCAGGACTCGTTATGGTCATTACGAGTTCCTGGTGATGTCATTTGGGTTGACAAATGCACCAGCTGTATTTATGGATATAATAACCAGAGTGTTCAAACAATATTTGGACAAGTTCGTCATGGTGTTTATAGATGATATTCTAGTCTATTCTAAGACGCCAGAAGATCATGTTGAACACCTTAGATTAGTGTTGGAGACACTTAGGAAGGAGAAGTTGTATGCGAAATTCACTAAGTGTGAATTTTGGTTGGAGAAGGTACAGTTTTTAGGTCATGTCATTGACCATGAGGGGATTTCAGTAGATTCAGCGAAGGTGGAAGCCGCGATGAATTGGGAACATCCAAAAACGCCGACCGAGGTGCGGAGTTTCCTAGGGTTAGCGGGTTACTATCAAAGATTTATCCAGGATTTTTTAAAGATAGCTACTCCATTGACTAACTTGATGAGGAAGACGGTGAAATATGCTTGGACTGACAAGTGCGAGGACAGTTTTCAAGAACTAAAGAAGAGATTGGGTGAAGCGCCTATTTTGTCATTACCCGATGATATAGGAAATTTTGTAGTTTATAGCGATGCTTCGCATAGAGGACTTGGGTGCGTGCTCATGCAGCATAGCAAGGTCATTGCATATACATCTAGGCAGTTGAAGGATTATGAGAAAGTTTACCTTACTCATGATCTGGAACTGGTCGTAATAGTTTTTGCTCTAAAGATATGGAGACATTATCTTTATGGAGAAAAATGTGAGATATACACGGACCACAAGAGTCTAAAATATATCTTCACACAGAAGGAGTTGAATATGTGGCAGAGGAGATGGCTGGAGTTGATAAAGGATTACGACTGTGAAATCCTGTATCACCCTAGAAAAGCCAATGTAGTTGCCGACGCCTTAAGTAGGAAGAGTCGGGAAAAGTTATCTTTATTGACGGCTCAAACTAAGTTGATAATAGAGATGGCTAGGATGGAGTTGGAAGTGAAGCTGCCAAGTGAAGGAGGAAAAATGTTGTTTGCGACGGAGATGCAATCTACCATCGTAGAGAGAGTTAAAGAGGTCGAACTCAAAACGGATGAGTGCGACCAGGTAAAGGAGCGGCTAACTAATGAAAAAGATACTAAGTACGGTCTTGATAATGAGGGATTATTGAGATTTGAAGGAAGAATTTGGGTTCCGAATGAGATGGAATTAAAAGAGTAGGTGTTGCAAGAGGCTCATAGTTTGAGGTTTTCGATTCATCCTGGTAGCACTAAAATGTATCACGATCTTCGATAGAGTTTCTGGTGGCCGAAAATGAAGAGAGAGATCGCCAAATATATGAGTAGGTGCTTGACTTGTCAGAGAGTTAAGGCCGAACATCAACGACCAAATGGCTTGCTACAGTCATTAGAAATTTCGGAGTGGAAATGAGAGAATATCACGATGGATTTTGTGGTGGGACTTCCGACTACTCAGAAGGGGTATGATGCGATTTGGGTAATAGTGGACCGGTTGACAAAGTCGGCTCACTTTTTGCCAATTAGGGTCAAGTATAACTTAGACCAATTAGCTAGACTTTATATTAAGGAAATAATTTCTAGACATGGAGCACCAGTATCGATTGTGTCAGATCGTGACCCACGATTCACGTCAAACTTTTGGAGGAGTCTACTAGAGCAGTTAGGAACGCAGTTGAGTTTAAGTACAACGTATCATTCACAAACGGATGGACAAAGCGAGAGGACAATTTAGACGTTAGAAGATATGCTAAGATCTTGCGTCATGGATTTCAAGGGTAGTTGGGATGATCATCTACCATTAGTGGAGTTTGCGTATAACAATAGTTATCATGCAAGAATAGGTATGCCACCTTACAAAGCTTTGTATGGGAGGAATTGCAGAATGCCACTGTATTGGGATTAGGTAGGAGAACGTCGAATGTTGGGACCAGAGTTGGTACAACAGACAGCGGACATTGTCAAGAAGATACAAATGCGTCTTCTAGCAGCACAAGACAGACAGAAGAAGTTTACGGATCCGTATAGAGAGAATCGAGAGTTTGAAGTAGGTTCATACGTATTCCTAAAAGTATCTCCCTGGAAAGGAAAGATACATTTTGGGAAGAAGGGAAAGTTAAGTCTGAGGTTTATATGACCTTTTGAGGTATTAAACCGGGTAGGTGAGGTAGCTTATATGATAGCATTACCTCCAGACCTAGAACGAATACATAATGTATTTCACGTATCTGTATTACGTCCTTATAAGCCGGATTATAAGCACGTGATAGAATATGAGCCTATTCATCTCGAGAAAGACTTAACGTACGTGGAAACGCCAATTCAAATTGTCGATAGAAAAGAACAAGTTCTGCGGAATAAAGTCATATCTTCCGTGAAGGTGTTATGGAAGAACCACGATGCAGAAGAAGCAACGTGGGAGTTAGAAGAAATGATGAAAAAGAATTACCCTCATTTATTTGTGTAATTTTTTTTATTAGCAAGATCGGGGATGTAATCCTTATAAGGGGAGAGAGTAACGCATACGAAAAATTGAACATTTTGTAATTACTTTTAATAATGAATAAAATAATATTATTTATTATTATTACGTGTTGAGAAGATGAATGTCGTTCTATAACCTAGAAATGTCGTAATATCGTAGTATTTTAACTACGTGAATGAATTAATGTGTTTGAATTTCTAAGACAAAAATAAAAGCTTTCCGAGAAATTTTTCGAAAAATACTATTTATCGATTTATGCTCGGGAATTATTTTTGAACTTCTGAGAAATAGGTAACGTTATAATATCAAGGTGATATTAATTATGTAATAATAATCTAAGTATGGAAAACATAATATTTTGCATGCGGACTTAATTTGGGAACGTTAAGTTTATTAAGCGTTAAGGAAAGAAAGTTGTAATCGGATGATGCGTAGGCATTATACGAATTAATGAATGTAAGTATAAGACGACGTATTGTACTACTATGTATGAAGAATGAAATAACGTATATTACGAATTAACATACGAGCTAGCATACGAAGATTATACATGGTATATATATGTTAAGTTGTTAAATCTAAGGTAATGGACTTGTAAGATTATTAACCTAATAGTATAAGTCCAATATAATGTGACAATCAAGCCCAAGAGTTTGATAAGTCATGAGTCCAAACTATGATAGCACAAGCCCATTAAAGAAGTAGTTAGATTAATTATCAAAGCCCAATGTGAAGCCATGATCCATGGGGCAATCCAAGTATAAAATGGGTAAGCTTTATGGGCAAACAAAAAGTGTGGTGACCAAGTTTTAGAAGTGGCTAGAAAGTTTACTTAGTTGCTAGGTTATGAATAGTAAGGAGGTGGATGATTAAGGAGGTGGAATGAGAAGGTTAGTTAAGGAGGTGGAAGGTTATAATGACAATTCTACCCTAGATTTGGATGGCCTATAAATAGAAAGCTCATTTCAATTTTTGTGGGTTGTTATTTCATCCAACATTCTTCTCTCAATATAAAGCTACTTATTGGTTAGGGAGAATAAGCACTTTTAAGTTAAAGTTTCCTTTGTTAAACTTTCCAAGAAGAAGAAGTTAGACTTCAAAGGTAATGATCTTGTGTCCAATATTCTTTCATCTCTATTATAATAGGATGATAAGAGAAGTGTAATTAATGAACATGTATGTTAAGAACATATAAGAATTGAGTTATGAATGGGCTTAAGCCGAATTAGTTGAATAAGCAACTTGAACTCTAATAAGTTGTTGGAATCCTTAAGAACTTGTCATATGTTTGGCATATGATGTTAGTATGTTGAATATAGTATGAGAACATTGATTGATGGACTAAAGTTTATAGTAAGTCATAAGCATGAGGAATTGTAGTTCATAAGTTAAATAAGTCATTGACTTATGAGAATAAGTCAAAACCTACTTTGATTATAAGTTGGTGTAAAAAGTAATTTGGAATGATCATATGATGGATGAAATCCATTTAGAATCATTAAGAATGTAGTTTTGCCGGAATTCACACGATTGGACGATTATCGTCTAATTCGTAAAATTCTCGGAATGGAAGTCTTATGTTGTGTTTGAAGTTGGAAATGTTGGTTTTCGATGGAGACAAGTCATATTTAGTATTATAGGGTTGCGGACTCAAAAATGACCGAATTCCGACTTAGAACGAAGAAACGAGCGTTGAACGTTCACGAACGTTTATCGTTTTCATTAAAAATGAACTCATAGGTGAAATTTTAGCAAACGAAGTCAAATAGATAAAATTCTTGCATGAACACGTAGAGTATGAAATTTGTGAACCATAGGCATTTGAACAGACCAATTCAGACTTATAACGAAGAAGTTATGCGTCCGAGAGTTTCGTGAAATTTTCAAAATTTTGCAAAATGTCTATATCACAGAGTCCGCACCGCGGCGCGACTCACAACCTTAAAGCCCTCGCCGCAGTGCGAGGCTGGAACCGTGCATATTGTTAACTCCCGCCATGGCTCGAGATGCAGAGTTAAGTGTGGTGTCGCGGTGCCAGTCCTAGAGTTTTGTTGGACAAGAATTTTTACAAGTATAGAATGAAAGAGAACTCATTGGTAATGAACTAAGGTGTTAATATAACATTGTTAAGGCATTGTTAGACAGGTAATGTATGATGATTAAAGATTAATAATCAATTGAATGTGAACGTAATGTGAATGACGTAATGAAAAGCCAAAAACCATAATAACAGATCTAAGTCAGGATTTAGATTGAGATAAAGGGTAAGATATAATAATATACCTACTTGATTACATGTGACCTAATGTGGTACGTTATATGATCATGTATTGTAGAAACTTAGAGACTTAAAGTGTACGTGTGATAATCAGTAAGCACATGCTAAAGGCAAGTATTCTAACCCTTGTTCCAGTTCAGTCTGGATAAGTTTTGTAATTCATGTATTCTTTCGCATGAAGTTTTTAACAATGAAGTCTAAAGCCAACTCTTTTGGCTAGACTTATATTATGATTCTGTCAAGCAGTATTTATGTTTACCGAGTTATATTGTTATGGTTTTCAATCAAAGACCAAGTATGCTAAAATATTTTTGTCGTATAACGACAGGCACGTGAGGTTGCCACAACTTAAACGTATTCACGTTTAATGAATGTAGTGTTGATCAACATAGAGTACTATGGGCTGATCACCCAGAAGTGCTCGTAAGCTATACCGGACTTATGGACTTAGTGTCGGGTTGTCCTTTTCAAAAGAAATTATGAACTACTCATAGTTCTGAGCCTTAGTTGATATTCTACTGAATATTGTTGTTGGAAAACATTTTGAATGAAAAGAAGTGCTATTTTGAATTATCGATAGTACTTCGTAACTATTGTTCGATTCTTGATCAAGATATATAAGTTCTATGTTTCAAGCATGTTGTTTATTAGAATTGTAGTACTTGCTGAGCTAGTCATGCTCACTCTTGCTTGAACCATAGGAACACAGCCAAGATCGAGCGGACCGAAGGCTCAGGCAAGGACAAGGGCAAGAAGAAGACGAACCCTTAGATTGCTTATGTAATAGAATAGTTGAATGTTTGTAATATATTTGATATTATGACAAGAACAAAAGAATGAGTTACAAAGAACCTGGGGAATGTAATATTATTTTGGATATATAGAAGTTATATTAGTCCTTTTGAGACTATTCAATTGAATGAACGAATGAATGCTAGTACTATGTAGCACCATCTGTCGGGTTGGAAGAGACCCAGATTTGGGGGCGTCACAGGTTATGTAACTCGCATTTAAATTCTTTATCTTTTAATCTCGTTTAATATTTCTGTTCAACCTTCACTTAAGGTTTAAATTACTTGATTAAGTGTTACATTAGTTGAACATTATGTTCTTTATCTTCCTATACGTTTCCCCCCTAGAGTTGAGTAGTTAAAAGCTGCGGCGCCACTCTCTGCTTTATCTCTAGCGCTGTAGCGAGAGTTTGCAGTACCCATGGTCTGGTGATATAGCACCACCTTACAAGGCATGGCTGGCACCGCGGCGCCAAGTCCTAACCCTAGAAAATTTCTCTAAGTGTTAAATCCAATTTAAGACGCTTACTTCCCGCTTTCATAACTTATTCGTTATAACTCGGAACGAGGTTATTCCAAAGCCATTCTCTTCTTTATCTTACATACTTCAATACCCCCCGGACAGAACTTCACTCTGAATTTGTTAGCATGCCATTCGATTGCCTTGATCTTCACCCTTCGTTAATTTTATATATTTAACGCTCTTTGTTTTGTTCGTCCGTAATTCGGTCATCCGAACTCGGAATTCATTTGTTCTTAAATCCACAACTCACATTTTCTACATTCACTTACATTCTTATGAAACCCTACACGTTCAGGTTCATTTACTAGCTTTCTAATTCTCGTTTGTCTTTTATAAAAAAATTTCCATAACTTCGTTATAGCTAAGTTTTAATCCATTCTTCATGAACGTTTCTACCGTTCCTAACCAAGCAATATGCACCTAACTTATACGCGATGGTTTTAAACTTGTCCATCAACAACAAATATCTTACGATGGTTTTACATTTGTCCATCAACAACGTTCTTCGTGTTCTTCACGTGTTCTTCGTGTTCTTCGTTCGTTCTTCATTTTTAATCGATATTTTGGATTACAATTTCACTTTTTATTGGAATTTGATGTTAAAGAACATCATTCCTTACTTATTTCACCTACTTATTTATATAATCCACTCGGATCGTTTTAATTCATTACGAATCTTATACTTCCTTAAGAAATTTATAAACTAAACTTTATAATTCTTATTTCAACCATATGAAATCATCCCTAACATCATCTACTTCTTATTCTCATTAAGTTATGTTTTTAAACATAAAAACTTAAAGAAAATTTATAAAAGACTAGGTTTGGATTATCGTTTCTCATTTAATCTCTTTCCGCTGATAAAGGTTGCTCCCGAGCAAACTTTTCTGCTTCCTTGTCCTTCCCATCCTCCCATCCGAACTCCCTCTCTCTCTCTCTTTCAAAGTGTAGGATTCTCAAAATCTCAATTAAAAAAAAGTTAGCTTCCAATTTATAGAAAATCTAAAGCTAGGGAAAAATAGTTATTTCACCCCCCTTAACCTCCTTTCTATTCATGGCTTAAGGACTAAGTTAACTTACTTCTTAAGTTTACTTAACACTTAAGTCTACTTAACCTTTAAGTTTGCTTAACTCTTAAGTTTACTTAACACTTAAGTTTACTATTTCCACCTCCTTAGTTAACCTCCTTACTATTCACAAAACTTAGCCTGTAAGTTTCGTGGTTCCGTCTTTCGTGTTTCGTTCGACAGTTTTAAAAACTGCAATTTTCGAAATCAAAATTTTTTTGGATATTTCGTCTTTCCTTTACCGATTAACTTTTACGTATTCTTCGGATTTCTGAAAAACTGAAAAACACTTTTTGGCTTTAAGCGTTTTCCTTCACGTTTTATCCTAACGTAGCCAAATGAATGAAAAGTACATAACAGTATTTTTGTGATTTTTGTCCAATTTTTGCACGTTTTTCGAGAAAAACTTTTATCGACTTACTTAAATTTTCACAACATATTATCAGAAAATCTTTCGATGGAATGTCATTTCGACATACAGAACTCTCAGAACGGCTTAGGTTATTTAAACCCTAACCCTTAGGTTTCGTCAGGTGAATAGTGTGTATTTCGTCTTTTTTTCCGGAAAATTTTTATTTTCGTCTTGAAAATTATTACTCGTTCAGTCTAGCTCGTAGCCAGAATCCTCTCGACTTATAATCATCCTAGGTTCTAGAACGATTAATAATAACATAGCACATAATATTATTAATAAAAATTCATTTTATTAATAACTAATTCTTTAAACATAAATTCTAGAAAATATGAATTTTCGTCGTTACACTCTTCCTCTTATATAAAATTCCGTCCTCTAATTTCTTAAACTCACCCCTTACCCGGTCATCACATTCACACCCTTTTTCACAGAATTTCGTCCTCAAAATTTTAGCCTACCCATCTTCTCAACTTTTCTTCAAAGAAGTTCTTATCTTTTCATCATTCCTGACCTCCATAACATATCAAGAATCATGAAGTAGAAAGAATAACGAGGAATATAAAATTTCCTTTTAAAACGTTTCATACTTTTGCTAAGGGGTCAAATCGACCATGAACTCTTACTCGGTTTAACAGCATGACGCCGTAACCTTTCTTCCACGGTCAGTTTACAATCACTAAGAAAGCAAACTACCTCTTACCCATTGTATAACCCATTTCGAGATATGTTCACCTCAGACTTAATCATTAGATTCCGTACCAAAACAATTTGGTTTGGCACAACATCTTCAAAGAAAGCTCGATTTTCTTTTAAACATGACATACCATTTGTCTAGCCGAATCAAGTAGCTTAGACCATACAAATGAATTGGATATCAACTTGAAACATTCGTTTAGTCAACTCAATTGACTTTGACTACTTCAGTAAATTCTTTTCGCAATACATCAAAACGTTTTATGACGCCATGATACCATACTTTTCACAGTACGTTGAGGACTTCGTCAGTTTGTGACTTCGTCATTATACATCATACCATAGCGGGTTGTTGATCCTATGATCACATCCAACACTAGGTTCAATTGCATTAATACCTCCATCCTTTTACCAACCTTGCATCAAATACACTGATGATATAAAATTCATTTTGATATTTCAAATCAATTTTTGTCTAGCCAAAACAATTAGCGTAGACATACCAAGAATAGTTCTTTTAAAAATCTATTGATTCCAAAAGTTGAACCAATTCTTTCATTTTCAAAATACGAACACATAAGCACGATTTCAATAAACTTCAAAATCTAGCATAGCTAGATGACTTGGAATATCCTATTCTCCATCTTTCTTCATTATCTTACTGCGACAATACTTAATCTTCTCTAGCACCTTCAATACTAAGCCTACTGGAAACAACTTGTTTTCAGTCTAAACATCCCTCTACCTTAGTACAGTCCATCAACTTACCACACATTATGAGTTCATGAACTTTCCACAATAATATGAGTTTAAGAACTATCTCGCATGCACTATGTCGTCCATTCACTGAGAAGTTCAAAAACCTACCATATAATTATAATTTCATTATAATTATACTTATAATTAATAAATAATTACATATCTAATTTAATTAATAAATTAGAAACATAACTTTATTTAATTTATTTATTTCCTTTAATATTAAATAATTCATTTAATTTAATTATTTTCTTAAATATTAAGCAATTGATTTAATTTAATTATTTCCTTAAATTAAATCCTTGAGATAAAATTATCATTATTCAATTTAATTAACACTAATCAATTTAGTTACTAAATTAATTCACCACAATTCATCAATTATTTATTTCCTTAATAAATAAATTATTTAAATTATTTATTTAATTCAATAAATATTTAAATTAAATTATAAATATCTCGATCGTTACAACTGTTCATTGTACTATGAAGGTCACTCTTTTTGGGACAAGGAAAAAAATCTCAGCAACTTGATCAACTAAGGCTTGGGTTAGTTCTTTTAATTCCCATAATGTAATATTAATGTACAATTGTTACCATATTAGGAAATTAGGGGTCATTTATATACTCGCATCATATAGTCCACGTACATTAAATACACGCATTAGAACAACGCAGTCGGTATTATTGTCTAGGTAGTTTCATAATTATCCCTACTACACACATAACCATATTATAACCTTATTTAATATTAATATTTATTTAAACATTTAATTACTTTCTTAGTTTCTAGAATACACAGATATTTATTTATGCATTATAATTACATATGATATCATTGAACTACTGGATACTTCATGTCATTAAAACATACTCCTATCATATGATTTTTATTAATGTTACACATATAATATTAATGTTTCATTCCATTTCTACAAAAAAATTAATTTTCTCCAATCGTCCATCGGCGCAATTGCGCTTTGATTTATACTGCTGGGAGAGCGAGCGTAATTCTTGTACAGCACTGGCAAAGCTAAACTAGCTTAGCTTCAAGCCAGTTTCAACATACAAAACGTTAACACTTATATTCACATAAATATTTATTCCATTAATATATTCATGGAATTTCTCAGGTATTACATCACTTATCATAATAATCCTATTTTTATAAAATAATTAATTTATTATAAGTGTATAATCTATCATGATCAATAATTCTTAAAGAAAATTATTTAAATTATTCATGTAATAAAATAAATTTTATTTATCACATATATACATATACTTTACTTTGCACATATTCCCACCTTTATATAAAAAAAATTATACACAAAATTTCTTATTGAAAATATTGGGTTATTACATTGTCAGTGTTGTCACATATTTCCACGTTCCTTTTCTGTTAAATGGTTAACAGACATAGACGGTAAAAACACTTTTTGTAAATAATGTATAGTTCAATGAGTTGACCGTAAAAAAAATTCAGTTCAGTGATGCATTTGTAAACCGGGGTCTTGTAGAGTGGGTAAAAATGAATATAACCCCCAAGAAAAATAAATGTTATTTCCTACAAAACAAAATAAAATGTATTAGTTAAATAAAATAAGCATATAAAATAATAAATATAGGAATATTAAAATATATTAATTATGTGTCTATCAAATACCCCTATACCTAGCTTTTACTCGTTTTTGAGTAAAATATAAAGAAAATAAAAATAAAACAAAAATTATACTACCCCATTTTCGTAGGAAACACAATTGTACTTAGCATGTACAACAAGCCTTTAAACCCCCAAGGTTACCCTAAGTGGACGAATTGTGTCTCGTGAGGGTTTGCAATGAATATACCCACAAAATTCAAAAATATTTTTTTGGTTCAACAAAATATGAAATTGAAAGAAAACTTCTAAATAGCCATGGGCATTGTACATAAGCAAGATTAAATTCAAAATCACACTTTCACCTTTTCAAGAATACTTAATCTTCATTTTAGACACCATCCTTCATAAAATTAATTTCATGTGATGCATGCATGTGTATATGATGTAACTCTTAGTAGGGATTTTTACCATAAAAATTAACAAACTCATGTTACTCATGTAGCGAGTGTTGGACCAATGACTCCCAAACCAGCTGGCTTTAGGGCACTAGGTGTAAAGACACCTCTAAGGGCTTACTAACTCGAGTAACAAAGACCTCAAAATTAGAATAGTCAAGCTGCTTATATCCATCGTACTTTTTCAGCGTGCATAATACGTTTGTGTGAATGATTTTGCTAGCTATTTTACGGGTTTGTTATTTCAATTAGTTTTGGAACCGAAACCGCACCAAATGAAACCAAACTGCATAGTTCAAAACCGCACTGCACCAATCACAAACGGTTTCATGTGCGGTTTTTGATTTGTCAAACTGCACCTACTCAGTTTCTTGTGCAGCTTAAGCTCCAAACCGCACCATTCTCACCCCTAATCGATGCTTCCTGAGGTTTGGATATCCAGTTATTTCGTTCAATGGACATTGAAGTAGTTATTTATTTTTTTCAAAATTTTCTTCCTTCTTTTTTTAATTTCTTTCTTTTTTTTCTTGAAATTGTGTGAATCATAGTTTATACCTCACAACTAAGAGTAAGTGCAAGCGTGAAATGTAGAAATGCATAGGAACTTTATTTTACTCAAGATGGTGTTTAATACTAAGATTTTGTATCTTATCAAAGGTTCAAGAGTACTTCAATCTTTCAATCTTACTCATAAGTTTTAACTCCACGGACACTTATTAGAATAAATTCAATCCATAAAAGTGAAACAATTTTTTTTATTTTTTAAAAAAAATTCTTTTAAAAAAATCAATTTCCTTAAAAGAATTAAAAATTAATAATAAAATAAATAAATAAATAAAAAATCTAATAATAAAAATGAAAAACTCCCCACATACCTAAATCATGCATTGTTCTCAATGTTTGCAAATGAAGAAAATGAAGAAAAAATAACAAAGATGTGAAAGAATTGTACCTTGTATGGTGGGACATTTGTTCTACAAGAAAATGTGGTGAGAATGAAAACAAATGTACATATCTACAAATTTTATACATCCTGAAATATATGAGACCATAAATGAGTGATTCAAACAGACAAATTAAAGTGGATTTTGTAGGATTTTCAAGAGGTATGGATAATTGGAAATAGGCAAAATTTTCATCAAAAAAACAATTGTGAGCATACCCGACTGATTCTTTTAAAATTGAGTCAAGGAATGACAAAGAAAATGATAGTTCCTTTTGAAAAATTCTAGCTTCAAAGAATCTATCCAAACTTGCCATCTATATTTTGTTACCAAGGGGCACTAAAACAGTTTTATCATGTTGAATAACAGTTATACCAAGATTTTTAGGCACTACTAGATTGACACACGTATTATCTAAAACGAGAGATATGATCTCATTATCTAAATATGGTAAATTCTCAGTGTCCATAACCTTTAATTCATTTGTTAAATCACATTTAGTGCTTCTGGAAAGTGCTTCGGATGGACCTAAGGTAGACTTAGAATGATCATAAAAGGGTTTAAATGCAAGGTCAATATCTTTCTCTTGAAAATGCTCAAAATGTGTCAAACTTGATTCAATATTGGTTCCAATCTAGAGTAAGATTTTTGGACTTTGGAGTCTAACATCTCATTGACCATATTCATGTATTCAGTTTCGTCCCAATTTTGACAAAATGATTTAGATAAAAGTTAAGAATTTCATCTTCTCCAGTAAGTTCATTTCCCTGACATTTCCTCACTTCAACGAACTGGTCAGAAAAATCACTAGGTTGCTCTTCGACATTAAACACATTTAAGTCAATTGTCATGCTTCCAAATGTCATTTTCATTAGTTTATTTCTAGAATTTATGAACGCATTAGAGGTTGCTAGAATTGGTCTACCTAAAATGAAAGGAATTTGACCTTTACGATTGGTAACATGCTAGGTTTCCAGGATAACAAACTGAATTGGGAACACAAAATCTCTAAGCTAAATGAGCACATCCTTAACTATTCCTTTTGGCACTTTACCAGAATGGTTAACTAGTTATAGTGTTACTGTAACGCCCCAAAATTCGATTTATTTTCAAACCCGGATTCCGTACGTCATGGTCCCACTTCATTCCTAACATACATCATTATATAGTTAAATATAACAACATACATTCTCAAATCCCAGGTTCTAATACCTTATAACCTCATTCATTATAAATAATGTTAATTACATTATTTTTTACATCTTATAAGAGTGACTTTCATCCGCCATCAAGGATACATAACAGTTCATCAAACTGTTCTAAAGTGTAATTACACTATTCTACATTATAAGTCTTGGCTTGATGTTCACGCTCATTCATATACTAAACGACACCTCGTCTGGATACTGGTTAGCTTGTACTTTACAGGATCCTAAAGTTATTTCTAACATCGTTCGCTGAAAATGTTTTTTATTTAAAGCAAGTGTGAGCATTCAATTGCTTAGCAAGTCATAGAAGTTGAATAAACTACCTCAAGATTTTAAAAATTCTTTTAAGACTTCAATAACCGAACAAATGTTATGAAGTAGCTTGAATATTAGGAATAATCTTGATTCCTATCATTTTAAAACATTAGTCACATTCACTTTGAAATACTTTCATTCTTCTACCTTTTTCATACACATCCTGTCCGGTTAAAACCATTAGCACAGACTTAGAAAATTACCCGGGTTGGCGCTGCGATGCCGCTTCCCAAGGCATAATTGGCGCTGCAATGCCAGTTCCAAAACTTTGAAATTTTTTCTAAGTCTTGAACATGTTTGAGATGTTTACTTCACAATCTCATAACTTCTTCATTATAACTCGGAACGAGGTTGTTCCAAACCCATCCTCTTCCTTATCTTACGTACTTCAACTTCCCTCAGATAAAAATTCATTCTGAATCTGTTAACATGCCATTCAATTGGCTTAAATTTCATCATTAGTTCATTTTACGTTATTAATGTTCTTCGTTTATTTGTCCATAATTCGGTCATACGAAATCAGAACTCGTTCGTTCTTAAGTCCATGACTTACGTTTTCTACATTCTCTTACATTCTTATGAAACCTTGCACTTTTGGGTTTATTTACATAGTTTCTACTTCTCGTTTGTGTTTTACAAAATTTTCGCCATAACTTCGTTATAGCTAAGTTCAATCCGTTCTTCATGAATGTTTCTATCGTTTTTAACTAAGCAATAAGCCTAAAGCTTATACGCGATGGTTTTACACTTTTCCATAAACAATCTAACTATGATGGTTTTAAATTTGTCCATCAACAACGTTCTTCGTGTTCTTCGCGTTCTTCGTTAGTTCTTCATTTTTAATCCATACTTTGATTATGATTTTAATTTTTCTTGGAATTTGATGTTATAAAACACCATTCCTTACTTATTTCACCGAATCGTTCATATGATTCATTCGGATCATTCAAATTCATTATGAAACTCATACTTCCTTAAGAAATTTATAAAATAAACTTTGAATTCTTATTTCTTCTTTTTCTCATGATTTCAACCATATGAAAATCATTCTTAACATCTTTTACTTCTATTCTCATTAAGCTATATGATTTCATATCAAACATAAAGAAAATTTAGATTAGACTAAGTTTTAGGATTACCTTTCTTCTTTAATCTTCTTCCGTTGAACAAAGTTTGCACACGGGCTAGCTTTACCTCTTCCTTTTCCCCCTCATCCGACTTCTCTCTCTCTCTCTCTCTCTCTCTCTCTCATATGTTGGTGATTTTCAAAATCACCAACAAATGACCTAAGGCTCTCTTTATATAGAAAGCCAAGGCTAGGGGCAAAATAGTTATTTCACCCCTAAAGTTACTATTCACACCTCCTTACTATTCATGAAGCTTCTCTTGGAAGCTTCGTAGTTCCGTCTTCCGGGATTCGTCCGATAATTTAAAAAATTGAGACTCTCAGAATCTAAATATTTTTGGATACTTTGTCTTTCTTTTACAGATTAACTTTTACGCATTGTGCGGATCTTTGAAAAACTTTAAAAAAAATTGATGATAATCGTTTTCCTTCACAATTTCCCCTAACGTAGTTAAACGAATGAAAAGTACATAACAATACTTTTCATCGTTTTTATTTCGTCTTATTTCTTCACGTTTTTCGAGAAAAACAATTATCAGCTTGCTTAACTTCTCACGATATATTATCGTCAAATCTTTCGACGGAATGTCATTTCGACATACCGAACTCTCAGAAAGGCTTAGGTTATTTAAACCCTAACCCTTAGGATTTTGTTCGGTGAATAGTGTCTATTTCGTCTTTTTCCGTAGAAATATTTTTGTTCTCGAATTTTTTTTTTCGTCTTAAAAATTCTTACTTATTCAGTCTAGCTCGTAGCCAGAATCCTCCCGTATTATAATCATCCTTCGTTCTAGAACGATTAATAAATACATAGCACATAATATTATTAATAAAAATTCTTTTTATTAATAACTAATTCTTTAAAACTTAAATTCTGGACAATCTAATTCTCCCGGGTTGTCACACTTCCCCCTTATAAAAATTCCATCCTCAAAATTTCTTATAACCACACCTATACCAGGATTATCATGTTCACCCCTTCTTCACAGAATTTCGTCCTTGAAATTTTAGCTTACTCTTCTTCTTAACTTCTCTTCAAAGAAGTTTTTATCTTTTAAACATTCCTTAACCTTCATAACTTATCAAGAATCATGAAGAAGAATGAATAATGAGGAACATAAGAATTCCTTTAAAATATTTCACACTTTTGCTGAGGGGTCAAATCGACCATGAACTCTTACTAGGTTTAACAATATTTCACCGTAAACCCTTCTATAATGGTCAGTTTACAATCACCAAGAAAGTAAACTACGTCTTCCATACGTAGGTGATCAACCCATCGTATAACCCCATTTCGGGGTATGTTCACCTCAGACTTAATCATAAGATTCTGTACCAAAGCAATTTAGTTTGGCACAACTTCTCAAAGAAAGCTAGATTTCCGTATAACATGACATACCATTTGTCTAGCCAAATCAAATAGCTTAGACCATACCAATAAATTTGACATCAACTGAAACATTCATCTAGTTAAATCATGGCCAATATAATAGAAGTGGAAATTTTAAGAAGAGAAGGTTCAATAATGATGGAAAGACAGCAGCACCAACACCCATTGTTAAGGAAGAAGAACGACCACCGATCGTATGTTTCAAATGCGGACAGGAGGGACATATACATCCAAACTGTACGCAGCAACCCAAAGCGTGTTTCAATTATGGAAGAGAAGGTCACCTAGCTTGATTTTGTCATGTAGTGAAGTCAAGTCCAGCTAGGATAGTGATGCCAAAGGATGTCCCAGACAAGTTAAAGCCGGTAGTTTAAGTGAGAGCGTTTGTTAAGGAACCCGAAATAAGTTGTCACGGGTAAGTTAATCATAAACTTTTGCATAGTCTATACCTTATTCGATATCGGTTCTACCCACTCTTTTATTTCTCCTATTTGCGCTCAACGTTTAAATTTAACTCCGGAGAAATTAAAACTTTGACTTATCTATTTAAACTCCGTTAGGAGAAATCTTCATTTCATGTATTATCCAAGTCTTGGATGAGAGTCACAGTTTTTAAATGATATTTCTAGCATTAATAAATTTCCTGACCTATTCCCTGAAGACTTCTTGACCTACCCTAGAGCATGAAAGTAAATTTTGTATTGACCCCTGTGACGCCCCCAAAATAGGTCCATTCCATCCAACCCATTCTGAGTCGCCAAATATAAGGTACAGAAATAACTACAACTTTATTATTACAACATATAAACGGTGAGTTTAAATACAGATATTTCCATCTAGACAATATCCACACGCAAATAAATCCCCATCATAATTATTGATACATTATTTTACAAAAATGGTGAGGACTACTAAACAACTCTCTCTAGAACCTTCATTCCATACCTCGACTAGTACTTGCTACATTCTCGCCTCCTGAGAAGAAAAATGGAACAAAAAGGAAAAGGGTGAGCTCAACTAGCCCAGTAAAGAATATTATGACTAAGATAATATACAACAAATTATCATTAGTCTTCAACAGGGAAAAAAAACTAATAGAATACAATTGACAACAAGTTTTTAAACCAATATTCGCAGCGAAAATAATAATTCATTAGAAGAGTTAAGTAGAGAATGCAACAACTATCTTCTATGTATGAATTTAAAAGTTCGTCGTCTATCTTTTATCCCTGTAACATCAATCAACATACATCTGGAATCGAATATTCATCTTTGCACTACAGGCCAAAGATATTCATCAGTTGGTCATGTTCATCTAAACACCTGTTCATCTTTGCACTACGGGCCAAAGATATTAATCAGTCGGTCATGTTCATCTCAACACCTGTTCATCTTTGCACTACGGGCCAAAGATATTCATCAAGAAATCATTCATCTTTGCACTACAGGCCAAAGATATTCAGTTATATCATCATTTAGGACTAAGGATGATGAAAAATATTTTAAAGAAAACGAATCCAGTGAAACAAAAGAATAAATATTAAGGATTCGTATTTCAGCTATTCCATGTCCAAAAATACCTCATGAATAATCATAGTGGAGTAAAATTCAAGAATGATCAAAACATGGATACAATCAAAGCTAGTATCCACAATAGATATTTTGGATGAAAAGAAAAATTTTCATTTTTTGATGAATAGTGTCGTATTCGTGAATAGTCAGATATCGTGAATAGTCGTAGTATCGTGAATAAGACTCTCGACACCAAAAGATAGAAATTTCACAAAAATATCTTCACGCTTCATGAATAGTACTCGTGAATAGTAACTCATGAATAGTAACCCCGACATGAAAAAGTTCCAAATTTGATAAAAAGTTCCAACCAATATTTCAGCATAATGATATTGAAGAAATAATATCATTTGAGAAGAAAATAACATCCCTTACCTCGAAAGACAGTACTTCTAGTTGAAACACCGGATATAGGCTATGACTTGAACTTGCACCGTATAACAATACTCAAAGTATACTCACAAGAATACGCTCAAAATATCGAGAGAGAAATAGAGAGAAAACTTTAGTTTCTGGTGTGATTTTCAATTCTAACCTAAGCTCCCTATTTATAGGAAAACGCTTAGAACACCAAAGTAGAAAATTGAATATAATGTTTTGTGGTATAACCTCGGTACATAGGACATGTTCTTTCCTATCCAAGATCTTGACAGGCACCTCCTCGTATGTTAAGTCTTCGGCTATCTCGTCCGGTTCTAACTCAATGACGTGGTTCGGGTTGTCGTAACATCGATACGTGGAAAACGTTATGAACACGCGTCATACTTGGCGGTAAAACGAGTCTATAGGCCACAGTTCCTATTCGATCGAGAATTTCAAATGGATTAATAAATCGAAGGTTTGAGCTTTCCTCACCTCACCGATTCTCGCTTTTGAAATAACAACTTCTTGCACCTCCTTCTTCAAATTCATCAGCTCCGGTGTGTAGCTTGGACAACTTTAACTTTATCGATTAAAGTCGATTATACTCGTATATCATCACGTGGGTACCTAGAGTTTTCATCTCCATCTCTATTATTTGTACATTATACGAAATTAGTCTTTGACAATATCATACTCATACTTGTATACGATCTTCTACTTAACACGTCAGCTACCACGTTCGCTTTTTCAGGATGGCATGGTCAGAACATGTGCTGAAATGAGTCTCCTCTTGAGTTCTTCGAAGCTCTTCCCACATTCCTTGCATCATTCGAATTTTGTATCTCTACTAGTCAGCTGCGTTAATGGAATAGCGATTCGAGAATATCCTTCAACGAATCTCCGATAATAACCAACTAAGCCTGAAAGCTACGTATTTTCGATTACCGACTTAGGTTGTTCTCAATCGTGACTCATATCCCAACCTTGGATAAGCACGTTACAATGACACCTATCGGTTTACTATCGCACGAATATGGTGTCCCCTACGAGATCTCGGCTTGGGTGCATTCCACAATGGAAGTCACCAGATAAAGGCTCGGTACCAAATTTATAGTTGAATTTTTAACTCACGAAGTTCAATAGAGCCATTCGATATGAGATTTTAGAAATGAGTTTTGTCTTTGGGTTCAAAGTCGATACAAAATTTAATATCGGGCTTTGGGAGTAAGCCAAGAAATTCTTCAGAAATATGTCGGAAAAATTAATAACAACAGAATATTATTCAAATCGGCGTGTCTTTATTCAAATCCATAACATGGACTAAGAAAACTTGACATCCGTAATAAATGAATGACTTCATGGCTTGATATGAAAATGTTTGACTACAATGGTTTGATTGCTTGAATTGAATAACGGGTTGCTTAGGAATATGAAAACTAACAACCTTACGAAAGTAATCAATTTCGGCATGATAAGTAGTTAACCTTAAAATCACATCAAAAGCAAATATCTCATATAAAATAAGGTTAATAGGTAATGTGATAGTGCCACTCAAATCAAGCAAGATTTCTAAACAACGGATGTAATGAAAGTTTCTCCTAATGGAGTCTCCACAGATAGGTCAAAGTTTAATTTCTCCGTAGTCAAGTTCAAACGTTGAGCGCAAGCAAGAGAGATAAAAGAATGGGTAGAACCTAGATCTAGTAAGGTATAAGCTTCGCAAGAATTTATAATTAACTAACCTGTATAACTTCGTTCGAGTTCCTCGCTTTTTGAGAAGTCACAAAAAAACGCTCTTCGAAAGTCGTTGACTTTGACTTTTACTCTCAGAATCACTTTATGGTGCCAACGTCCCAACTGGACTTGATTTCGCTATAAGACAAAATTGAGCTATGTGACCATCTTTTCCACAACTAAAACATACCTTGGAAGGCTTTGAACAGTTTGACCTTATATGTCCCTCCTCTCCGCATTTGTAGCATCTAATTGGCGATCGTTCTCTTCCCCTAGAATTTGTTGATGGTGCTGATGCTGCTGCCGACGTCTTCCCGTCATTGTTAAATCTTCTCTTTTAGATTGGACATCTCTTTCTATAATATCAACGCGTCAAATGCGGCTTTTACCAATGCATCACTCATTCTCACTGCTCGATTATTTCTTCTTTCAAATAGAGATTCCACTTTATCATCTTATACTCGCCAAAGAGTGCTTACGCTCAAGCATCACATATCGGGTAACACAAGCTTGAATCGTTGCATCCTTTTGCTCCACGATCGCCTCGCAATTCTTCACTTTCTTCTAACTCATGAATATGATTTTGCAATTCTACATTTTGATCATAAAATACCTCTAATAAACTCTCTTCGGTACCTCTTCTTCCTCTTCTTCCTCACTCTCACCGTTACCCTTTACGACTATCTCTAAAGATGCAACTATCAATTCTTCACTCACCATATGGATATCTCTAATTCCTTCTTCGCTTTGACATCACATTATCCTGGTTGGCGATTAGAGGTGCCTCCACGATCTCATTCACTCCATTGTTAACGTTCTCAGCAGCCATTCTTAAAAACTATCATAAAATAAGGGTTAATTAAATAAATTAACAAATCACATAATACCCTATATTATGAACAAACAACAACAAATAAGCTTAGGTAGGACACACTAGCGAAGGATTTACTCGTCTCTCCCCTCCTAGTTCTATTCCCCGATCTCCGCCAGAGATCATATCCCTAAGCTCTGATACCAACTGTGACCCTCATGGTGCTTCAACTGTGACGCCCCCAAAATAGGTCCATTCCATCCAACCCATTCTGAGTCGCCAAATACATGGTACAGAAATAACTACAACTTTATTATTACAACATATAAACTCAGTGAGTTTAAATACGAGATATTGCCATCTAGACAATATCCACATGCAAATAAATCCCCATCATAATTATTGATACATTATTTTACAAAATGGTGAGGACTACAAAACAACTCTCTCTAGAACCTTCATTCCATACCCGACTAGTACTCGCTACATTCTCGCCTCCGAGAAGAAAAAATGGAACAAAAAGGAAAAGGGTGAGCTCTACTAGCCCAAAGAAAGAATATTATGACTAAGATAATATACAACAAATTATCGTTAGTCTTCTACAGGGAAAAATCTAATAGAATACAATAGACAACAAGTTTTTAAACCAATATTCGCAGCGAAAATAATAATTCATTAGAAGAGTTAAGTAGAGAATGCAACTACTATCTTCTATGTAAGAATTTAAAAGTTCGTCGTCGATATTTTATCCCTGTAACATCAATCAATATATATCTGGAATCAAATATTCATCTTTGCACTATAGGCCAAATATATTCATCAGTCGGTCATGTTCATCTCAACACCTGTTCATCTTTGCACTACGGGCCAAAGATATTCATCAGTCGGTCATGTTCATCTCAACACCTGTTCATCTTGGCACTATGGGCCAAAGATATTCATCAAGAAATCATTCATCTTTGCACTACAGGCCAAAGATATTCAGTAATATCATCATTTAGGACTGAGGATGATGAAAAATAATTCAAAGAAAACGAATCCAGTGAAACAAAAGAACAAGTATTATGGATTCGTACTTTAAACAATCCGAGTTCAAAAATACTTCATAAATAATCATACTTAAGTAAAATTCAAGAATGATCAAAACATGGATACAATCAAAGCTAGTATCCATAATAGATATTTTGGATGAAAAGAAGAAATTTTATTTTTCGGTGAATAGTGCCGTATTCGTGAATAGTGTCGTATACGTGAATAGTAACTCCGACACCAAAAGATAGAAATTTCACAAAAAAACATCTTCACGCTTCATGAATAGTACTCGTGAATAGTAACTCGTGAATAGTAACTCATGAATAGTAACTCGTGAATAGTAACTCATTAATAGTAACCCCGACATGAAAAAGTTCCAAATTTGATAAAAAGTTCCAACCAATATTTCAGCATAATGATATTGAAGAAATAATATCATTTGAGAAGAAAATAACATCCCTTACCTCGAAAGACAAGATTTAGTTGAAACACCGGATATAGGCTATGACTTGAACTTGCACCGTATAGCAATACTCAAAGTATACTCAAAATACTCACAAGAATACGCTCGATAATATAGAGAGAGAAAACTTCAGTTTCTGGTGTGATTTTCAATTCTAACCTAAGCACCCTATTTATAGAAAATTGCTTAGAACACCAAAGTAGAAAATTGAATATAATAATATTATTTATAAACAAAATTCCTTAGCCCACCTTTGAAATCTGATTTCAGCCATAGCACATGTTAAATGAGGTTCACAAACTCACCAAAAACGTTTTCTAATTTAAAATAATTTAAACTTCCAAAATTAATTATTTGAGCTTCTAACTTCAATAATTCATAATAAATAGCCCTTTTATCAGAAAAAATTCAAAACCAGCGACTTTCCATAGGAAATTCCATTATCTACAACTTTGCAGAAGGAAGGTTTTCCAAATTCCAAACAGAAATTGACCGAAATCCACAAACGGACGATTTTACAAGCTATAATCAAATTTCGGTCAATAATTATATCCACCAACACACAAAATATGTGTTAAACATTTAATGCCACAAAAATACTCTTCATCCTCATATACTCATATATCCCACATTCATTATAAAAATATCACCGTTAATATATTATTAAAATAATATATTTAAATGAATTATTTTATCGGAAAAAGATAAAATATAAATTTTCAACAATTGTCACATTAAAAATTTTCTCCATCTATATCCACATAAAATCAATATTTTCCTCATCATATAAATCAATAATTAATTATTCACAAATAATATTACGAGAATCACAATCTTCGCAACCGGTAGTTCCCTGTGAAAGAGGGGCTTTCTAATAAGGATCTCTCCTTCTTGGTAGCGCCATGATTAGGTGACCAAACCTCTCCTGTATGAAACTTTCTAGACATTGCCAATAATGTTATCTAATAATATTATTCAGATAATATGAATTATTGCTTCAATAATGAAAAATACGTGTAATGACAATTATTGAAACAACAAAGAATATAAATATCAACGCAAAGAATTATTAAATCAATAAAATCTTGAATAAGATAATTCCGTAACAATTATTGAGAGTAGTGTCTTCTTACGTAAGAATCAATAATTGGTGCAATACCGCAAAGCTACTGCTCAACAACGCGTATTAGTGTGTTTTAACCACCGGTATTCCAACAAGATTAACAGTATAACTACTGCTAGTTATTTATAAACAACTTATATTTGTCATTTTCTTCATCCAATCACTTTCCGTTATAGGGCCCACAAAAGACTGCGCCGTCGTACGAATATTCCCCGACAGTACAAATATTCCACGACCAAACGAATATTCCCCGACAATAATGAATATTTTATAACCACTTGCTTATTCGAAAAATTTGCGTATTTTACCCATAACTATCCACATTAATCAAATCAACCCTTACTATTTCAAAATAATAAATAAAGGAAAATAAATTTCATTTATTAATAATTTGGGGTCTTACAACCTCCCCTCTTTATGAAATTTCGTCCTCGAAATTGACGTACGTACCTGGTGTTTCGAAAAGATGAGAATACCTCGCTTTTATTTCCGTTTCCAACTCCCAGGTCATTTCCTCAATAGCATGGTTTCTCCACAAAACTTTAACTTGTGGTATGACCTTCGTACGTAGGACATGCTCCTTCCTATCCAAAATCTTGACAGTACCTCTTCATACGTTAAGTCTTCGGCTATCTCGTCCCGGTTATAACTCAATGACGTGGTTCGGTCGTCCCACATATTTACGTAACATCGATCGTGAAAAGCGTTATGAACACGCGTCATACTTGGCGGTAAAAGCGAGTCTATAGGCCACGGTTCCTATTCGATCGAGAATTTCAAATGGATTAATAAATCGAAGGTTTGAGCTTTCCTCACCTCACCGATTCTCGCTTTTGAAATAACAACTTCTTGCACCTCCTTCTTCAAATTCATCAGCTCCGGTGTGTAGCTTGAACAACTTTAACTTTATCGATTAAAGTCGATTATACTCGTATATCATCACGTGGGTACCTAGAGTTTTCATCTCCATCTCTATTATTTGTACATTATACGAAATTAGTCTTTGACAATATCATACTCATACTTGTATACGATCTTCTACTCAACACGTCAGCTACCACGTTAAGCTTTTCCGGGATGGCATGGTCGAACATGTGTCTTTGAAATGAGTCTCCTCTTGTGTTCTTGAAGCTCTTCCCATATTCCTTGCTCCATTCGAATTTTGTATCTCTCTGAGTCAATTTTGCGTTAATGGAATAGCGATTCGAGAATATCCTTCAACGAATCTCCGATAATAACCAACTAAGCCTGAAAGCTACGATTTCGATTATCGACTTAGGTTGTTCTCAATCGTGACTCATATCCCAACCTTGGATAAAGCGTTACAATGACACCTATCGGTTTACTATCGCATCGAATATGGTATCCCCTACGAAGAGTCCGGCTTCGCATTCCATAAAGGAAGTCACCGGATAAAGGCTCGGTACCAAATTTATAGTTGAATTTTAACTCTCAAGTTCAATAGAGCCATTCGATATGAGATTTTAGAAATGAGTTTTGTCTGCAGGGTTCAAAGTCGATACAAAATTTAATATCGGTCTTTGGGAGTAAGCCAAGAAATTCTTGAAATACGTCGGGAAAAATCAATAACAACAGGGAATATTATTCAAATCGACGTGTCTTTATTCAAATCCATAACATGGACTAAGAAAACTTGACATCCGTAATAAACGAATGACTTCATGGCTTGATATGAAAATGTTTGACTACAATGGTTTGATTGCTTGAATTGAATAACAGTTGCTTAGGAATATGAAAACTAACAACCTTACGAAAGTAATCAATTTCTACATGAGATACTAATTGTGGCGCCCCAAAATAGGTCCATTCCATCCAACCCATTCTCGAGTGCGCCAAATACATGGCATGTAAAATAACTACAACTTTATTATTACAACATATAAATCTGTGAGTTTAAATACGAGATATTGTCATCTAGACAATATCCACACGCAAATAAATCCCCATCATAATTATTGATACATTATTTTACAAAAATGGTGAGGACTTCTAAACAACTCTCTCTAGAACCTTCATTCCATACCCACTAGTACTTTCGCTACATTCTCGCCTCCACGAGAAGAAAAATGGAACAACAAGGAAAAGGGTGAGCTCAACTAGCCCAAAAAGAATATTATGACTAAGATAATATACACAAATTATCGTTAGTCTTCAATGAAAAAAAATCTAATAGAATACAATAGACAACCAATTTTAAATCAATCTTCAGCAATGGAGATAATAATTCATTAGAAGAGTTAAGTAGAGAATGCAAACTACTATCTTCTATATATGAATTTAAAAGTTCATCGTCGATATTTTATCCATGTAACATCAATCAATATATATCTTGAATCAAATATTCATCTATGAACTACAAGCCAAAGATATTCATCAGTTGGTCATGTTCATCTAAACACCTGTTCATCTTTGCACTACTGGCTAAAGATATTAATCAATCGGTCATGTTCATCTCAACACTGCTCATCTTTTTACTACTGGGCCAAAGATATTCATCAAGAAATCATTCATCTTTGCACTACGTGCCAAAGATATTCAAGAATATCATCATTTAGGACTAAGGATGATGAAAATATTTCAAAGAAAACGAATCCAAAGTGAACAAAAGAACAAGTATTAAGGATTCAGTATTTCACTTTATTTCATGTCCAAAAATACCTCGTAAATAATCATAGTGGTGTAAAATTCAAGAATGATCAAAACATGGATACAATCAAAACTAGTATCCGAATAGATATTTTGGACAAAAAGAAAAATTTTCATTTTTCTATTGAATAGTCAGATTCGTGAATAGTCTTGATATCGTGAATAGTAACTCTCGATACCAAAGATAGAAATTCCATAAAAAACATCTTCATGCTTCATGAATAGTACTCGTGAATAAGAATCAACTGCGTGAATAGTAACTCATGAATAGTAACTCGTGAATAGTAACTCATGAATAGTAACCCGAGCATGAAAAAGTTCCAACTTTGATAAAAGTTCCAACCAATATTTCAAAGATAATGATATTGAAGAAATAATATCATTTGAGAAGAAAATAACATCCCTTACCTCGAAAGACAATATTTAGTTTGAAACACCTGATATAGGCTATGACTTGAACTTGCACCGTATAGCAATACTCAAAGTATACTCAAAATACTCACAAGAATACGCTCGATAATATAGAGAGAAAACTTCAGCTTACGGTGTGATTTTCAATTCTAACCTAAGCACCCTATTTATAGGAAAATACTTAGAACACCAAAGCGTAAAATTTAATAAAATATTAATATATATTATTTTTATTCCAAAGCACACTTATTTTGCTTCAAAACCTCAAACCACCAAAACAACCCACCTCACAAGACTTGCACAAAAAAAACGCTTTTGTTATTTAAATTATTTTAAACTTCCAAAAATCAATTATTTCAGAGCTTCAGAACTTCAATAATTCATAATAAATAGCCCTTTTATCAAAAAAATTTGAATCTTGCGAGTTTTTATAGGAAATTCAATTCTCTACAACTTTGCAGAAGAAAGTTTTTCCAAATTCCAAATAGAAATTGACTAAATAGGAATATACCCCGAATTTTTTTTTAAATAAAAAGGAATTTCCTTTATTTATTATTTTGAAATAGTAAGGGTGGATTTGATTAATGTGGTTAGTTATGGGTAAAATGCGCAAATATTTTAAATAAGCAAGTGGTGATAAAATATTCATTGTTGTTTAGAATATTCGTTTGGTCGTGGAATATTCGTATTTACTGACAAGATTACTGACCTTGTGTGGGCCCCATAGCGGCGATTGGATGAAGAAAACGACAAGAATAAGTTGGTTATAAATAACTGCGTAGTTGTTACCGATTATCATTGTTGGAATACCCGGTGGTTAAAACACGATGTCTACGCTATTATTGCACAAAGAAGACACTTTAGTATTGCACCAATTATTGATTCTTACGTGAAGGTACTACTCAATAATTGTTATAGTAATTAATTGCTTCGAGATTTTATTTTATTGATTTAATAATTGATGTGTTGATATTTTATATTATCGTTGTTTTAATAATTATCAACGCATGATATTTTCTATTATCTAGAGCAATAATTCATATTATCCTGAATAATATTATTAGATAACATTATTGGCAATGTCTAGAAAGTTCGTCTAAGGAGAGGTTTGGTCATCTAATTGCGGCGCCAAATGAGGAGAGATCCTTATTGGAAAGCCCCTCTTTCCGAGAACCTCACTGTTGTTAGTAATGTGATTACATAATATTATTTATGAATAATTAATTATTGATTTATATGATGAGGAAAATATTGAATTTATGAGGATATAGATGGAGAAAATTTTTAATGTGACAATTGTTGAAAATTAATATTTTATCTTTTTCTGATAAAATAATTCTTTTAAATATATTATTTTAATAATATATTAACGATGATATTTTTACAATGAATGTGGGATATATGAGTATATGAGGAGGAAGAGTATTTTTGTGGCATTAAATGTTTAACACATGTTTTGTGTGTTGGTGGACACAATTATTGACCAAATATGATTATAGCACAGTAAAATCGCTTGGCTTGTGGATTTCACCAATTTTGTTTGGAATTGGAAAAACTTTCTTACGTAAAGTTGTAGAATTGAATTTTCTATAAAAACTCGCGAGATTCAATTTTTCCGATAAAAGGGCTATTTATTATGAATTATTGAAGTTTTGAGTTCAAATAATTTATTTTTGGGAGTTTTAATTAATTATTTTGAGAAAAACATTTTTGGTGAGTTTGTGAACCTCATTTAACATGTGCTATGGCTGAAATCAGATTTCAAAGGTGGGCTAAGGAATTTTGTTTATAAATAATATTATTATATTCAATTTTCTTCTTTGGTGTTCTAAGCATTTTCCTATAAATAGGGAGCTTAGATTAGAATTGAAAATCACACCAGAAACTGAAGTTTTCTCTCTATTTCTCTCTCGATATATTGAGCGTATTCTTGTGAGTATACTTTGAGTGTTGCTATACTGATGGCAAGTTCAAGTCATAGCCTATATCCTGTGTTTCAACTAAGAAGTCTGCCTTTCGAGGTAAGGATGTTATTTTCTTCATAAGTGATATTATTTCTTCAATATCATTATGCCGAAATATTGGTTGAAACTTTTTATCAAATTTGGAAATTTTTCATGTCGGGGTTACTATTCACGAGTTACTATTCATGAGTTACTATTCACGAGTTACTATTCATGAGTTACTATTCATAAGTTACTATTCACGAGTACTATTCACGATGCATGATGATATTTTTTGTGAAATTTCTATCTTTTGGTGTCGGAGTTACTATTCACGTATACGGCACTATTCACGTATACGTCACTATTCACGAATACGACACTATTCACAGAAAAATTGAAATTTTCCTTTTCGTCCAAAATATCTATTATGGATACTAGCTTTGATTGTATCCATGTTTTGATCATTCTTGAATTTTACTTCAGTATGATTATTTATGAAGTATTTTTGAACTCGGATTGTTTAAAGTACGAATCCATAATACTTGTTCTTTTGTTTCACTGGATTCGTTTTCTTTAAAATTATTTTCATCATCCTCAGTCCTAAATGATGATGTTACTGAATATCTTTGGCCTGTAAAGAAGGTTGATTTTCTTATGAATATCTTTGGCCCGTAGTGCAAAGATGAACAGGTGTTGAGATGAACATGACCGACTGATGAATATCTTTGGCCTTTAGTGCAAAGATGAACAGGTGTTGAGATGAATACGACCTAATCGATGAATATCTTTGGCTCAGAGTGCAAAGATGAATATTGATTGATGTTACAGGGATAAAATATTGATGATGGACTGTTAAATTCTTAGATTATATTAGATTTCATTCTCTACGTAACTCTTCTATGAATTATTATTTCCGCTGCGAATATTGATCTGAAACTTGTTGTCTATTGTATTCTATCAGATTTTTTCCTGTTGAAGACTAACGATAATTTGTTCTATATTATCTTAGTCATAACATTCTTTACTGGGCTAGTTGAGTTCACCCTTTCCTTTTGTTCCATTTTTCTTCTCAAGAAGCGAGATTATAGCAGGAACTAGTCAGGGTGTGGAGTGATGGTTCTAGATAGTTGTTTTAGTAGTCCTCACTATTCTGTAAAATACTGTATCAATAATGAGGATTTATTTGAGTGTGGATATTGTCTAGAAGACAATATTTGTATTTAAACTCATAGTATATAGGTTGTCGTATTTTGCACGACAAATGTATTAATAAAGTTGTAGTTATTTATGTACCATGTTATTGACGACTCAGAATGGGTTGGGTGGAATGGACCTATTTTGGGGCGCCACAGTTGGTATTAGAGCTTAGGGATATGATCTCTCTGGCGAGATCGGGAATAGAACTAGGAGGGAGAGACGAGTAAATCCTTCGCTAGTGTGTCCTACCTAAGCTTATTTGTTGGTTGGTGTCATAATATAGGGGTATTATGTGATTTGTTAATTTATTTAATTAACCCTTGTTTTATGATAGTTTTTAAGAATGGTCAGAAGCGTTAACAATGGAGTGAATGAGATCGTGGAGACACCTCTAATCGCCAACCGTGATAATGTGATGTCGGCGAAGAAGGAATTAGAGATATCCATGTGGTGAGTGAAGAATTGATAGTTGCACCTTGAGATAGTCGCAGAGGTAACAAATTGAGAGTGAGGAAGAAGAGGAAGAAGAAGTACCGAAAAGAGTTTATTAGAGGTATTTTATGATCAAAATGTTGAATTGCAAAATCGTATTCATGAGTTAGAAGAGCAAAGCTAAAGAATTGCGAGGCGATGCGTGGAGCAAAAGGATGCAACGATTCAAGCTTATATTTACCCGATATGTGATGCATGAATGTAAGCACTCTTTGGCGAGAGTATAAGATGATAAAATTCGGAATCGAGTTGCGAAGAAATAATGAACGAGTTGGAATGAGTGATGCATGGGTAAAAAAAGCGACGACGCGTTGATATTATGGAAAGAGATGTCCAATCTAAAAGAGAAGATTTAACAATGACGGAAGACGCTTACAGCAGAAGATCGCACCATCAACAAATTCTAGGGAAGAGAACGATCGCCAGCTTAGATGCTACAAATGCGAGAGGAGGGACATATAAGGTCAAACTGCTCAAAGCCTTCCAAGGTATGCTATAATTGTGGAAAGAAGGACATATCGCCGAGATTGTACGATATCGAAATCCAAATCCAAATGAATGGTGACTCAAAAGATATCCCGTAAAGTCAAAGTCAACGATTCCCGAAGAGCGTTTGTCGTGACCGGTCAAAATGCGAGGAACCCGAACGGTTTAGCACGGGTTAGTTAATTATAAATTCTTGCGAAGTTTATACCTTACTAGATACCTCTGCCTTCTACCCATTCTTTTATCTCTCTTGCTTACGCTCAACGTTTGAACTTGACTTTCACGAGAAATTAGAATTTGACCTATTTATGGAGACTCGTTAGAGAAACTTTCATTACATCCGTTGTTTAGAAATCTTGCTTGATTCAGTTGGCACTATCACATTACATGTTAACCTTATTTCTATAGAGATATTTGCTTTTAATGTGATTTTAAGGTTAACTACTCATCATGCCGAAATTGATTACTTTCGTAAGGTTGTTAGTTTTCATATTCCTAAGCAACTTTGTTATTCGAATTCAAGCAATCAAACCATTGTAGTCAAAGATTTTCATATCAAGCCATGAAGTCATTCGTTTATTACGGATGTCAAGTTTTCTTAGTCTATGTTATGGATTTGAATAAAGACACGTCAGATTTGAATAATATTCTTGTTGTTATTGATTTTTCCTGACTTATTTCCTGAAGAATTTCTTGGTTTACTCCCAAAGACTGATATTAAATTTTGTATCGACTTTAAACCTGGTACAAAACTCATTTCTAAAATCTCATATCGAATGGCTCCTATTGAACTTCAGGAGTTAAAAATTCAACTATAGAATTTGGTACCTAAGCCTTTATCTTGTAACTTCCTTTGTGGAATGCACCGAAGCCAGACTCTCCGTAGGGGACACCATATTCGCATGCGATAGTAAACCGATAGGTGTCATTGTAACGTCTATCCAAGGTTGGGATATGAGTCACGGATTGAGAACAACCTAAGTCGGTGAATCGAAATACGTAGCTTTCTGGCTTAGTTGGTTATTATCCGAGATTCGTTGAAGGATATTCTCGAATCGCTATTCCATTAACGCGAATCGACTCGTAGAGATACAAAATTCGAATGGAGCAAGGAATGTGGGAAGAGCTTCAAGAACTTAAGAGGAGACTCATTTCAAAGACATGTTCACCCGTGCCATCCTCGAAAAGCGAACGTGGTAGTGACGTGTTGAATAGAAGATCGTATACAAGTACGAGTACGATATTGTCAAAGACTCATTTCGTATAATTTACAAATAATAGAGATGGAGATGAAAACTCGAGGTACCCACGTAATGATATACGAGTATAATCGACTTTTAATCGATAAAGTTAAAAGTCGCTTCAAGCTACACACCGAGTGATGAATTTGAAGAAAGAGGTGCAAGAAGTTGTTATTTCAAAAGCGAGAATCGGTGAGGTGAGGAAAGCTCAAACCTTCGATTTATTAATCCATTTGAAATTCTCGATCGAATAGGAACCATGGCCTATAGACTCGCTTTTATCGCCAAGTATGACGCGTGTTCATAACGCTTTTCACGTATCGATGTTACGTAAATATGTGGACGACCAACCACGCTATTGAGTTAGAACCAGACGAGATAGCCGAAGACATAACGTACGAGGAGGTACCTGTCAAGATCTTGGATAGGAAAGAACATGTCCTATGTACCAAGGTTATACCACAAGTTAAGGTTTTGTGGAGAAACCATGCTATTGAGGAAATGACCTGGGAGTTGGAAACGAAAATGAAAGCGAGGTATCTTTACCTTTTCGAAACACCAGGTACGTACGTCAATTTCGAGGACGAAATTTCATAAGGAGGGGAGGTTGTAAGACCCCAAATTTTTTTTTAAATAAAAAGGAATTTCCTTTATTTATTATTTTGAAATAGTAAGGGTGGATTTGATTAATGTGGTTAGTTATGGGTAAAATGCGCAAATATTTTAAATAAGCAAGTGGTGATAAAATATTCATTGTTGTCGGGGAATATTCGTTTGGTCGTGGAATATTCGTACTGTCGTGGAATATTCGTGCATAACCACAAGAACCTTGTGTGGGCCCCATAGCTAAAAAGCGATTATCGATGAAGAAAACGACAAGAATAAGTTGGTTATAAATAACTACGTGAGTTGTTACTCAAGTTATCATCGTTGGAATACCCTTGGTTAAAACACAAGAATACGCTGTTATCGCACAAGAGCTTTGCAGATTGCACCAATTATTGATTCTTACGTAAGAAGGTACTACTCAATAATTGTTATAGTAATTAATTGCTCAAAGATTTTATTTTATTGATTTAATAATTGTTGTGTTGATATTTTATATTACTGTTGTTTTAATAATTATCACTGCACAATATTTTCTATTATCGGAGCAATAATTCATATTATCTGAATAATATTATTAGATAACATTATTGGCAATGTCTAGAAAGTTACGCTCAAGGAGAGGTTTGGTCATCTAATCATGCACGCCCAAGAGGGAGAGATCCTTATTGGAAAGCCCCCTCTTTCCTGGGAACTGCCTGGTTGTTAGTAATGTGATTCTGTAATATTATTTATGAATAATTAATTATTGATTTATATGATGAGGAAAATATTGAATTTATGAGGATATAGATGGAGAAAATTTTTAATGTGACAATTGTTGAAAATTAATATTTTATCTTTTTCTGATAAAATAATTCTTTTAAATATATTATTTTAATAATATATTAACGATGATATTTTTACAATGAATGTGGGATATATGAGTATATGAGGAGGAAGAGTATTTTTGTGGCATTAAATGTTTAACACATGTTTTGTGTGTTGGTGGACACAATTATTGACTGAAATATGATTATAGCCAGTAAAATCGCCCGTTTGTGGATTTCAGTCAATTTTTATTTGGAATTGGAAAAACTTTCTTCTGCAAAGTTGTAGAGAATTGAATTTTCTATAAAAACTCGCGAGATTCGAATTTTCTGATAAAAGGGCTATTTATTACGAATTATCAAGTTTTGGAGTTCAAAATAATTTATTTTTGGGAGTTTTAATTAATTATTTTGAGAAAAACATTTTGGTGAGTTTGTGAACCTCATTTAACATGTGCTTATGGCTGAAATCAGATTTCAAAGGTGGGCTAAGGAATTTTGTTTATAAATAATATTATTATATTCAATTTTCTTCTTTTTGTGTTCTAAGCATTTTCCTATAAATAGGAGCTTAGATTAGAATTGAAAATCACACCGTAAACCAAGTTTTCTCTATTTCTCTCGATATATCGAGCGTATTCTTGTGAGTATACTTTGAGTGTTGCTATACTATGGCAAGTTCAAGTCATAGCCTATATCCTGTTTCAACTAGAAGTACTGTCTTTCGAGGTAAGGGATGTTATTTTCTTCATAAGTGATATTATTTCTTCAATATCATTATGCCGAAATATTGGTTGAAACTTTTTATCAAATTTGGAAATTTTTCATGTCGGGGTTACTATTCACGAGTTACTATTCATGAGTTACTATTCACGAGTTACTATTCATGAGTTACTATTCATAAGTTACTATTCACGATGCATGATGATATTTTTTGTGAAATTTCTATCTTTTGGTGTCGGAGTTACTATTCACGATACTAAGACTATTCACGATAATCGCCACTATTCACGAATCACGACACTTATTCACGTAAAAATTAAAATTTTCCTTTTCGTCTAAAATATCTATTATGGATACTAGCTTTGATTGTATCCATGTTTTGATCATTCTTGAATTTTACTTCAAAGATGATTATTTATGAAGTATTTTTGAACTCGGATTGTTTAAAAGTACGAATCCATAATACTTGTTCTTTTGTTTCAATCGGATTCGCTTTTCTTTAAAATTATTTTCATCATCCTCATCCTAAATGATGATGTTATTGAATATCTTTGGCTGTAAAGAAGGTTGATTTTCTTATGAATATCTTTGGCCCGTGGTGCAAAAGATGAACAGTGTTGAGATGAACACGACCGATCGATGAATATCTTTGGCCTTTAGTGCAAAGATGAATGTGTGTTGAGATGAATACGACCGATCGATGAATATCTTTGGCCTCAGAGTAAAAGATGAATATTGATTGATGTTACTGAGGATAAAATATTTATGATGGACTCATAAATTCATAGATTATATTAGATTTCATTCTCTACGTAACTCTTCTACTTAATTATTATTTCAACGCGAATATTGATCTAAAACTTGTTGTCTATTGTATTCTATCAGATTTTTCCATGTTGAAGACTAACGATAATTTGTTCTATATTATCTTAGTCATAACATTCTTTACTGGGATAGTTGAGCTCACCCTTTCCTTTTGTTCCATTTTTCTTCTCGTGAAGCTTAGATTATAGCGTGAACTAGTCTGGTGTGGAGTGATGGTTCTAGATAGCTTTTTTAGTAGTCCTCATTATTCTGTAAAATACTGTATCAATAATGATTATTTATTTGAGTGTGGATATTGTCTAGAAGATAATATTTGTATTTAAACTCATAGTATATAGGTTGTCGTATTTTGCACGACAAATGTATTAATAAAGTTGTAGTTATTTCATACATATGTTGAGTGACGACTCAGAATGGGATGGGTGGAATGGACATATTTTGGGGGCGTCACAGTAATGTGACGACCCCAAAATAGGTCCATTCCATCCAACCCATTCTGAGTCGCCAAATATATGGTACGGAAAACAACTACAACTTTATTATAACAATTGTCGTGGCAAAATACAACAACACATATGTTTGTGAGTTTGATACAAATATATACCAATCAGTAGCGTCGCCACAATGACACCTTATATAAAGGTATAGTCAAAAACTATTTTAGTAATTAGAATCTTTGGGAAGTGCTCAAGGAAACCTTCATACATGGGAGGCCATGCTTTTAGATTATGGTAGATATCATATGGCCACGTAATTATCCTTGGTTGACCTAATAGACCCCAAAAGAAAAAAACGAGAAGATTACTATCATATTCTTCCCAATGGTGAGTCTTCTCTTGACATATCATTATCTCCACCGGCTCTAATTGGGTATTATACTCCAAACAAACACCAAGATTATATAGGTAGTGCTTGTAAATATACTCAAAGAAGTGGATGAGCACAACCATGTCTTATGATAACACGAGTTTGTATGTCATTAGACATCTTGTATGATAGTGACAAAACACCCTTCCAAAGTTGGGTTCGCCTCACCCTATTTAATTCTCCAAAATAACTATTAAATGATGTATAAAATACAACACACACTAAAGTCCTCAATAAAATTATTTCTATACTATTTAGGAGAACCTCAACAACTATAGACCACCGTTATATTCCCTTGTTATCCCCGGCCAACCCAAATTACACTTTTATTACCCCGAAAGGAATTGTGAAACAAAAGGGTGAGCACAACTAGCTCAAGAAAGAATATTATGACTAAAGATAAATAAATTATCAATAGTCTTCATCAGTAATAAATCAGAGATTTAGAACATATGGTAGATGATAAAACTTTTCAACCATAGTTGCAGCGGAATGAGCAATCCATTAGAAGAGTCAAATAGACCATAAAATCTATTATCTTCTCCATGTTAAAAGTCCACCAACAATATTTTATCCTCAGAACATCAATCAACAATTCCCATCCCACAATCACATGCATAACTTATAATCATAATTGTAGTTCTAAATCCCTCTTCTTATCCAGGACGAAGATAATTTCATCACCTGTCTTTACCTGAAACATCAAAGATCATGGTTATACCAAATCACATTTCATGTTCATAATCATACTAATAAATTCATCTTTGCACCACGGCCATGTTAGGTTTGTAATATTCATGAAAGCAATCAAATTGCATAAAAGTGCGGAAACGTGTAAAAATCAGAGTTTAAAATTTTTTACAAACCATATACCCGGATCACCCTTTATGCACAATTATTAATTAAACGAAAAGATAAAGAATAAATCATACCCTTGAAGATCGAGCTTCCTCAGGTACAAGTTCACCTCCAAATCCTTTCGCGTTCAATCTTGAATCCACCGGGTTTGGTTCCTTCCTTAGATCAACGTTAGCCACCCAAGTGTTTGGCCTCTAGAGGTGATCCACCAAGGAAGAAGAAGGATTTCAAGAAGATAGGTATTTGGCTCAAACCCTAGTTTTCTATCTCTATAGAAAGGGCGTACTCCCCAACAAATTGGAATTATGTCGTATGTTGAAAAAGTCAACAACCTCACCACCCATAATAAGACTCCTCTTATTTATAGATGTGGGCAACCCACCTTAACAATTAAGGAATTGGGTTTTATTTAATTAATTAAATTCTTTTAATTAATTAAGCTCCCTAATCTTATTAGGGATAATTAATTAAACTCCTTTAACTAATTTTCCTCCTAATCCTATTAGGAATAAATGAGAGTACTTATATTAAATTAATTTCTAAACTCTTTTAGAAATTAAAATAATAATAATTGTAATAATATTAATAAGACTCCTCTTATTAATTTATATTTAACATTTCTAAAATATTAAATAATAAATATTAAGCTATTTAATTTATTCTATCACCATAGATTAAATTAAATATACTTAACATATTATTACGATTATGCCATTAACTTCTTAAATAATTATTCTTCCTTTTATGGTGTGACCCTTTAGGTTCTCCATATTAAACCTATTGTGAATAAATCAATTAGAATAATTCTAATCTTATTTAAATAAATAAATTAAATAATTAATTTATTTAAATAAATAATATTTATTCTACAATAGGATAAGCCTCCCTAATGATCAACGACTTTCCGTATAATATAGATTTCAACATTAATCATTAAAGAACCTTTGAGTAAATAGTTACCGTGACAATTCAATCCTTCCACCATACAATGTCCCAATTAAATATAAGACATGGAATTACCACAAAGTCTTATTTTATTTAATTATATGTATTTCGATCCTTAAATGCACAACTCTCAAATAATGCAAATTAGAAACTCCTTTCTAATTTCATTCTCCTTTGCCAAGGACTCACTGGGTTGTCATTTATCGAATCACATAGGACATTTCTCTTCTTTTATTAGAAGTGGTAGATTCTTTATCGATCATACATTATCTCCATGTATAACTTATTATACCCAAGCATACCCTTTAATATACCCTAAGGGTCTTAAGGAATAAGTCAAAGTATAACTCATCATACACAAGATACTATGATGATCTCAAGTCCAAGGATTACTTGTACTACTATCACTACAGAATTCCTATCGACAGCAAATAAAACTCCATTAGGTATTCCTTAGCGAGCCAATGCTCAAAGAACTTATTCTCTAATAAGCACCTACATACTTGCTTTTAGTGTCTCCACACAAATGATCATGAGATCAATCATCCTCATCCAATGAGCAAGTTAACGATGTACCAATCTATCCGGATTCACTAATCCCCAATTTAGTAATCCAACGATTGGGAACTATTTTAGTTTCAAGCTTTCAAAGAATTTAGATCTCATTAGAATGATCATCATCATTATTCTAAAAGCATTGCTTAAAACTATGGGTTTATCACATATTATAAAACAAAGATCACGTAGATAATTAAAAGCCTTTAATAAATTAATACCTTTTTATTAATAAATGAATAAGATTGTTACAAAGTATATGCTTTATCATCAAACATGATTGGCTTGTGTGCATACTACTTTCAATCTCCCACTTGCACTAAAGCCAATCGTCATGGTAACCCATAATCTTCTTCTTTAAGTGTCGATTATCCTGCTGTTGGATAAGCTTTAGGTAATGGATATGTAATGTTGTTCATGAGAGTCCACTATCTCTATAGTGATTTCCCATCTTTCAATGATTCTAATAATCAAATGAAAGTGCCACAACACATGTTTAGATCCAAGATGAGACTTAGAACTATTCCTAGTTCTCAGAATGAACTTTTAATCCAAACAATCAACTTGCAACTTCATTTATAGCTATATACTTTATCTTTATCACTAAACCAAAGAACTCTTTCATTGCTTGGAACCTTTCCAATTTTTCGCACCAATTGCTCAAGATAACGCTTTACTTTAAAGTGGATTTTTCTGTCGTCTTGGTCTGTCTGAAAAACTTGAGTCTTTTAAGCCCTCTAGTTTTAATTAAGATCCACCATGAATATGATCAAATCCTTAGTGCCGGTTAAGCACTTTAAGATATTTTTCACTGACTCATAGTGAACTTCTCCATAATATGACTGATCAACATCAGGTCTCGTACATTTCATTGCATGCATGATTGTCACTCATGCGACCTCTCTTTTCAGGAGTCTGTGGGGACTATTAAGCGAGATACACTCCATAGCTCATCGACATGAGACATCTCTTGGAGTTTATCATGCTAAACGACTTTAGCATCAAATGAATATACGTTCCTTGGGTTAAGTTGAGCATCCTTTTAAATCTATCTATATAGATTTATATCCCCAATTAAGATACTCTTCCAAATCATTCATGGAGGAATGTTTAGACAACTTTATCTTTACTGATTGTAGCATTGGTATGTCATTCCTTATCCGTAGTATATCAACATATAGTACTAGGAATGTCACGATGCTCCCACTGACCCTTTTGTACACGCTAGAACTTTTACCTCATCGTATGTAACTGGATCATCATCATCTATGATGCGTACCTCATCATCATCATCTATGATGAATCCATACCTCCTAGGTATCTTCAGTACTATTCCAGATTTACGATTTGGTTGTACAACAATAGTCTATCTACGTGTTCCTCTTATTTGACTTATAGTGTTTTGTGGTTCTTGAACTCTACAAGATCTATTATCCTCCCACTAGCCCCTTTAATGATAAACACCTTTATCTTAGAAGGCAACGTGTTTCGCAACAAAAACACCTTTTTCTAAGTAGGATTATAGAACATATACCCTAAACTTACTTTAGGATGTCCCACAAATCAGACTTGTCAAATCTTGTCCCAAGCTTATCCTTTGAAACCTTTTCACATAAGTTGGACAACCCCTTATCTTAACATACTTAAGATTAGGAATCCTCCCCGCCCATAACTTTTATGGAGTCTTGGGGCCGGATTTAGGGATTACCTTTTCGTAGATATGCGCACCATTTCTAGGACATTATCCCGTATGATATCGGAATGCTCGGTAAAATCATTTTGGACCGCACTATGTCCAACAAGGTACGATTTTTCCTTTCGGATACATCAATCAATTATTTCATATCGAGAGGCGTCCATTGTGAGAAAACCATTTGAGATGATCTAAAACTTATTGCACAAGTATTTATTCCTCGATCTAATCAAAGAATCTTAATACTTTGTCAATTTGTTTCACTTCAAATTCTTTGAACCTTTCAAATAATTCATACTTGTATTTCAAAGAAATACACACATTCAACTCTTTGAATGATCATCTCCTTTTCTTATACTAATTTGTTCAATATACAAAATAATTTTTCACGTAAGTCAAGTATACAAAATCCATTAAGTAATCTTTCAGTTCTATACGAAACATTATTATTATAAATAGAACAACAATTGTTCTTAATTATAATACAAAAAATTTTATTGTTGGTGGAAATAATGTTTCTAACAAGAATTGGAATACAATAACAACTTATTGACTCAATAGATTTGCCCGTAGGCAGTGCTAAACTATAAGTTTCTATAGCTAATGCAACAACCTTTGCTTCATTTTCCACACATAGATTTACTTATATTTGTTTAGCTTTCTACTTCTGCTTGGTCCCTTCATAAATCTATATTTATGATAACCAAAGTCGGTATCCAATACCCAAGTAGAACCTTGACTTAAAAAAAAATTTATTTCAATTATGAACAAAAAAAACTATATTGTAACCGAAACTTCACTAAGCTTCTTTGGTTAGCCTCTGCAAGATGCTTCTCAGCTTTCTTTCTAAAGTCTGTGCTTATTGTAGTGGAAGAAAACTCCTTTGCTATCTCATGACGCTTTGCTTTTATTATCCTTTGTTTACGCCTTTCTATTTACCTTCTTTGAATCGTTCTTCTTTTCAGAAGATCCTTTGGCCCCTACCAGTAAGACTTGATCTTTCTTGGTTGGAAAGTGACTCTCAACATTTTTCAACATGTTAAGCAAATTAGCAAAGCTGATATCTAGCTTGTTCATATGAAAAAATTCACTACAATTGTGAAAGGAGTCCGGGAGTGAGTGCAAGATCAAATCTTGGCTCAACTCTCCATCCATGACAAAACCAGTTGTCCTAATTGATCAATCAAATTGATTATGTTAAGGACTTTTATCTCATCTTGTAGTGTCACCTGGCCATTCTAGATCGGAAGAGCTCCTTAGATATCTCGATATCTATCGGTCCACTTTCTTCACCATCAACTACTTGATGTGCGGGAATATAGTAGGAGCATCCATAGTTTCATCGCCGACGCTTAAAGCTCAAGTTACTCATGGATGCGAGCATGATGCATCGAGCCAATCAGGTGCATCATCTTGCCACTTTCTAAAAGTAGCAATCTCTTCCTCGAGGCATTATGCGCAACCATTGCGCAGGATAGGCGATTATGGACATAAGATAGCTTTTCACTATGAGAACTATTCTCAAATTCCTTAACCAATCCGCTTTAATTCTTTCCGTTAATTTAAGATCTAATATGCTTCGCAAAGATAGTAATTTTAGACATTGTAAAATTCGTAAATGAATTTGTAATTAACAATATTTTAATATACATTCTTTTATTAATTACCAAAATAAATTAGGTCTTGTTTTAAATTGGTATCTCCCACTATTTTCTTCAAACTATATTACCCTCACTTATATAGTTCGCAAAAAATCTAATTAAAGATTTGCTAGTGAGAATAAGGATCCCATTTTAAATGTATATAGCCTTGTGGTGACACAACAAACTATATATAAATAAATAGGTAGACAACTTTTGTCAATTACATCAACTATGCAACTCCTTTTCTTTTGCCTCTTAGATTATTTTGATCAAGTGGTGGCACATCCGAATCAAAATTATCCAAGTTAAGTCCGACCTAGCACTCCATATATATTCAAAAAGAAAAATATCATCCTTGTGGTGACACAACAAAACAATATTGTTCAATTTTCTTTATAAGCATCAAATGTGATAAATTAACATCTTAAATACTTAATACTTGCCTTGTGGTGACACAACAAACTCATATTAAATATTTAATACTCTATTAATTTTATCATGCTAGAAAGGCTTACGCTCGATATTCCAACTATCTTTGAACGCTTTAGGACTTAATATAAAAATTGAGGGGTTTGTTATTAATTTGTCTCATCTTGTTTAGCGCATGCATTTATATATATATATATATAAAATACGCTATTATATTAATAAACATGCTAAGCATGTTTGCATAATATATAATATATATATAGTATAAGCATGCACATATAGAATACTATATTCTACCCGGATTGATTATGGACTTTTATTCTAGTTTGGTTCACTAGAGCCACCAAGTGAACCAAAAGGTCAAACCCTAGGGGTGCAAGAAATAATATTTAAATATAACTATTACATTTAAACCCTGGGCTCCATTACAAACGGGTCTTCAAGCGCTCTTGCTTCTTGATCTCCAATTTTTCAAAATTAATTCTAACTATTCCTATTACAAAACTATTTAAAATAAATAGAAACCTTGATCGCAAATAAGGGGAAGTACATAGGAGGAGATAGAATTTACATTCGTAAAAATTAGAGAAGACGAGTCTGTGCAGACCCCATTTAATAAAACCCACACATTCATGCATCCAACTAAAATAAAATCCAATCATATTGATCAATAGTCCATAATCAATCCCATTTATTATCATACACATCACCATATGTATTAATAAATAACATTCATCTTATGAATTATAAACATTTAATATATATATTGATATCATTTAATGGGCAAATTTAGTTAGTATAAAATCTAATTTTTTGAATCAAAATAAACTCCTTTATTTTAATCCAAATTTAAATCAAAATAAAACTATTTTATTTTAATTTATCCAATTTTGAATAAAATAAACTATTTTATTTTAATCAAAATTTTTAATCAAAATAAACTCCTTTATTTTAATTAATTATGGAATCCAATTCCATGTAAAAAAAAAAAAATTAAAGGAAACACGGATATTCTTTCCTCTTCACAAATAAACTCCTTTATTTTGAATAATATGAAATCTTATTTCATATTTAAACAAACTCCTTTATTTAAGGAAATTAGGATTCTCTTTCCTATTCACAAATAAACTCCTTTATTTTGAATAATATGAAATCTTATTTCATATTTAAATAAACTCCTTTGTTTAAGGAAACATGGATTCTCTTTCCTATTCACAAATAAACTCTTTTATTTTGAATAATATGAAATCTTATTTCATATCTAAATAAACTCCTTTATTTAAGGAAACATATAATCCAATTTCAACTCCAATTAGTTATCATGGAATCCAATTCCAACTCTAATTAGTTAGCATGAAATTTAATTTTAATATTAAAATAAACCTTTTATTTTAAGATTAAAATAAACATTTTATTTTAAAATTAAAATAAACTTTTATTCTAAAATTAAAATAATTAAGATTATAATAGTTATATATATATATAATAGTTATATATATTATATATATAACGGTATATATAATAATTATTTTTGAATCCTAGAAATCCTTGCATTGCTTTTAAGGCATCTGTAACCATTTTTTTTATTTTTTTTATATAGTTTCCGTGAATTCCTGCTGGCCATTTCCGTGTACTATTGACTAACTTGTGGCCCAGCAAAAAAAAAATGACGCATGCTTGAAACAATTACGGAATCCTGCCAAATTCCTTTCTAATTCCGTGCTTGTCCCTTTTAAAAAAAAAAAAAAAAATTTGGCAGGATAGCAGCTTTGTGTAGGAAACATAAATATTAATAATCCGTGCATGGTTTACTTGATTCATGAGATCCCTTTAAGCATCTGCCGAAAAATTGATTTCGGTCCATTTTTTTTTTTAAAATTTTATACAATAAAATTATGCCCAATTAAATTGTTCTAAACACATATCAATATACATATCAAATTAAAACAATTAATAATTCGCATAAAGGTTTGGCTCTGATACCACTGTTAGGTTTGTAATATTCATGAAAGCAATCAAATTGCATAAAAGTGCGGAAACGTGTAAAAATCAGAGTTTAAAATTTTTTACAAACCATATACCCGGATCACCCTTTATGCACAATTATTAATTAAACGAAAAGATAAAGAATAAATCATACCCTTGAAGATCGAGCTTCCTCAGGTACAAGTTCACCTCCAAATCCTTTCGCGTTCAATCTTGAATCCACCGGGTTTGGTTCCTTCCTTAGATTAACGTTAGCCACCCAAGTGTTTGGCCTCTAGAGGTGATCCACCAAGGAAGAAGAAGGATTTCAAGAAGATGGGTATTTGGCTCAAACCCTAGTTTTCTATCTCTATAGAAAGGGCGTACTCCCCAACAAATTGGAATTATGTCGTATGTTGAAAAAGTCAACAACCTCACCACCCATAATAAGACTCCTCTTATTTATAGATGTGGGCAACCCACCTTAACAATTAAGGAATTGGGTTTTATTTAATTAATTAAATTCTTTTAATTAATTAAGCTCCCTAATCTTATTAGGGATAATTAATTAAACTCCTTTAACTAATTTTCCCTCCTAATCCTATTAGGAATAAATGAGAGTACTTATATTAAATTAATTTCTAAACTCTTTTAGAAATTAAAATAATAATAATTGTAATAATATTAATAAGACTCCTCTTATTAATTTATATTTAACATTTCTAAAATATTAAATAATAAATATTAAGCTATTTAATTTATTCTATCACCATAGATTAAATTAAATATACTTAACATATTATTACGATTATGCCATTAACTTCTTAAATAATTATTCTTCCTTTTATGGTGTGACCCTTTAGGTTCTCCATATTAAACCGGTTGTGAATAAATCAATTAGAACAATTCTAATCTTATTTAAATAAATAAATTAAATAATTAATTTATTTAAATAAATAATATTTATTCTACAATAGGGATAAGCCTCCCTAGCGATCAACGACTTTCTAGATAATATAGATTTCAACGTTAATCATTAAAGAACCTTTGAGTAAATAGTTACCGTTCAATTCAATCCTTCCACCATACAATGTCCCAATTAAATATAAGACATGGAATTACTGTCAAGTCTTATTTTATTTAATTATATGTATTTCGATCCTTAAATGCACAACTCCAAATAATGCAAATTAGAAACTCCTTTCTAATTTCATTCGCCTGCCAAGGACTACTTTGGGTTGTCATTTATCGAATCACATAGGACATTTCTTCTTTTATTAAAAGTGGTAGATTCTTTATCGATCATACATTATCTCCATGTATAACTTATTATACCCAAGCATACCCTTTGATATACCCTAAGGGTCTTAAGGAATAAGTCAAAGTATAACTCATCATACACAAGATACTATGATGATCTCAAGTCCAAGGATTACTTGTACTACTATCACTACAGAAATTCCTATCGACAGCAAATAAAACTCCATTAGGTATTCCTTAGCGAGCCACGCTCAAAGGAACTTATTCTCTAATAAGCACCTACATACTTGCTTTAGTGTCTCCACACAAATGATCATGAGATCAATCATCCTCATCCAATGAGCAAGCAACGTATGTACCAATCTATCCGGATTCACTAATCCCCAATTTAGTAATCCAACGATTGGGAACTATTTTAGTTTCAAGCTTTCAAAGAATTTAGATCTCATTAGAATGATCATCATCATTATTCTAAAAGCATTGCTTAAAACTATGGGTTTATCACATATTATAAAACAGCATCATGTAGATAATTAAAAGCCTTTAATAAATTAATACCTTTTTATTAATAAATGAATAAGATTGTTACAAAGTATATGCTTTATCATCAAACATGATTGGCTTATGTGCATACTACTTTCAGGCCAAAGATATTCATCAACAGTTCATCTTTGCACTACATGCCAAAGATATTCAACAACAAGTCATCTTTGCACTACGAGCCAAAGATATTCAACAACAGTCATCTTTGCACTACTACGGGCCAAAGATATTCATCAATAATTCATCTTTGCACTCTGGACTAAAGATATTCATATATTAAAGAAACACATAATCATTTCGTAAGTTATATAACAATAATTATAACCATGTTGATCAATTCACCTTTGCACTTAAGCTAAAATATTCAATTATAAATTCAATGGTCATGATCATACCAAATAAACAATTCAACTTTTGCACTCATCGGCCAAAGAGAACCTATAGTCACGATCATACCAATAATCTACCCATCTTTACACTCAAGTCAAAGAGAAATATCATCATTAGGGTTATAAGAATGTTATATAAAAACAATATAATCAAAACATGGTTTTAATTTCAAGAGTAAGATTCATAAATCAACGATAATTTGGTCAAAGAAGAAACCAATTTGTCGTGAATAGTACCCCGTATTCGTACATAGTACCGTATACGTGCATAGTAACCTCGACACGAAAAGATAAAGTTTCATAATAAAATTCATATCCATATTTATAACACCTTAATCCAAATGTTATAAATCATTTAGAAATCTCATAATCTAATATTATTAATATTATAATAATATTTTAATCATTTCTTAAACTTATAAATAATTTAATCCAATTATTTACACTTTAATAATTAATGCATTTAATCATCTAAAATGTCAAACTCATAAGATTTCATCATCATTAACCAAAACCCTCATAAAAATCATATATATACCTCATATATGATTCTCAAGCCAATAAATCATATTTTCCAATTTTCTTACCTCACATAACATATTTAATTCATTTACTTATAACTAGATCATTTTCATGAAAAATACCAAATCAGTTCCAAAAATATTTCTTTTCTGGGATTTAGCATAACATAGTCCCATATTAAACATATATTTTTCTCAAAATTTTAAAAATTCATTTACTATTTTTCATATGGCCAAAACCACCGAATATTTAAACATTTATCATAAATTATACTTTTATCCAACAATTCTGAAATTTACACGGTATACTGATATTATATAGATGTACTCCCAATAAAAGTTTCATCAATTTTGGAGTTAATCACAAGGAGTTATAAGCGATTATTTTTAAAATAGTCTTTTCTCATAAAATCCATAACTCCTAATCTATACATCCAAAAATCGCCATTTTTGGACACAATCTACAAAACTTATCAAAATATCATTTCAAATTTTCCAGAATTTTTGAAGATTCAGAAAAATTTCAAACTAAAACATAATAACCCTTAAAATCCTTTACTATCTCTTTACCTCAAAAGAGCAAGATTTACATTGGAATAACGTATGAATCGAACTTTCACCGTATAGCAATACTCAAAGTATACTCAAAATACTCACAAGAATAAGCTCGATAATATAGAGAGAGAAAACTTCAGTTTCTGGTGTGATTTTCAATTCTAACCTAAACACCCTATTTATAGGAAAATACTTAGAACACCAAAGCAGAAAATTTAATAAAATATTAATATATATTATTTTTTATTCCAAAGCACACTTATTTTTACTTCAAAACCTCAGCCACCAAAAACAGCCCACCTCACAAGACTTGCACAAAAAACGTTTTTGTTATTTAAATTATTTTAAACTTCCAAAATCAATTATTTCAGAGCTTCGAACTTCAATAATTCATAATAAATAGCCCTTTATCAAAAAATTTGAATCTCATGAGTTTTTATAGGAAATTAAATTCTCTACAACTTTACGTAAGAAAGTTTTCCCAAATTCCAAACAGAAATTGATCGAAATCCACAAACGGACGATTTTATACCTATAAATCAAATTTCAATCAAGAAATGGGGTCCACCAGACATGTTTAACATGTTTTAAACATTTATTGTAACAAAAATATTCTTCCTCCTCATATACTCATATATTCCACATTCAATTGTAAAAATATCACCATTATTATATTATTAAAATAATATATTTAAATGAATTATTTTATCGTAAAAAAGATAAAATATTAATTTTCAACAATTGTCACTTTAAAAATTTTCTCCATCTATATCCACATAAAATAAATATTTTTCTCATCATAAAATCAATAATTAATTATTCACAAATAATATTACATAATCACAATATTAACAACCGTGCGGTTCCTGAGAAAGAGGGGATTTCAATAAGAATTTCTCTCTCCTATTGGTAGCAATGATTAGGTGACCAAACCTCTCCTTAGACAGAACTTTCTAGGCATTGCCAATAATGTTATCCAATAATATTATTCGGATAATATGAATTATTGTCTCATAATGAAAAATATCTGCTTGGTGACAATTATTGAAACAACAATAATATAAAATATCAACGTAGCAATTATTGAATCAATAAAATAAAATATTGAGCAAAATTCTTACCGTAATAATTATTGAGTAATGCCTTCTTACGAAAAAAAATTATCATGCTTCATGAATAGTACTGTGAATAGTAACTCGTGAATAGTAACTCGTGAATAGTAACTCGTGAATAGTAACTCGTGAATAGTAACTCGTGAATAGTAACTCGTGAATAAGAACTCATGAATAGTAATTAAAAAAATTGAATACTTTTATTTCATAAAATTCGGGGTCCTACAATCTCCCTCCTTATGAAATTTCGTCCCGAAATTTACGTGCACTGTATTTCAAAGAGTTGAGAATACCTTGTTTTCATTTCAGATTCTATCTCCCTTGTCATCATGATTTCTCCATTGCTCATCTCCTGTATTTCAGATATCATTCTAGAATACAACTTCAAAAGAAGGGATAATTTAACAAATTAACATATCACATAATATCCCGATATTATGACTGACCAACAAATAAGCTTAGGTAGAACACACTAGCGAAGGATTTACTCATCTCTGCCCTCCTAGTTCTAATCCCGATCTCCGCCAAAGATCATATCCCTAAGCTCTGATACCAAATGTAACCCTCATGGTGCTTCAACCACAGCACCTCACAATGGTACCTATCAGTTTGCCACCGCAAAACGGCGTCCCCTACGGAGAGTCTGGGTTCGGTGTATCCCCCATAAACAGGAAGTCACCAGCGAGAGGCTCGGGGCTCTTTACTTATGGCTTTGATACCAAATGTGACGACCCCAAAATAGGTCCATTCCATCCAATCCATTCTGAGTCGCCAAATATATGGTACAGAAAACAACTTCAACTTTATTATAACAATTGTCGTGCAAAATACAACAACACATATGCTGTGAGTTTGGATACAAATATATACCAATCAGAAGTATCGTCACAATGACACCTTACATAAAGGTATAGTCAAAAACCTGCTTTTTAGAAATTAGAATCTTTGGGAAGTGCTCAAGGAAACCTTCATACATGGGAGGCCATGCTTTTAGATTATGGTAGATATCATATGGCCACAGAATTATCCTTGGTTGACCCAATAGACCCCAAAGAAAAAAAATGAGAAGATTACTATCATATTCTTCCCAATGGTGAGTCTTCTCTTGACATATCATTATCTCCACTGTCTCTAATTGGGTATTATACTCCAAACAAACACCAAGATTATATAGGTAGTGCTTGTAAATATACTCAGCAAGTGGATGAGCACAACCATGTCTTATGATAACACGAGTTTGTATGTCATTAGACATCTTGTATGATAGTGACAAAACACCCTTCCAAAGTTGGGTTCGCCTCACCCTATTTAATTCACCAAAAATAACTAGCAAAGAATATTATGACTAAGATAATATACAACAAATTATCGTTAGTCTTCTACAGGGAAAAATCTAATAGAATACAATAGACAACAAGTTTTTAAACCAATATTCGCAGCGAAAATAATAATTCATTAGAAGAGTTAAGTAGAGAATGCAAACTACTATCTTCTATGTATGAATTTAAAAGTTCGTCGTCGATATTTTATCCCTGTAACATCAATCAACATAAATCTGGAATCAAATATTCATCTTTTGCACTCACAGCCAAAGATATTCATCGATTGGTCATGTTCATCTAAACACTGTTCATCTTTTTGCACTACGGGCCAAAGATATTAATCGATCGATCATATTTCATCTCAACACTGCTCATCTTTTGCACTACGAGCCAAAGATATTCATCAAGAAATCATTCATCTTTGCACTACAGGGCCAAAGATATTCAAATATATCATCATTTAGGACTAAGGATGATGAAAATATTTTAAAGAAAACGAATCCAAAGGAAACAAAAGAATAAATTTTAAGGATTAAGTATTTCACTATTCCATGTCCAAAAATTCCTCATGAATAATCATAGTGGAGTAAAATTCAAGAATGATCGAAACATGGATACAATCAAAGCTAGTATCCACAATAGATATTTTGGACGAAAAGAAAATTTTTCATTTTTCGATGAATAGTATCGTATTCGTGAATAGTGCCGTATACGTGAATAATGCCGTATACGTGAATAGTAACTCCAACACCAAAAGATAGAAATTTCACAAAAACATCTCCACGCTTCATAAATAGTACTCGTGAATAGTAACTCATAAATAGTAACTCGTGAATAGTAACTCATGAATAGTAACCCCGACATGAAAAAGTTCCAAATTTGATAAAAAGTTCCAACCAATATTTCAGCATAATGATATTGAAGAAATAATATCATTTGAGAAGAAAATAACATCCCTTACCTCGAAAGAAGACTTAGTTGAAACACTTTGATATAGGCTATGACTTGAACTTGCACCGTATAGCAATACTCAAAGTATACTCACAAGAATACGCTCAAAATATCGAGAGAGAAATAGAGAGAAAACTTCAATTTCTGGTGTGATTTTCAATTCTAACCTAAGCTCCCTATTTATAGGAAAACGCTTAGAACACCAAAGTAGAAAATTGAATATAATAATATTATTTATAAACAAAATTCCTTAGCCCACCTTTGAAATCTGATTTCAGCCATAGCACATGTTAAATGAGGTTCACAAACTCACCAAAAACTTTTTTCTCAAAATAATTAATTAAAACTCCCAAAAATCAATTATTTCGAAACTCTGAAACTTCAATAATTCATAATAAATAGGCCTTTTATCAGAAAATTCGAATCTCGCGAGTTTTTATAGGAAATTCAATTCTCTACAACTTTGCAGAAGAAAGTTTTTTCAAATTCCAAACAGAAATTGACCGAAATCCACAAACGGGCAATTTTATAGGCTATAATCAAATTTCGGTCAATAATTGTGTCCACCAACACACAAAATATGTGTTAAACATTTAATGCCACAAAAATACTCTTCCTCCTCATATACTCATATATCCCACATTCATTATAAAAATATCACCGTTAATATATTATTAAAATAATATATTTAAATGAATTATTTTATCAGAAAAAGATAAAATATTAATTTTCAACAATTGTCACATTAAAAAAATTTTCCATCTATATCCACATAAAATCAATATTTTCGTCATCATATAAATCAATAATTAATTATTCACAAATAATATTACGAATCACAATCTTGGCAACCGGTAGTTCCCGAAGAAAGAGGGCTTTCCATAAGGATCTCTCCTTCTTGGTAGCGCATGATTAGGTGACCAAACCTCTCCTTAGATGTAACTTTCTAGACATTGCCAATAATATTTTCTAATTATATTATTCAGATAATATGAATTATTGCTTTGATAATGAAAATCTTGTGTAATGACAATTATTGAAACAACAACAATATAAAATATCAACGCAAAGAATTATTAAATCAATAAAATCTTTGAGCGATAATTCATCGTAACAATTATTGAGTAGTGTCTTCTTCACGTAAGAATCAATAATTGGTGCAATACTGGTATCTTTCTGCTCAACAACGCATATTAGTGTGTTTTAACCACAACGGTATTCCAACAGATTAATTAGAATAACTACTTCTGCTATTATTTATAAACAACTTATATTTGTCGTTTTCTTCATCCAATCACTTTTCGTTATGGGGCCCACATTGGTCTTTGCTGCGTATTTAATATTCCCCGACAGTACGAATATTCCACGACCAAACGAATATTCCCCGACAATAATTAATATTTTATAACCACTTGCTTCGAAATATTTGCATATTTTACCCATAACTATCCACATTAATCAAATCAACCCTTACTATTTCAAAATAATAAATAGAGGAAAATAAATTTCATTTATTAATAATTTGGGGTCTTACAACCCCAGTACAAAACCCATTTCTAAAACCCTCAAATATTTCTTCACCCAAAACGAACGTAACATGCGCTGAAGATGTTGGCTCGAGCTGATGAAGATTACAATTATACCATTTTATACCATCGTGGGATAAACGAACGTGATAGTCGACGTGTTGAGTAGAAGATCGTATGCGTTTACGAGTGCGAATATACGAACCTACGTGAAGATAGCAAATATACGATTAGAACCGACTTTTAACAATAATGTTAAGGCTACAGACCCGGAGCTGATGAATGTGAAGAAGAAGGTTCAAGAAGGCGTTATTCTAGAAGTAAGAATCGACGAAGAGAGTTGAAATCCTCGATTGAGTACGAACTATGGCCTATAGATTCGCTTTACCGCCAAGTATATCGCGTGTCCATAACGTTTTTCACGTATCGATGTTACGTAAAGATGTGGATGACCCGAACCACATTATTGATTTAGAACCGAATGAGATAGCGGAAGATTTAACATATGAAGAGGTACCTGTTAAAATATTGGATAAGAAGGAATATATTATACGCTCAAAGGTTATACCTCAAGAGTTAGAATCTGACAAAGTGTCCTCATCTGTTCACCATACCAGGTACGTACGTAAATTTCGAGGGCAAAATTTCATAAGGAGGGGAGATTGTGAGACCCCAAATTTTATAAATAAATATTTAATTTTCTCGAAATATTTTTTTTATGTTATGGTGTTGATTTGAGATAATGATATAGTTGTGGGTAATATCATAAATTTTGAAAAGTAAGCAAGTGGTTTTAAAATATTCGATTGGTCGGGGAATATTCTTATTGTCGAGGAATATCCGTACGATGACACAATCATTGGTGGACCCCACAACAGAATTATTGTTGGAATGAGAAAATGACAGAAATATCTTTTTATGAAAATAACTGCGGAAGTTTTACCGTTAACTGTTGAACTACCCGGTAGTAAAAGTATAGTAATACGCGTGGTTGCATAGTAGCACACAGTATTGATTATTGGTGCTTACATAAGAATTTACTCAGTTTTACTCAATAATTGTTACATAATTACTGTTCAATATATTATTTTATTGGTTCAATAATTGCTGCGTTGATATTTTATATTATTGTTGTTTCAATAATTGTCACTGCACAGTATTTCCCATTATCAAATCAATAATTCATATTATTTGAATAATATTATTAGATAAAAATATTGGCAATGTCTAGAAATTTCTGTCAAGGAGAGGTTTGGTCACCTAATTGCGCGCTAGTAAGGAGAAATCCTTATCGGAAAGCCCCCTCTTTCCTGGGAACGGCCTGGTTGTCATTATTGTGATTCTATAATATTATCTATGAATAATTAATAATTGATTTATATGATAAAGAAATATTTATTTGATGTGGATATAAATGATGGATTTATTTATTTTATGTGGTTATAAATGAAGGAATTAATGTTGAGGTGTTTTATCAGTATTTTGTCGGATTGGAGGTATTAAAAAATCAAATCCGTGTTCTTAAAGCTCTATTGCGTGAGTTATAATTTTGATCCGACCGTTGGATTGTTGTAATTTTTGATATGTTATACATATATAAGTTGAGTATATGTCCACAAATTTTTAATCGTTAAAATTAACGTGTGTTTTGTTATGAATTTTTAGAGCTGTTGAAAATCGTCCGTTTGTGGAATTCGGATATTTTCTGTCTGGAATTTAGAAAAAATTAAAGCTACAAAGTTGTAGAAAATTTGATTTAGTGTAGAATGGACATAAAATTCGTATTTCTCTGATAAAAGGGCTATTTATTATGAATTACTGAAGTTTCAAAAAATAAAATAATTGTTATTAAACTTGGGTGGGATCCACTTTTGATTTTCAAAACACATGGGCTGAATTTTCTTGTTCCAAGTTGGGTGGCTCAGTTGGTGGAGGAGGCGTAGAAGAAGAAAAGAAAAATTAATATTTTATTAATTTAGTCTCCTATGGCGTTCTTGCATTTTCCTATAAATAGGCGCTTAGGTTAGAATTGAAAATCACACCAGAAACAAGTTTTCTTTCTCTCTATATTATCGAGCGTAATTTTGTGAGTATTTAGATACTTTGAGAGTTGCTACTCAGTACAAGTTTCCTTCGGTTTTACATCTGATATTCCGATCAGAACTACTGTTATTTTGAGGTAAGGGATGTTATTTTTTTCGTAAATGATATTATTTTCTTTAATATCATTATGCTGAATTATTGATATGAATTTTATTGTGGAATTTCTACCTTTTTGTGTCGAGGTTACTATTCATGTATACGGCCCTATTCACGAATACGACGCTATTCACCAAAAAATGAAATTTTCTCTTTGTCGTCCTAGATGTCTATTATGGTTACTATCTTTGATTGTATCCATGTTTTGATCTTCATTCTTGAATTTTTCTCCATGATTGTTTATTATGGAATATTATTTTCGTTCAAATGGATGTTAGTTTTGTTCAATATTCACTTGAAATAATATTTTCTTCCATACTCTGTAGTATGTAAATAATATTATTTCGCTTCAGATTTCGAATTCTATACTCGTTTCTTTAAAATTTTGGCTTCTATACTCCATGAAATTAGTAGAATATCCTTGATATTTGCGCTTCATCCAGTATCTTTTCATGGAAATATTATTCTGAGCATTCTTGATAAGTTTTAACTTTTTCATGTCAGAGTACTATTCATGAGGTTACTATTCTCGAAGTACTATTCACTCGACTATTATTCTACCGGGGTACTATTCATGATAAAAATTGATTCGTTTTCGGTCCAAATTATTTTTGGTACAATATTATTCTTGAATTTTACTCCACAAAGCAGTATCATGTTGACAATTTAGGCGTTATTGATTTCTGGATAAATTAAATTATAAATCTTTAAAATTTATCCTTGAACTTGTTTTATTGAATTATCATGTCATTGTCATCATCCTCATGCTTATATTGTTATGAAAGTCATCTTTGGCCCGTAGTGCATAGATGGACTTGGTATGATTATGACCAGGGATTATTCGGTATAATCATGACCGTAATATTATAAATGATGTGATAAAAGTCCTCATTGGCCGTAGTGCATTGATGGACAATTTTTGGTATGATTATGGTCATGGATTCTCTTCGGCCAAGGGTGCAAAGATGAATTATTTTATGGCATGATTATGTCCATTTATGAAAACACGATTATCTTTGGCCCGTAGTGCAAGGATAATTCGTGGTCGTGATACTAAGGAATATCCTTGGCCCATAGTGCAGGGATGATTCGATGATGTGGATTATTTATTAAGCTGAGTCTCAGCGATAAAATTGATGATAAATCTTTTAAATCATAGAAGATAGTAGATTTTATGCTCTACTTAACTCTTCTAATGGATTGCTTATTCTGCTGCAGTTCTTGATCTAAAACTTGTTGTCAATTATATTCTATCAGTTGTTATACTGTTGAAGGTTAAGGATAATTTATTCTGCATTATCTTAGTCATAATATTTCTTACTGGGCTAGTTAAGCTCACCCTTTTTTTCATTATTTTCTTCAGGAAATGAGAATATAGTTGGGACTAGTCGGGGAATGGATTGACGGTCCAGATGGTTGCATTAGTAGTCCTCACTATTCCGTGAAATAGTGTGATAATAAATGTATTAAGTACTTATTTTGAGTTTGAATACTGTCTTGAAGACAATATTTGTATTAAAACTCACAGCTCATGTTGTATATTTAAGTTTGTATTTGTATTATGTACCATGTATTTGGCGAGTCAGAATGGGTGATGTATACCTATTTTGGGGGCGTCACAGTTGGTATCAAAGCTTAGGGAAATGATCCCTAGCTGAGATGTGAGACTAGAACTAGGAGGGAAGAGACGGGGAATTCCTTCACTTGTATAATATGTGGCTTGTCAATTAACCCTTGTTTTGTGACAATAAAATGGCATCTGAAAATGTTAAGGTAAGCAATGGAGCACATGAGACCATTGAGTCACCGCTGATCAATTGTCAGGATAATGTGCATCAGGAAGACAATAATCCTCCTATAAATAACGACATTGACCAAATGACGAATGACGGTATGTTTAGGAGTTTTTTAGAATTCATGAAACACCAAATGAGAGAGACTCCTGTTCATAATGTAGGTAGAAACAATGGCAACCCACGTTTGGTCACAGCTAAGCAGTTCAAGGAGCTGGGACCACCGGAGTTTTTGGGAAAGCCAGAACCACTTAAGGTAGATTCGTGGATAAAACAGATCACCAAGATATTTGATGTCTTGGAATACTCAGAAGAGCAAAAGGTTCCATTCGCCACCTGTATGTTGCCTGAAGAAGCAGATCATTGGTGGGAATATGTAAAACGTACCCAGCATGACTCACTCAAGATGTCTTGGGAGAAGTTCTAAGAATTGTTCAACGACAAGTACTTTCCCGAAAGTATTCGTCACATGAAGGAGGTGGAATTCATCAAGCTGGAGCAAAACAATATGACTGTGTCACAGTACGAGGCTAAGTTTGCGGAGTTATCCCGGTTTTCATCCCATTTGGTCGATAATGAGGAGCGAATGACGCGAATGTTTATACGAGGTTTGAAACCCAAAATATGTCAATACCTTATTTCTCACAAACTTTGTTTATATTTAGATGTTATGAATAGGGCTCAGTTAGTGGAGCGCAATAATAAGTCAGCACAACCAAAAGGTAACGACCAACAACACGATAATAATCATACCGGTGGCAACGGCCATCAGAACAATGATAACCATCGTGGGGAAAATTATCATGCCAAAATGGTAACCACTTCAGTGGTAATCATGGCCAAGATAATAGAAGTGGAAATTTCAAGAAGAGAAGGTTCAATAATGATGGAAAGACAATAGCACCAGCATCCATTGTTAAGGAAGAAGAACGACCACCGGTCGTATGTTTCAAATGCGGACAAGAGGGACACATCCGTCCAAACTATACGGAGCAACCCAAAGCGTGTTTCAATTGCAGAAGAGAAGGTCACCTAGCTCGATTTTGTTGTGTAGTGAAGTCAAGTCCAGCTGGGATAGTGAAGCCAAAGGATGTCCCAGACAAGTCAAAGCCGGTAGTTTAAATGAGAGCATTTATCGAGGAACTCGAACAAAGTTGTCACGGGTAAGTTAATCATAAACTCTTGCACAGTTTATAACTTATTCGATACCAGTTCTACCCACTCTTTTATTTATCCTATTTGTGCTCAACGTTTAAATTTAACTCCGGAGAAATTAAAACTTTAACTTAACTATTGAAACTCCGTTAGGAGAAATCTTCATTTCATGTGTTATCCAAGTCTTGGATGAGAGTCACAGTTTTTAAATGATATTTCTAGCGTTAATAAATTTCCTGACGTATTCCCTGAAGACTTCTTGACCTACCCAGAGCGTGAAAGTGAATTTTGAATTGACCCAAGTACAAAACATATTTCTAAAACCCTCAAATATTTATTCACCCAAAATGAACGTAACATGTGCTGAAGACGTTGGCTCGAGCTGTTGAAGATTACGATTATACCATTTAATACCATCGTGGGATAAGCGAACGTGGTAGCCGACGTGAAGATCGTATGCATTTACGAGTGCGAATATACAAACCTACATGAAGATAGCAAATATACGATTAGAACCAACTTTAAACAATAATGTTAAGGCTACACACTCGGAGCTGATGAATGTGAAGAAGAAGGTTCAAGAAGGCATTATTCTTGAAGCAAGAATCGACAAAGAGAGTTGAAATCCTCGATTGAGTAGGAACTGTGGCCTATAGATTCCCTTTACCGCCAAGTATGTCGCATGTTCATAACGTTTTTCACGTATCAATGTTACATAAATATGTGGACGACCCGAACCGCATTATTGATTTAGAACCGGACGAGATAGTGGAAGATTTAACGTATGAAGAGGTACTTGTTAAAATATTGGATAAGAAGGAATATATTTATGCTCAAAGGTTATACCTCAAGAGTTAGAATCTGACGAAGTGTCCTCATCTGTTTGGCATACCAGGTACGTATGTAAATTTCGAGGGTAAAATTTCATAAGGAGGGAAGATTGTGAGACCCCAAATTTTATAAATAAATATTTAATTTTCTCGAAATATTTTTTTTATGTTAAGGTGTTGATTTGAGATAATGATATAGTTATGGGTAATATTATAAATTTTGAAAAGTAAGTAAGTGGTTATAAAATATTCGATTGGTCGGGGAATATTCTTTTTGTCGAGGAATATCCGTACGACGGCACAATCATTGGTGGACCCCACAACATAATTATTGTCGTAATGAGAAAACGACAAAAATATCTTTTTATGAAAATAACGACGGAAGTTTTACCGTTAACTGTTGAACTACACGGTAGTAAAAGTACAGTAATACGTGTGGTTGCATAGTAGCACACGGTATTACTTATTGGTGCTTACGTGAGAAGTCACTCAATTTTACTCAATAATTGTTACAGTAATTACTGTTCAATATTTTATTTTATTGTTTCAATAATTGTTGCGTTGATATTTTATATTATTCTTGTTTCAATAATTGTCACTACACAGTGTTTCCCATTATCAAATCAATAATTCATATTATTTGAATAATAGTATTAGATAGCATTATTAGCGATGTCTAGAAAGTTACATCGAGGAGAGGTTTGGTCACCTAATTGCGGCTAGTAAGAGAGAAATCGTTATCGGAAAGCCCCTTTTCACGAGAGCGACTTGCAGTTGTCATTATTGTGATTCTATAATATTATTTATGAATAATTAATTATTGATTTATATGATAAAGAAATATTTATTTGATGTAGATATAAATGATGGATTTATTTATTTTATGCGGTTATAAATGAAGGAATTAATGTTGAGTTGTTTTATCAGTATTTTGTCGGATTGGAGGTATTAGAAAATCAAATCGGTGTTCTTAAAGTTGTATTGCGTGAGTTATAATTTTGATCCGACCATTGAATCGTTGTGATTTTTGGATATGTTATACATATATAAGTTAAGTATATGTCCACAAATTTTGAACCGTTAAAAATTAATATGTGATTTGTTATGAATTTTAAGAGGTGTTGAAAATCGTCCGTTTGTGGAATTCGGATATTTTATGTTTCGAATTTGGAAAAACTAAAAGCTACAAAGTTGTAGAGAATTCGATTTCACGTGGAATGGACATAAAATTCATATTTTTCTGATAAAAGTGCTATTTATTATGAATTACTTAAGTTTCAGAAAATAAAATAATTTTTATTAAAATTGGGTGGGACCCACTTTTGTTTTTCAAAACATGTGGGCTGAATTTTCTTGTTCCAATTTGGCTGGCTCAGTTGGTGGAGGAGGCGTAGAAGAAGAAAAGAAAATTTATTATTTTATTAATTTAGTCTCCTATGGCGTTCTTGCATTTTCCTATAAATAGGCGCTTAGGTTAGAATTAAAAATCACACCAGAAACAAGTTTTCTTTCTCTCTATATTATCGAGCGTATTTTTGTGAGTATTTAGATACTTTGAGAGTTGGAATTTAGTACAAGTTTCCTTCGGCTTTACATCCGATATTCCGATCAGAACTACTGTTATTTTGAGATAAGGGATGTTATTTTCTTTGTAAATGATATTATGTTCTTCAATATCATCATGTTGAAATATTGATATGAATTTTATTGTGGAATTTTTACCTTTTTGTGTCGGGGTTACTATTCACGTATACAACACTATTCACGTATACGACACTATCCACGAATACGACACTATTCACCGAAAAATAAAATTTTCTCTTTTTCGTTTTAGATGTCAATTATGGTTACTATCTTTGATTGTATCCATGTTTTGATCTTCATTCTTGAATTTTACTCCATTATTGTTTATTATGGAATATTATTTTCGTTCAAAGGGATGTTAGTTTTGCTCAATATTCGCTTGAAATAACATTTTCTTCCATACGATGTAGTATGTAAGTAATATTATTTCGTTTCAGATTTCGAATTCTATACTCGATTTGTTAAAATTTTGGCTTCTATACTCCCTGAAATTATTAGAATATCCTTGATATTTGCGCTTCATCTAGTATCTTTTTATGGAAATAGTATTCTGACCATTCTAGATATGTTTTAAATTTTTCATGTCAGAGTACTATTCACAAGGTTACTATTCCTGAAGTACTATTCATGGGGTACTATTCACTCGAGTACTATTCACCCGGGGTACTATTCATGATAAAAATTGATTCGTTTTTGGTCCAGATTATTTTTGGTACAATACTATTCTTAAATTTTACTCCACAAAGCAATATCATGTTGACAATTTGGGTGTTATTGATTTCTGGATAAATTAAATTATAAATCTTTAAAATTTATCCTTGAACTTGTTTTATTGAGTTATTATATCATTGTCATCATCCTCATGCTTATATTGTTATGAAAGTCATCTTTGGCCCGTAGTGCATAGATGGACTTGGTATGATTATGACGAGGGATTATTCGGTATAATCATGACCATAATGTTATAAATGATGTGATAAAAGTCCTCCTTGGCCGTAGTGCATTGATGGACAGTTTTTGGTATGATTATGGTCATGGATTCTCTTCGGCCAAGGGTGCAAAGATGAATTATTTTATGGCATGATTATGATCGTTAATGAAAACACGATTATCTTTGGCCCGTAGTGCAAGGATAATTCTTGGTCGTGATACTAAGGAATATCCTTGGCCCGTAGTGCAGGGATGTTTCGATGATGTGGATTATTTATTAAGCTAAGTCTCAGCGATAAAATTGATGATAAATCTTTTAAATCATAGAAGATAGTAGATTTTATGCTCTACTTGGCTCTTCTAATGGATTGCTTATTCCGCTGCAGTTGTTGATCTAAAACTTGTTGTCTATTATATTCTATCAGTTGTTATACTATTAAAGGCTAAGGATAATTTATTCTGCATTATCTTAGTCATAATATTTCTTACAAGGCTAGTTGAGCTCACCCTTTCTTTCACTGTTCTCTTCAGGAAATGAGTATATAGCTGGGACTATACGGGGAACGGATTGACGGTCCAGATGGTTGCATTAGTAATCCTCACTATTCTGTGAAATAGTGTGATAATAAATGTATTGAGGATATATTTTGAGTTTGAATACTGTCTAGAAGATAATATTTGTATTAAAACTCACAGCTCATGTTGTATATTTAAGTTTGTATTTGTATTCTATACCATGTATTTGGCGACTCAGAATGTGTGATGTATACCTATTTTGGGGCATCACAATACATATCAGCACGATTTCAATAAACTTCAAAATCTAGAATAGCTAGATGAATTGGAATATCCCATTTCTCCATCTTCCTCATTGTCTTACTTGTGACAATACAACATCTTCTCTAACACCTCCAATTCTAAGTATACTGAAAATAATTCATTTTTAGTGTAAACATTCCTATACCTTTATATAGTCCATCAACTTACCACACTTTATGTGTTTAGGAATTTTCAACAACCATATGTGTTTAAGAACTTATCTTCGCAATATGTAATCCAAGAACAAATCAAGGACTATCCATACGCTCAGGGATCAGAAACATAACATATAACTATGAGTCACAAACTTTTCATAAGTATGAGTTTCAAGAGCTCGCACCTATCCTAACATTCTCTACCTATCAAGTATATACATGAGAAAAGATTCACGTTCTTGTTATATACATATTGATAGCGCCATTACTATTTCAATTACTAACACTATAATAAACTGAGTGGTTGATACCCCAAAACACAAACTCCTACCCACAACAAAAGTTCATACAACTCAGCTATCACATGAGTCATCATTTAAAATATTACAACTTCTAACTTTCCCTTAATACGAAGTTTCTTTAATTTTTATGTTATCCTTCACCACTCAATCTGAGTTCTCCTTCCCGTACTACTTTATAGTACCATTCATTTATAATGTTAGGTATAAATCATCCATCGTTTAACAGAACATCTGGTACTACGATTCAATATGATCACGTGGTGATATCTTCCTTAATTATCTAACTCAACGATTTTCTTATCCTTCTTTCTATGATTATAGTCTTAGGTAATCATACCTAAGGTTTATAACCTATCTGCTCTAATACCACTCTATAACGTCCTTAAATCCAGTCTATTTTCACACCCGAATTTCGTACATCATGATCCCACTTCATTCCAAACATACATCATTATATAGTTAAATATAACAATATACATTCTCAAATCCCAGGTTCTAATACCTTATAACCTCATTCATTACAAATAATGATAATTACATTATTTTTTACATCTTATAAGAGTGACTTTCATCCGCCACCAAAGATATATAATTGTTCATCAAACTATTCTAAATTTTAATTACACTATTCTACATTACAAGTCTTGGTTTGATCTTCACACTCATTCATATACTGAACGACACCTCATCTGGATACTGGTCAGCTTGATCTTTATAGGATCCTTAAGTTCTTTCTAACATTGTTCGATGAAAATATTTTTCATTTAAAGCAAGTGTGAGAATTCAACTGCTCCGCAAGTCATAGCAGTTGAATAAACCACCTCAATAATTTAAACATTCTTTTAAGACTTCAATAACCGAACAAATGTTATGAAGTATCTTGAATAATAGGAATAATCCTGATTCCTATCATTTTAAAACATTAGTCATATTCACTTTGAAATACTTTCATTCTTTTACCTTTTTCATACACATCCTGTCTGGCTAGAATCATTAGCACAGACTTAGCAATAAGGTTGATGGATAAACATAACATTTTTATATTGAACAATTCAACCACTGAACAGTTCATCCCATAGAAACTCCAAAGTGTTAAAATTATGGCACAAGGCCTCACACATTCTATTACTTTATACAAATATCACACATTTTCACATAGATAAAACTTCTCATGTTCTACATCTGAGAATTTTAAGAAACTAGCATTCATTTAAAATATGAATGAAGTTAGGAAACTTGCCTTATGCACAGCTACAACTTATAGTTTACGCAGAACTACTCATCACAATCCCTATATATCACATAAGGAAATAACGCATACACCAAGTAGTCATGTATATTTGACTTATGCATTGGTTTAAACTTAACTTTACTTCTTAGGGTTCGCGTTCTTGCAATCTAAGTTTACGCGACCAACTTTTTTTAACGTTTTATGGTGTTATGACGTACGGAGATGTCTTAACTCATACCATCATCATCTTTGATGATTTATATTCTTATCTTCTTCTTATAACCTTTCTAGGACTTAGCACACATCGAATCATTACTAATACTCCATATGGTACTCTAAGTGGTTTCCCACAAACAACCAACAAACTAGTTTCCCGTCTCATCTACCTTCGCTCTCTTAAGGAATTTTTTAGCCCAGCTCCCATATGTCAATCATTAAAGATTATGATTGTACCACCACCTAAACTTAGCTTAACTTATCCAAACCATTAAAACTATAATGTTCTTTAAGTTGATTTCCCATTCCTTATGGCTTTCTGGCAACTAAATGCCATACCTCGGGATTTATTTCTTATCGTCTAATTCATACAGTTTTTAGTATGTTAAGAATGATTGTTCAATGCTAATACTATGCGTTCATAGCGTTAAGCATGTTATATTACCTTATTCATATCTTATAATGTCTGGTTTATTCAACTCGGAACGTCATCCAAGTTATTATTACTAACCCAAATTCTTAACGTTGTATGTCATTATCATTAATTCAGTTTCTTCACCGTTCACAAGTTTAATCATTATTATTCATCACCTTGAGGTCAAACCATACACGGTGTGTAGGTTCTACTCATTTAATATTCGCATACACTCAACCCTAATCTCTCAACGTCTAAGAAATCACAGTCATAGTAATCCCACACGTTCGTTTTATTGCAACTACAGTCCTCAAATATTGGTTACGTATCTTGCATTTACATTGATTTTCTTTTAATCTCGTTCAACCTTTAATAAATGTTTAATTCACTTGATTAAGTGTTACATTATGTGAACTATATGTTCATTATCTTTCGTTATACTTCCCCAGGAGTTAAGTAGTTAAAAGCACTTCTCTAGGTTTTTCCACGCACTTTTGTTGACTGCAGAGGTTCCTTCTTTTTTCTCGAGCTACAACGCCGACTTAGCGATGAGTTGATTGCGGGTTAAGCCTGCTGCTTGCCTTTTCCCAAGGCATAACTGGAATTGCAGCGCCAGTTCCAAAACTTCAAAAAAATTTCTAAGTCTTAAACATGTTTGAGACGCTTACTTCACAATCTCATAACTTCTTCGTTATAACCCAGAACGAGGTCGTTTGAAAGCCATCCTCTTCCTTATCTTACATACTTCAACTTCCCTTAAACAGAAAATCATGCTGAATCCATTAATATGCCATTCAATTGGATTAAATTTCATCATTAGTTCGTTTTACGTTATTAACGTTCTTCGTTCATTTGTTCGTAATTTGGTCATCCAAACTCGGAACTCATTTGTTCTTGAGTCCAAGACTCACGTTTTTTACATTCTCTTACATTCTTATAAAACCCTGCACATTCAAGTTTATTTATATACTTTCTACTTCTCGTTTGTCTTTTATAAAAAATTTTACATAACTTCGTTATAACTAAGTTCAATCCGTTCTTCATGAACATTTCTATCATTCTTAACCAGGCAATAAGTATATATCTTATACGCGATGGTTTTACACTTGTCCATCAACAAAAAGTTCTAACTACGATGGTTTTAAATTTGTCCATCAACAACGTTCTTCATGTTCTTCGTGTGTTCTTCATTTTTAATTCATACTTTGAATATGATTTCACTTTTTCTAGGAATTTGATATTATAAAACACCATTCCATACTTATTTCACTGAATCATTCATATGATTCATTCGGATCGTTCAAATTCATTACGAAACTTATACTTCCTTAAGAAATTTATAAACTAAACTTCTAATTCTTATTTCTTCTTTTTCTCATGATTTCAACCATATAAAAATCATTCTTAACATCTTTTACTTCAATTCTCATTAAGCTGTAGACACTCGAAATTTTCTGCATAACTGTTACTAACATTGTAGGAGGGCAGAATTGTCTTTCAGAGATAACCCTGGAGGACAGCTCAGCTCAATACCGGATATCACACCGGAGAAGGCCGTTTCATCTCAGAGATAACCCCGAGATACTTAGTCTCAGTCCCGAAAACAAAATCGGGAAATACAATGTCAACCTCGGAGATAACCCCGAGGAGTGCAGTTGCAGTTCCGGAGATAACCCCGGAGATGCTCGTTTCAACCCCCAGCAATTAGCTTCAACCTCGGAGATAACCCCGAGGCACTCAGTCCCAAACTCGGAGATAACCCCGGGAGGTCAGGCACACCTCGGATATAACCCTGAGGACATCCAGCACTTGCAGTAGCCCAATCTCAGAGATAACTCTGAGCAACGACTACTTTATCTGCCCAAACCAGAGATAACCCTGGTGAGGGGCAAAATCATCATTTTGCCACCTCAATTCTACATACATTCTACATAGTAATGTCCCACAAGAGCCAAATAGCTATAATCCCGAATGACTACTACACAGGACAGCACACCGGATGGAATTTGAAGCTTGAAGACCAAGGGCATGGTCCCATCTTCCTGACTTCTTACAACCTCTAATCCCATGTCATTTGTGTATCTCTCGACAATAGCACCTCATTCAGAGGCTCAGATTGAAGTTCTGCAAGTTCAAGTGTACTTACCGAGTTTAAAACTCTATTCAATACCCTTAATACTATTCTGAACAACCTGAGTATCAGTCATATTATTTTTCATAGCCTCGTAAATTTTTTTAAATAATTATTATAATTTATCATGAATTTTCAAATACTAGAATCATTATAAAATGATTTAAATATCAAATAATTCTATTATCATTAATATTTAAATAATATTAAACTATTAATGAAACCATTGCCAAAATATTAAAGTTATTTATAATAACTCAAAATATTTTTAAAACATTTATATTACCCTTAAATGATTTTTAAAATATTTAAAATTATTTTAAATAACTACCATTAATATTAAAATATTAATGTACTATTCCTCAAAATATTAAAAGTCATTAAGTATAACCAAAAATATTTTTAATTTATTTATATCCTTTTTAAATGATTTTTAAATCAATAAAACCATTTTAAACTATTTATTTAATATAATAATTAAATAAATTTAATATTAATAATATTAAATAATTAATATTTTTCATGACAAAATATCAAAAGTTATATTTTATAACTTAAAATATTTTATAACCTTTAAATCATATTTATATAATTTTTAAATCATTAATTCTATTTTTTATAATTTATTTAATACATTTATTAAATAACTTAAATATAATTAATATTATTTAATTAATGAAATTCTTCACAAAATATGAAAAATAACTTAAAATATTTTCTTATAACATAATATAATTTTAAATGATTTTTCAAGTATTAAAATCATTTTAAGTAATTTATTTAATATAATAATTGTGAGACCCCAGATTTTATCAATAAAGATTTAAATTTTGTCGAAATAATTTTTTAATATTATGGTGTGAATTTGAGATAATATTATAGTTGTGGGTAGTATTTATAAATTTTGCAAAGTATGCAGTGGTTATATTATATTCGATTGGTTCGGGAATATTCGGTTTAGCGAGGGAATATTCGTCTGTTTGCTTTCAATCATTGGTGGACCCCACAAAATGTAATTATTGTCGGATTGAGAAAACGACAAAAATATTTTATTGAAATAACAAATGAAGTTTCTACCGTTGATCTTTGTTGAACTACTTTCGTAGTAAAAAAAATCGATGTCGTGGGTGGTTGCGTAGTAGCACTGCAGTATTGATTATTGATGCTTATGTGAGAAGTCACTCGGTTTGATTCCATTATTGTCGATTAATAATATGAATTATTATAGCGATAATGACGTTTTGTTTTATTCAGTATTATTAACGTAATAAAATGTAAACATCTTTTATATAAAATGAAATACTTTATTAAAGTTATTCTATAAATAGAATATATTATATTTTATTATGCATAGTGTTGCATAGTGTTTTGCATAGTGTTGCATAGTGTTTGCATAGTAAAATGTTTTTATATAAATAGAATATATGATATTTTATTTAAAAGATTTTGCTTTAAATATGGACCGTCAGATTAAAGTAAATCAATCTGGATCGTTCATGGATTAATTACTATGCATTCTATTTTCCTATAAATAGAAGCTCATTCCTTCATTATTTTCTTACGAATTCACTGAAACTCTAGAGAGAAATTATAGAGAGAAGCTATAGAGAGAAAATCTATAGAGAGAAAGAAGAAGAGTATTCTGGTACTTCACTACTTTGATATCCAGTGTCTTTTACGGTAAGGGGTATTATTTGTTGTACGTAAGGGATATTATTCGTTTGTATTCACGAAGAGAGAACTTCATTATTCCATTCTTTATTATTACATTGGAATAACTTTTGTATCTGTGACATACCCTATACTTGGTGAAATCCTCTGTTATTCCATTCATTATTATTACATTGGAATAACTTTTGTAAAAGTGGTATACCCTATACATAACTTTGTATATATGCGGCATACCCTATACTTGGTGAAATCCTTATGTTATTCCATCCTTATTTATTACATTGGAATAACTTTGTATCGCTGGAATCCCCTATACTTGGTGATCTTCTTCATTATTCCATTCTTTATTATTTTGTTGGAATATCACATGCGTGTGTTTTACACCTGACACGTTCCATTGGTTATTATTCGCATTTATTATTACATTTGGAATATCCATGCTCATGTGTTTTACACCACCGGTTCCATTGTTTATTATAATTCAGCATTTATTATTACATTAGATCATCACAATTGGTTGTGAATTTCACCGACTGGTTTCGTTATTATTATTACGCTGGAATAACCTATCTATCGCCAAATCTGCGCATGCATGGTGATTTCCTTTGTTATTCCATTCTTTATTATACCGAGTTGGTTAAAACTTTGACTTCTATACTCCATGAAATTAGTAGAATATCCTTGATATTTGCGTTTCATCCATATCTCTTTTCATGGAAATATTCTTACGATCATTCTTGAATTTTACTCTACAAAACAAGTATCTTGTTGACAATTTGGGCGTTACTAATTCTGGATAAAATAATTCTTGAACTTGTTTTATTGAATTATTATGTCATTGTCATCATCCTCATGTTATAATATGTTATCTTTGGCTTACGTGCATAGATGAACTTAGTATGATTATGATGAGGGATCATTCGGTATAATAATCACGGCTTGTTATAAATGATGTGATAAAAGTCCTCGATGGCACTGTAATGCGTTGATGGATAGTTTTTGGTATGATTATGACCGAGGGGTGATACGGTATAGTCATGACCATTGATAATTTGATGAAAATCCTTGGCCGTGGTTCGGGATGATTAGATGTGGTGGTTTATTTATTAAGTTTGAGTCTCGTGATAAAAATTGATGAAAACTTTTAAAACCTAAAAGATAGTAGATTTTATTCTCTACTTGACTCTTTTAATGGATTGCATATTCATTGCCGCAGCTTAAACCGGTTGTCTATTGTATTTTATCGGTTTAACAACATTGAAGAAAACTAATGATAATTTATTCGCATTATCTTAGTCATAATATTTCTTCTTTGGGCTAGTTGAGCTCACTCTTTCTTTCACCGTTCTCTTGAAATGAGAACATAGGCCGACGAGTCGGGGATGCGGAGTAATGGTCCGAGAGGATAGCATTAGTAGTCCTCACTATTCTGTGAAATAGTGTGATAATAGTTGTAATGAGGACTCCTTTTGAGTTTGTATAATATCTAGTAGACAATATTTGTATTCAAACTCATTTGTTTATGTCGTATTGTACCACGCTTATATTAGTAAGTTGTATTTGAATTTATGTACCATGTAAGTGGCGACCCAAGATGGGTGACGTATACCTAATTTTGGGGGCGTCATAATAATTAAATAAATTAAATACCATTAATATTCCAAAAATAATAAATATTATTGAAATATATTCAAAATAATTAAAATCTCATTTTTAGACTTTAAAATAATTTTTAGGAATTTGTTTTGTATTTTTAATAATTTAAAACTATTTAATACTAATTATTAAATAAAAATAATAATTTCCATAAATAAACTATCGCTAAAGGGCCCTATAGCGACGAAACTGTCGTTATAGGTGTTCTTGAGCATGTTCTTGAGTTGTCTAGAAAACCATGTCAGTGGACAAGGTGCCACGTTTGACCGGTTCTAATTTGTTGTTCATTATAATTCTGGGCTGGGTAAAGTGTTACTGTTGTAGTATAAATGTAATACTACCACTACAAACTTATTACATGACCAAACAATAACATCACTGAGAGATCTAAGCTCTTAAACTACATGTCAGAGGCTGCTGGGTTCTTTCTGGGTTTTCCAGAATTAAAGGTGCCTATTTTGGATCCTTAAATCTTAGCTTCCCAGACTCGGGTTATGTGATATAATGATTCTATCGTATAGCACACATGTCAGAGTACAATTTTATCACATCATAACATAATAACATCATAACACCAAGAAGATTAAGGCTGGTCAATCTACTGTCAGAGAAGCTGTTCTTGACGATTTTTGGGTTTCCCAGATTTTGCCCAGGTAGTTGGTTAACACCTATTTGATCACTCACAACTTTGATTCTGTTAGAGATCTAAGTGTTCTAATGGCTTTAATGTGTAGCTTACATGTCAGTCTACAAGATCAATATACTAATAGAGCATAACAACTTAAACACAACAAGATCTAAGGCTTTGAAAAGCTTGTCAGAAATTCTGGGTTTCTGGGTTTACCCAGATTTCCAGTTTTCATTATCGGTCAACGTACTTTGACCGTTAATAACTTTTAATCTATACATGATCTGGGCTTGATTCAAGTTACAGAGCAAAGAGCACATAACACGCTACACGTTCCAACATTTAAAACACAAAAACAATTAACAAGAAAGGATTTATGAGACCTGACATTTGACTGTCAGACATCAATTTTCCAGATTTCCAGATTTCTAAAATCATCAATTTTGAGCATCTAAGTGTTATGGATCTGATTTATAACAACCCAGATCACTAAATAACACCTTCTAACATAACTTTAAACAATAAACAACAACAAATAACATGAATCACAAGGATTTCTAGGTTTAGGGTTTTATACCTTTCTATGAACCAATTCTTGATCTAATGCTTCTGATCTGCTACAAGTGTTATTGGGGCTTGATTATTGACTGGTATAGCAAGAAAATTTTGGATGTTTGAAGTTGAGAGGGTTTTGGTTGAGTGTGGTGATCAAATGAGCTAATTTATGCAACTTCTCTCTCCTAATTTATATATAATACTTGAATCTAGTGTACTTGTGATGCAAGATGGCTGAGATTCAATGATTAAAGCTTATTACTAGACCACATGGCTAACTAGAGTTGGTCACCAACTCCTTACTAGGGCTAGATCTACACTCCACCTTATTAAAATAATCAAAAGGGCAATTTGGTCATTTGACTCATAAAGTAAATGGCAACTTTGTAATTTGTCACACCCATTATGTTTTAACCCTTAGGATTTGACCCTTAGGGTTTAACCCTAGGATTCCATAAGCTCTAAATCTAGAATTGTGTATTAAGGGCAAATATGGAAATCTTAGTTTCTAAAATGTTGAGTAGGGTTCCCTAATTACACTAGGTTTCCTAATCACCTAGGTTGTGTAAATTAGCCATTATATAACATTAATTACTATTAACCTTGCTATATTAATACTTAGGGTTTATAACTTAGCAATTAGGGTTCTAATTTAGTAATTAGGGTTTCTAAATATCAATTAGGGTTTACCTAATTCACATTAACATATAAAGGTCATTAATTACATAACACCTAACTTAACAAACATTACTGTCATATTTGACTCTGTAATATAGTTTATCAGTAATGTTAGGGTTTGTACTATTTTACTATACTGATCTATAAATTAACATTACACACATATCAGGCATATTTCTAATACTGAAATATAAATAATATTATATTATTATTCTCATTCCTTATTCAAAATCCAGGACTTAGGGTCTTGAATTCATATTTGACATAACCTTCATACATATCATCATTAATTAAGTTAAAATAATTAACTAACTATTATAATAAAATACGTATTTTATTATAATAGTTAGAATTATTATTCATGGAAAATAAATAATAAATATTTTATTACAAAATTAATTTATTATAAGAATATAATATATAATGATCAATAAGTCTAAAAAGAAATTATTTACATCTAATAAATAAATTTATTTATTACGTAGATACATCTACTTTACCTGGCACATATTCCCACCTTTATATAAAAAAAAAAATTAAATCGCAAAATTTCTTATTGAAAATATTGGGTTATTACATCCACCCTCCCTTATAAGAATTTCTTCCCTGGAATCACCGCTTAAAAACTTATAGACACTAGGGCAAATAACATACATAATCGCTTCAAGTAGATCCCGATCAGATTCGATCAGACTGATCTTTAACTATTCAACATAAAGTTTGTCTATCTGCTTAAATAGAAATTTGATTTCTAATAGAACTCAAGTTCCTCCTTCAAAATTTCCTTTTAAAATAATTTACTATATATATACGAAAATCATATATACAAAAATATAATTGACTTGAATAATACCTGGAGTCGCATCCCCATCTACCACGGTATCTTGAACGGTCATGCTGAAGACTCTTGCGCTTGATTCTGTTGGGTTATTTGTTGAAGTTGGTCCCGTTGTCGCCAGCGTCTCATTACTTTTTTTCGTAATCAAACTTCCTGCATCCCTTCTCCTTTTCGGACAGTCTTTTACCTTATGGTCCGTTGATTCACACCTGAAACACCCTCTATTCATCCTAAGATTGGGGCAGTTGGGAGAGATATGTCCCTCCTGCCCAAACTTATAACACATTAACTTACCTTTAAGACACTCTCCCGAGTGATTCCTTCCGTAATTTCAACACTACACAACCTTATTCTTTCCCCCTCTTGGCCTAATTTCGGTATTCCCGAAATTATCTCCTTTCCTTTTTCCAGTCCTACTACCAGTACTCCTTTCTCCGACTCTAGCTTGATTTGACTCCCTACAAAAATTTGCCTCCCCTTTCATTGTATAGGTGGCAAAAGTTTTCTTTTGCCCCTCCGTTACCCTAGCTATCACAACTACTTCTACAGGGTCAGTTGACCCTCTAAATCCTAACGGTCCTATGGCCTTAAAATCTTTAAAGTTCGCAAATCGATTATCTGGAGGATTTCTCGCGGCTGACATTCCATTCTGCATATCTTGAGCGACCACATTCGCAAAATTCTGCATCGGGTCTGGTTGTCCTCCAGCTTTATTGACAGGTTCTTCTACCCTTTGGTTTCGTTTACGTCTTGGCGGCATTATCTGATCATAATTGATCTTTTATCGACTTACCTTCTATAACGCGAAATTTTCTACTCAAATAATCATATATTCAAAATACTATATTTTGAAAATTTGGTTACTATATTAATCAGTGGTCAGATAAATAATTACTATCTTTATACCAACTTATTTCATTAATCCTACATAGATTCATATTCATAGCGCTTGACATACCATAGCACATACTGCTTTAAACATTCGCTATCCCTCATGACTCAAAAAGTCGATTATTTGCCATAACTTATACAAATATTACATTATACCCACATACCTATCATATAAGCATCATATAATCATACATATTCAAGTAAAACTAATACTATTTATTTCTTACGCCTTCACTAAGTATCAATTGCTTAGTATTCTATATATTCCCATTATCCTCAATAATCCATTCACACCTAACTATACCTAGTTCGTCAAACTTTACCACACTTTATGAGTTTAAGAACTCACCACAGATATATGAGTTTAAGAACTCGAACTTCTCCTTATATTCTTTAACTATACTCTACCTATCAGTTATACTATCGTTTCTGGGTCCGATACTACATTTTTCCAGTATAATCACCTCATCAGGGTTGCTTTCAATGTAAGCCTCTATTTCAGCTATCAGCTTTGATATTGGCTTGATTATGGAGGTTGACTCCTTCTTTACGATCTGAGGGTATCCTAATCCTTTTCTATCTTACATCTACACATAAATTATGTTGATTAGCATATAATATATACACACAACAAATAATAGTTTTATTTAAGTTATCTTTTATTTTTGTTTGACGATGAATTTATTCGATTCATCTCCTTATAAACTCTATGTGAGTTGTTTGTACTTTCAACGTTTTTCTCTGCTCTAAGGTTATAGCCTAAGGTCTACCCCCACTTAAGGTTTCTAACCCTAAAGCTCTGATACCAAACTGTAATGCCCCCAAATTTGGATACTTGAAACCTGAACTCAATGCATTACGATACCATTTTTATGAGCGAAAATAATAATATTATCATAAATATCAAACTTAATTTACATATCACAGTCTAATCCCAGGTACGTGACCGTAAAATATTTTATTACATGATAGATAATAAATATAATCATCTTATTTAAGTCTAACTACTACATAAGATAACTCAAATTATTCGGGTAGCTTTCCTTTCCTTTTGTTCTTGGCAGAGCCTTCTGGTCGATCATACTTAACTAAAAACATTTAAATTAAGCAAGGATGAGCATTTGAGTGCCCAACAAGTAATAACAATTATAAATATTAGCTAAAAGAGATTAAATGTTTTCTTTGTACTACCCTTCTACAACAAATCAAAAGTTATGAAGTAATCTGAACCGAACATATCAACTCTCTATCAAATTTCTGAAATTGCGTAATAACTATGAACATTATTTTTCATTTTCGCTAAGGTTTAGCAGAACTTCATCCGCAAACCGTCATAACTTACTTACACGAGGTGATCTCGCCTTGATGTGCCTGTGATTGATCAATACTACATGAAGAACGATATTATTGTTCACTCTGCATTTTGGTAGCATAAAATTTTTCCCATGTTCGAGATGTTCATACATAGTCCGGAATCCAACCAAAGCAATTGATTGAATACAAAAAGGTTTTATCATATTCAACGATATTTACGAATCGTATGCTATTTGGGTCAAATAAGCTTAGACGTATATATATATATATATATATATATATATATATATATATATATATATATATATATATATATATATATATATCAACATGTGATTAAATACAATGATTATCCAAGTGGGGGCACTTGTGTAACCATATTTAGGAATTAACGAACGGAATATATATCTAAATTACCATATACTAACATGTTGATAAACAATGATCGGATATAGAATATATCACAATAGGGTTAATAATCTAGCATAATAATAATATAATTATGAAACTTTCTTACTCATATCCATTGCATAAAGGAAATGCAAAGGTAAAGATACTTGCTCAATAATAATTGGAGTAAGTATAGGAAACTTGCCTGGTCTGTTGCTTACTATTACGAAAACTTAGTTTTATGTTTTATATCGAAACCTATCATTAATAAGATCATTCTATCGATTAAAATCACATATCATAACACATAGTACTGCTTATTGTAGTCAGCACATAACCTAACCACATTGGCAGTCATTAAATCACAAATAAACACATATATAGTCAAACTATCTAAGTCCATATCAATTTCGAAGACATATCAGTGTATCGACGGCGTATCAGGTACTTACCGAGTTTAAAACTCTATTCAATACCCTTAATAATATTCTGGACAACCTAAGTATCAGTCATATTATTTTTCATAGCCTCATAAAAAGTTTCAAATAATTATTATAATTTATCATAAATTTTCAAACACCAGAATCATTATAAAGTGATTTAAATATCAAATAATTCTATTATCATTAATATTTAAATAATATTAAACTATTAATGAAACCATTGCCAAAATATTAAAGTTATTTATAATAACTCAAAATATTTTTAAAACATTTATACTACCCTTAAATGATTTTTAAAACATTTAAAATTATTTTAAATAACTACCATTAATATTAAAATATTAATATACTATTCCTCAAAATATTAAAAGTCATTAAGTATAATAAAAATATTTTTAATTTATTTATATCCTTTTAAATGATTTTTAAATCAATAAAACAGTTTTTAAACTATTTATTTAATATAATAATTAAATAAATTTAATATCAATAATATTAAATAATTAATATTTTTCATGACAAAATATCAAAAGTTATATTTTATAACTTAAAATATTTTTATAACCTTTAAATCATATTTATATAATTTTTAAATCATTAATTCTAATTTTATAATTTATTTAATACATTTATTAAATAACTTAAATATCATTAATATTATTTAATTAATGAAATTCATCACAAAATATTAAAAATAACTAAAATATTTTCTTATAACATAATATAATTTTAAATGATTTTTCAAGTATAAAATTCATTTTTAAGTAATTTATTTAATATAGTAATTAAATAAATTAAATACCATTAATATTCCAAAAATAATAAATATGAATGAAATATATTCAAAATAATTAAAAACTCATTTTTAGGAATTTGTTTTGATTTTTTAATAATTTAAAACTATTTAATACTAATTATTAAATAAAAATAATAATTTCCATAAATAAACTGTCGCTAAAGGGCCCTATAGCGACGAAACTGTCACTATAGGTGTTCTTGAGCATGTTCTTGAGTCAAACCAGAAAAACCATATCGATTAGACAAGGTGCCATGTTTGACCAGTTCTAATTTGTTGTTCATTATGATTACAAATTTGGGTAAAGTTTTCTTTGTTGTAGTATAAATGTAATACTACAACTACAAACTGATTACATGACCAAACAATAACATCACTGAGAGATCTAAGCTCTCAAACTACATGTTAGAGGCTGATGGGTTCTTTCTAGGTTTTTCCAGAATTAAAGGTGCCTATTTTGGATCCTTAAATCTTAGCTTCCCAGACTCGGGTTGTGTGATATAATGATTCTATCGTATAGCACACATGTCAGAGTACAATTTTATCACATCATAACATAATAACATCATAACACCAGGAAGATTAAAAATTTGGTCAATCTCTTCGTCGAGAAAAGTCGTTCTTGACGATTTCTGGGTTTCCCAGATTTCGCCCAGGTAGTTGGTCAACACTTATTTGATCACTCACAACTTTGATTCTGTTAGAGATCTAAGTGTTCTAATGGCTTTAATGTGTAGCTTACATGTCGATTACTACAAGATCAATATACTAACGAGCATAACAACTTAAACACAACAAGATCTAAGGCTTTGAAAAGCTTGTCGAAATTGCAGGTTTACGGGTTTACCCAGATTTCCGATTTACGTTATCGGTCAACGATACTTTGGCCAATTAATAACTTTTAAATCTATACATGATCTGGGCTTGATTCAAGTTGCGAGAGCAAAGAGCACATAACACGCTACACGCTCCAACATTTAAAACACAAAAACAATTAACAAGAAAGGATTTATGAGACACGACATTTGGTATCGGACATCAATTTTCCAGTTTTTCCAGTTTCTAAAATCATCAATTTTGAGCATCTAAGTGTTATGGATCTGATTTATAACAACCCAGATCACTAAATAACACCTTCCAACATAACTTTAAACAATAAACAACAACAAATAACATGAATCACAAGGATTTCTAGGTTTAGGGTTTTATACCTTTCTATGAACCAATTCTTGATCTAATGCTTCTGATCTGCTACAAGTGTTAGTGGGGCTTGATTATTGACTGGTCTAGCAAGAAAATTTCGGATGTTTGAAGTTGAGAGGGTTTTGGTTGAGTGTTATGATCAAATGAGCTAATTTATGCAACTTCTCTCTCCTACTCTATATATAATACTTGAATCTAATGTACTTGTGATGCAAGATGGCTGAGATTCAATGATTAAAGCTTATTACTAGACCACATGGCTAACTAGAGTTGGTCACCAACTCCTTACTAGGGCTAGATCTACACTCCACCTTATTAAAATAATCAAAAGGGCAATTTGGTCATTTGACTCATAAAGTAAATGGCAACTTTGTAATTTGTCACACCCATTATGTTTTAACCCTTAGGATTTGACCCTTAGGGTTTAACCCTAGGATTCCATAAGCTCTAAATCTAGAATTGTGTATTAAGGGCAAATATGGAAATTTTAGTTTCTAAAATGTTGATTAGGGTTCCCTAATTACACTAGGTTTCCTAATCACCTAGGTTGTGTAAATTAGTAATTATATAATATTAATTACTATTAACCTTGCTAAATTAATACTTAGGGTTTATAACTTAGCAATTAGGATTTACCTAATTAACAGTAACATATAAAGGTCATTAATTACATAACACCTAACTTAACAAACATTACAGTCATATTTGACTCTGTACTATAGTTTATCAGTAATGCTAGGGTTTGTACTTTATTTACTATACTGGATCTATAAATTAACATTACACATATCGGGCATATTTCTAATCTTTGAAATATAAATAATATTATATTATTATTCTCTTTCCTTATTCAAAATCCGGACTTAGGGTTTTGAATTCATATTCGACATTACCTTCATACATATCATCATTAATTAAGTTAAAATAATTAACCTAACCAATATAATAAAATACATATCTTAATAATCCTAATAATCATAGCATGAATACCATAATCATATTTTCATGGAAAATAAATAATAAATATTTTTATTACAAAAGTAATTTATTATAAGAATATAATCTATAATGATCAATAAGTCTAAAAAAGAAATTATTTACATCTAATAAATATATTTAGTTATTACATAGATACATATACTTTACCTTGCACATATTCCTACCTTTACATAAAAAAAAAATTAAATCGCAAAATTTCTTATTGAAAATATTGGGTTATTACACGTTGATCTAAAACTTGTTGTCTATTATATTCCATTAGTTGTTATACTGTTGAAGGCTAATGATAATTTATTCTGCATTATCTTAGTCATAATAATTCTTACTGAGCTAGTTGAGATCACCATTTTCTTTCAATGTTCTCTTCAGGAAATGAGAATATAGCTGGGACTGGTCGGGGAATGGATTGACGGTTCGAGATGGTGGCTATAGTAGTCCTCATTATTTTTATAAAATAGTGTGATAATAATTGTAATGAGGACTCCATTGAGTGTGGATATTGTCTAGAAGGTAATATTCGTGTTTAAACTCTCAGCTATGTTTTGTCGTATTTTGCACGACAATTGTATAATTAAGTTTGTAGTTGAGTTATATACGATGTATCCTGGCACTCAAGATGGGTGATGTATACATTTTGGGGCGTCCACATAAACTATTAATAGGACTACATTGATGAGCACAGATTTTACATCCGGAGCTTTTATTTCTTTTATATATATATATATATATATAAAAGCGGTAAATGCACCCGGATACAAAATCGAGCTCATCAACATTCTGATAGTTTATATATATATATATATATATATATATATATATATATATATATATATATATATATACATTTCTGTCAGTGCTGGAGTTTACTTAAATGGCGATTGATTGTCTTTTATTGCTTTATTTACATTCCATCCCGCCTGGAGTTTACTTCATGGCGGTTGATCGTCTTTACTGCTTTATTTACATTTCTGATCTCCAATGGAGGTGCTTCGTGGTGGTTGATCATGTCTCTATATATATTTACTACTTTTATATATTTACATTTTCGATCCCCCGTGGAGGTGCTTCGTGGTGGTTTATCATGTTTGTATATATATATATATATATATATATATTATATATTTACAGCTTTTATATATATAATTGCTTACTATTTCCTATAAATTGCGGCATCATGTGAGCGTATAAATCATGTGATCACAGATTCAGTCTACTGAATCAAGATTCGGTTCCCGTGATGGACATTTTCAACTGTAAGTAGCTTATAAATTATTCATGGTGCCTGAATTTCCTTAGATGGCTTTCATGCATACAAGGAGTTTGGCACTGCTATATATATTATTTTTCTAGAAGATGCTTCGCATCTAGAAAATAAAAGCAATCAAGTCAAACATTTAATAAAATGGAAGTATCAAAGGCCTCAATTACTATTGATCACAGGGTTTGAAAAAACTCTTTTACAAAACATCACTGCTATATCCTGTTTAAAACTGAATCTTTACACAAATTCAAACCCTCTGTATATAGGTGCAAATGTGGCATAGCACTACTTCCAAATAAATTGCATATTGATCCACACACACACACACATATATTCATATAATAGTTTAATTGAAAAGTGACGATCACCGTGGTAACACGAATGTCGGGGGGTGCCTAACACCTTCCCTCCGCATAAGCAAGTCCTCGGACCCTAATAAATCTCAATTTCACAGACTCGTTTCGCAGTGTCACATCACTGGGTCAATGCATTTTACTTACTGCAGTGCAATATAATCTATTTGTTATATTAGTGCTTCACACATGTCATCATTTTCATAAACGGTGAAACACGTTTCATGTGAATGTATGTTGTGTGGTTCCTCCACCTAGAGGCTATCCTGTTGGTGTTTGATTACTGGACTCGTAGGGAGACTAATTCCAACGATGCTCAAAAGAGGCACCACCCAGATTCACTCCAATTCAAAAATCAAATTAACTTCCCATCAAGTAAATTGCGATGATCTGGGAACCTTCATACCAAAAAGCCGCAAGAGTAACCTAAGATAGGCCAGCCTTTGATAAACCAAACGCGAAGGAAAGTCTCTTCATGCTTTCCATTTTTAATTACTTGTAATTTCATTCCATGTCAATCTCTATGTAATGGAAAATATGAAGAATATGTGTACATGCATATTAAGGCTTGACATGCTATCAAATGACACCCGTTTTACAAGATAATATTCCTAAAATGGACACATTATGATAGCATGTAAACATTTTATACATTCCCTAATACTAAACTACATAAGTTTTTGTAGGGAAATAATTGGGCATGTTACCCGTTCAAAGTCCAAAAAGGCCACGAGCCTACAACCACTTATGTCTTCATCTAACCAGTTTAATCCCGCTCTTGTCTCTCGAGAAGAGTTTGACAGTTTAAGCAAACAAATTATAGATTTAGTTGTTCTATTTAAAGAACTACACCAATCTACTCAGGGTTCGTGAATACCCGTATATACAGAATCCTCTACACAGGGAGGAACACAAAGGTTCAGATAAAACAATTCTGGAACTTCAGTTGGATACAACCAACAAAATTCCTGAAAATACCCATCTCAAAGAAGATCTAGACACCGGTGATATCTGGAAAAAGGTCCTTAAAATGGAAGAGACCATTCAGTCTATAAAAGGGATTGGAGCACACGGGAGTGTTTCCTATGCTGATCTTTGTATATTCCCTTATTTTCATTATCCAGAGAAGTTCAAGACTCCTGACTTTGAAAAGTATGATGGGTTAGGAGATCCTTATACACACTTGAAGGTGTTCATTGGAGAACTCGAATCTTATGCCGAGGATGAGAACCTAAGAATGTAGCTATTCCAAAAGAGTCTAATTGGAGAAGCCTGATCATGGTATACCAGATTAGACAATTGTAAAATACATAGCTGGGAAGAGTTAGCTCATGCCTTCCTCACTCAGTACAGCTTCCAGTCTCAAATGGCTCCTGATCAGTACCAAATTACCAAGGTCAAGAAACAGTCTAATGAATCTTTCCGAGAGTATACTCAAAGGAGGAGGCGCCTTACTGCGCAAGTTATTCCCTCTATGACAGAGTTAGAAATGGTGATGACCTTCATAGACATACAAGAAGCTCATTTCTATGAGAAAGTCTTAGCTGACATTGGCAAGCCATTTTCTGAAATGATCAAACATGGAGAGATGGCTGAGATGGGATTGAGGTCAGGAAAAATTTAAGACCTAGCCGCTCTGAAAGTTTTTGATGAGCACATCCAGTCCGGAACTTATGAAAACAAACCCCGGAGGGTGCATAAAAAGAAAGAGGAGGATGTTTCCTTGATACTACAAGGTCAGAAAGGTAGTCAGAACATGCCTATCCAAAGGAGAAACTACTCCGCTTTTCCAGCACAGTCTTCCAAACCCGCATTGCTAAAGGGTGGAGAAGTCCAACACAATCGAGTTTTCACACCCCTAGGGGATTCACTCAAGAATGTTCTCAATCTCCTGACTACTCAGAAAAAAATTACACATCTTCTTCCACCAGCAAACCTGAAAAGGAAGGGTTATAATGCTACACATAAGTTTGCTTATCACGTCGGGGCACCGGGACATGATACTCAGGATTGCTGGGCCTTGAAACACATGATCCAGGATTTAATCGACATAGGGGAAATTGTGGTGACAAATGAGATTTTGTAATTTTATTTAAATAGTTATTGAATTAAATAAATATTTTTCGATGATTTAATTATTGGATTCAATAATTAATTGATGAAATTATGGTATATTAATTTAATTATGTGTTATATTTATTAAATTAATGTGGAGAATTTTATCATTCAAAGTATGTTTTTAAGTGAGCTTATTGAATTAAATGAAATATTTAATAAGAATAATGTTATTTTAATTAATTTAATAATTAATTAGAGATTTAATAAATGAGAAATTTAATTTTACGAGTATGTGAATTAATGAGAAATTATTATATTTTATTTAAATTATATTAAATAAGATATTTAATTTATTTTATAAATGGGTGTGACATTATTAAACTATAGTATAAGAGGTTTATCAAATTAAATGGGAATGAACCTTTTAATGCTAGCCAAACGAAACCCTATTGGGAGTTGGACAGTTAACCATAAATTTGATTAACTGACCACAACTACGTCAGTTTTTATAAATTATATACGTCTTCTTTTTTTATTTTTCTAAGTCTGGCGAAGCAAATCACAAAGAGAATTTGTTGAGGGAATTTGTGAGTTGTGTGATTGAAGAAGTAATTGAGAAAGGTTTCATCTCTACTAATCTACACTCTACACTCTGCGTAATCTCTTTAACCCAATTTCAATTCACGTTGTTTACATTTTTATAAAAATGGCTTTCAAGTTTCTGTTAAAGTCTCTGTAATTGATAAAAGCAATAATTGTGTGTATATATATATATATATTATAATATGCTATCATAACATGTTACCTATCATCTTTGTATGTTTTCATAACATCAATTGCATACAAATATGTTGTAATTAGATTTGTGAAGTTAATTAGTATAAGTTTCATATGTATGACCCTTATGCGAATTGATATGCTATGAATTATTGTTTAACTTGAAATTTAACGGTAGAATATGTTGTCACATGTCAAAACGACGAAATCAAACTTCGAATGGACAGATTTGGTGTTATAACGAAACTGTAGTGTCAATTTTTATGTTTTATCTTTAAAAACTTTCAAATCACCAAGAATGTGAAATTACATGATGTGATTCTGGATATTGTATGTTTTAACTTGTTAAAATCGTGTTAGAAGGGTTGGGTAGTAGTTATATGTGTATTACAGTGTCTGAGTATGCTTGTGAATAAATTAATTGGTTGTTTTGGCCATGTTCTGCAATTTTTTGCGAATTGCATTTACGGTTTCTGTTCGTCGTACAAGACTGTTGACGAACAAGACCAGCGTTGCGGCGTAAAGCCACGTCATTGCAGCCATTTATCGACTTTGTCAGATGCCATGCAAATGCCGCATGCAAGAATAAATAGGCTTGATGGAAGTGGCCTTGCATGACCCTCCAGCTCTGCAGTTTGTCCAAGAATGAGCATTTTAGTGGTTTTATTTTAGGGACTATAATAGTAACATAATCAAATGAACAAAAAAATGTATTAGTCATATAATGAGATGTTAAATTAGGTTCGTATCATGTCAATAAGACATTTATATTTTGATTGAATTGTTGAATACGTAGTTAGCTTGTTGTTCGTATAGTGAAATATTATGTGAAAACAAGTATGGTAATTTGACTAAGCAAAGTCATAATCAGAGTTAGACAAAAAGAATGAACTTGTGAGGACTAGTTACGTTATAATTGACTGGTATTGTGAATATAAATGGTGTGTAGGATTAAATCAAGGAACGTGTATAAATTAACGTGTAATCTACATACAAGGCAAGTTTCTTAACCCTACTCGTTATCATTATATAAGTTTATTATGACGCCCCTAAAATAGGTATAAATCACCCATCTTGAGTCGCCAAATACATGTTACAAAATTCAAATACAACTTAACTATACAACAGTCGTGTAACATACGATAAAATATATTCTATGAGTTTTAATACAAATATTGTCATCTAGTCAATATCCACACTCAATTGAGTCCTCGTTACATTTATTATCACACTATTTAACAAAATAGTGAGGACTACTAATGCTATTATCTGGACCATCACTCCGTTCCCCGACTAGTCCTTGCTACGTTCTCATTTCCTGAAGAAAACAATGAAAGTAAAAGGGTTAGCTCAACTAGCCCAGTAAGAAATATTATGACTAAGATAATACAAGATAAATTATCGTTAGCCTTCAACAGTGTTAAACTGATACAATATAACAAACATCAAGTTTAACTGCAGCGGAACAATTAATCCATTAAAAGAGTCAAGTAGAGAATAAAATCCAATATCTTTTATGATTTAAAAGGTTTTTCATCACTTTTATCGCTGGGACTCAGCTTAATAAAAAATCCGCATCATCCCTGCACTACGGCCAAGGATATTCATTAGTATTAATTTATCTAGAAACCAATAACGTCCAAATTGTCAACATGATACTGCTTTGTAGAGTAAAATTCAAGAATGCTCAGAAGAATAGTTCCATGAAAGGATACTGGATGAAGCGCAAATATCAAGGATATTCCACTACTTTCATGGAGTGTAGAAGTCAAAACTTTAACCAACTGAGTATAATAAAGAATGGAATAACAAAAGAAATCGCCACGCATGCGATAGACCACCTGAGCACGAAGTTATTCCAACGAGATAACAAATAACGAAACCAGTCATGCGTAAGCGCACGCATGGGATATTCCAACAAAATAATAAATAATGAGAACCGTGTCAAAGCGAAATTAAATGCGGCGGGATGTTCCAACGTATAATAATAAATAACGGAACCAGGTCGTGCGTAAATGCACGTATACATGATGTTCCAATGAATAATAAAGAATGGAATAACGGAAAGAATTTCACCACGTATGTGGTACTTCATTATGAGCGGAGTTATTCCAACATAATGATAAGGAATGGAATAACGAAGAATTTCACCAAGTGCAGGGGTAGACCGCCAGCGTATCTGAGTTATTCAAACAAAATAAAAAAATGGAATAACAGAAGTTTTCTTCATGAATACGAAAGAAATAATACCCCTTACCTTATAACAAACTGGATATAGGAGTAGTGAAGTGGCATAATAATTTTCTTCTTTCTCTCTATAGTTTCTCTCTCTAGAGTTTCAGTGAATTCGTAAGAAATAATGAAGGAATGAGCTTCTATTTATAGGAGAATGGACTACATAGTAACTAATTTCTGAACGGTCCAGATTGGTTTACTATAAAATATTCTAATAAAACAAAATCTTTTAAATAAAATATAATATATTCTATTTTAATCTAATAAAACGAATAACTTTATAAAAGTATTTTGTTTTATATTAAAAGCTTTTCTATTTTATTACATTAATAATACAAATAAAACAAAACTTCATCATCATTATTATAATTCACACTATTAATCGACCAAGTCATTCCCAGGAAAGAGGGGGCTTTCCAATAAGGATTTCTCCCTATTGGCGCACAATTAGGTGACCAAACCTCTCATTGGCAAAACTTCTAGACATCGTTAATATTACAAATAATAATATTAATAACTTCGTCGTCTCAATTATTGATTTAATAATATATAAAATATCGACAATAATTGAATCAATTAACGTGAGATATTATGCAATAATTACTAAAGCAATAATTGAACAAAATAGAGTGACTTCTCACGTAAGCATCAATAATCAATACCGTGTGCTACTATGCAATCACACGTATTCCTATACTTTTAACACCGGGTGTTTCAACAGTTAACGATAAAACTTCCGCCGTTATTTTCATAAAATATTTTTGTCGTTTTCTCAATCCGACAATAATTCCGTTGTGGGGTCCACCAATGATTGTGCCGTCGTACGAATATTCCCCGACCAATCGAATATTATATAACAACTTGCGTACTTTGAAAAATTTATAACTATTACCCACAACTATAACATTATATCAAATTCATTCCATAATATTCAAAAATGATAATTATAGAAAATTCATCTTTATTCATAAAAGTTGGGGTCTTACAATCTCCCCTTCTTATGAAATTTCGCCCTCGAAATTAGGGTACGTACCTGGTATGTCGAATAGGTAAGGATACCTTGATTTCATTTCAGATTCTAACTCCCAGGTCATTTTCTCAACATCGTGGTTCCTCCATAAAACTTTGACTTGAAGTATAACCTTGGAGCGTAGAATATGTTCCTTCTTATCCAAGATTTGAACATGAACCTCTTCATATGTTAAATCTTCCGCTATTTCGTCCGGTTCTAACTCAATAATGTGGTTCGGGTCTTTCACATATTTACGTAACATGGATATATAAAAAACGTTATGAACACGAGACATACTTGGCGGTAAAGTTAGTCTATAAGCTACAGTCCCTACTTGATCGAGGATTAAAAATGGGCCAATGAATTGAGGAATGAGCTTTCCTCTCTTTCCAAATCTCGTAACTCCTTTTCATGGAGCAACACATAACAACACATGTTCTCCAATAACGAATTCCACGTCCTTTCGATGAAGATAAGCATAACTCTTTTGTCGGTCTTGTGAGGTTTTTATACATTGTCGGATCGTTTGAATCTTTTCTGTAGTCATACATACCAACTCCGGTCCCAAAAACGTTGCTTCACCCACCTCATCCCAGCATACTGGAGAACGACACTTTCTTCCATATAACGCCTCGAATGGAGCCATGCCAATACTTGTTTGATAACTGTTGTTGTAAGAAAACTCCACCAATGGTAAGAACTTGTCCCAACTTTCCTTGAAGTCAAGGACACAGAGTCTTAATAAATCTTTAAGAGTTTGAATAGTTCTCTTTGATTGTCCATCCATCTGAGGATGATATGCCAAACTAAATTATAAATTCATGCCCATAGCTTTTTATAAACTAACCCAAAATCGTGAAGTGAATCTTGGGCCTCAATCTGAAACTATGGATACTGGCATACCATGCAGTCTTACAATCTTGTTTATGTACATAAGAGCAAGATGTTCAAGTGTATAAGTTTCTCGTATTGGTAAGAAATGAGCAGACTTGGTCAATCTATCAACAATGACCCAAATTGCATCTATGCCTTGAGAAACCTTGGGAAGACCAGTAATGAAATCCATGGTAATGTGCTCCCAATTCTATTTTGGAATTTCAAGTTGTTGCAATGGACCTTTTGGTACTTGATGCTCTGCCTTGACTCGTTGACAAGTTAAACACCTTGAGATAAACAGCGCTATCTCTCTCTTCATATTGCCCAACCAAAATGTATGTTGAAGATCATGATACATTTTGGTACTCCCGAGATGGATTATGAAGCGGTTGTTATTATCGCCTCCATCATGATTTTATACTTTAACTCAGGATCGTTAGGAACGCAAAGTTTGGAGTTGATTCGAAGTATTCCTTCTTCATCGATTCTTGCTTCCGGCATAGCACATTCTTATACTTTCTTCCTCATAAACATCGACTTGGTGCAGTGGCTTGACAGACTTTAACTTTATCGATTAAAGTCGGTTCTACTCGTATATTCGCCATCATCACGTGGGTCCCTGTAGTCTTTGTCTCTATCTTCATCCTTTGCAAGTCATACAAAATGGGCCTCTGCGTTGACAATATCGCACTCGTACCCGCATATGATCTTCTACTCAATGCGTCAGCTACCCCGTTTGCTTTTCTAGGATGGTATTGGATGGTATGATCATAATCTTTCAACAGTTCAAGCCAACATCGCTGTCGCATGTTGAGTTCCTTTTGAGCGAAGAAATATTTGAGGCTTTTATGATCCGTAAAGATCTCCACTTTCTCCCCATACAAGTAATGCCTCCAAATTTTATGTGTGAAGACAACAGCTGCCAACTCTAGATTATGAGTAGGATAATTCCTCTTATATTCTTTGAGTTGTCGAGAGGCATAGGCTATGACTTTCCCATGTTGCATGAGAACACATCCTAACCCTTTGCCTGAAGCATCACTGTAGATGACGAATCCCTTTGAGCCAGATGGTATTATCAGAACAGGTGCTGAAATGAGTCTTCTTTTGAGTTCTTGAAAACTCTTCTCACATTCCTCGTTCCAACTGAATTTTGTATCTTTTCGAGTCAGTTAAGTTAAGGGAGTAGCGATTCGAGATAACCCTTCTACAAATCTCCGATAATAACCAGCTAAGCCGAGAAAGCTACGTACTTCGGTCACTGATTTAGGTTGCTCCCAGCTTTGAATAGCTTCAATCATTGCTGGGTCAACAGATATTCCATGACTTGATACCAAGTGCCCAAGGAATGCTACTTCCTCAAGCTAGAACTCGCATTTCTTCAACTTGGCATAAAGCTTATATTCACGAAGCTTTTGAAGTATCAGCCTCAAGTGTTGCTCATGATCTTCATGACTTTTGGAATAAATAAGGATGTCATCAATAAAGACGACCATAAAGTGATCCAAATATTCCTTGAATACTTTGTTCATCATATCTATGAAGGCAGCAGGAGCATTAGTCAATCCAAAAGACATGACTAGGAATTCATAATGCCCGTATCGAGTTCTGAAAGCCTTCTTTGGAATGTCATCGGTTTTAATCTTCAATTGGTGATATCCGGAACGAAGATCAATCTTTGAAAAAAATTTGGCATCTTGCAACTAGTCAAACAGGTAATTAATGCGAGGCAATGGATATCTATTTTTGATGGTGACATGGTTTAACTCCCAATAATCAATATAAAGTCGCATACTCCCATCTTTCTTCTTCACGAATAGAACAGGAGCACCCCAGGAGGCGTCTTAGGGCCGAATGAAACCAGATGTCTAACAATTCCTGCGGTTGGGTCTTTAACTCCACGAAGTTCAATAGAGCCATTCAATATGGGGCTTTGAAAATGGGTTTTGTCTGGGGAGTTCAAGGTCGATACAAAATTCAATTTCACGTTAAAGAGGTAGGCCGGAAGTTCTTGAGCGAATACATCGGAAAATTCATTAACAATAGAAATATCATTCAAAACTGACTTATTTTTGTTTAGATCCGTGACATGAGCTAAGAAAGCTTGACATCCATTTTTCAATAAACGAATAGCTTTATGGCTTGAGATGATAGTGATTGATTTTAATGGTTTGGTTGCTTGAATTCACATAATAGGTTGGTTAGGAATATGAAAGCTAATAACCTTACGAAAACAATTAATTTTTGCATGATGAGTAGTTAACCAATCAATCCCTAGAATTACGTCAAATGCAAGTATTTTCAATGAAATAAGATCGACAGGTAATGTGAGGGGCACTGGATTTGAACTAAACAAGACTTATAAGCGATGGATGTAATGAAGGTTTCTCCCAATGGAGTTTCAACGAGATAAGTCAAAGTATAATTTCTTGAGTCAAATTTAAGCGTTGGCGCAAGTAGGAGATAAAAAGGCCTGGGTAGAACCCAGTATCAAATAAATAAGGTATAAACTTCCTAGAGTTTATGATAAGCTTACATGTGATGAACTCATTGATTCCTTGCTTTACGGGAGGTCGTGATGACAAAGCGCTCTCCCTTACCTTCTTGGCTTTGACTTTTCTGGGACGTCCTTTGGTGCCTCCATCCTAGCTGAACTTGTCTTCGGTGAACGACAAAATCGGGCTAGGTGACTTTCTCTTCCTCAATTATAACATGCTTTGGACATCATCGCGCAGTTTGGATTGATGTGTCCCTCCCCTCCGCATTTGAAGCATATTATAGGTGGTCGTTCTCTTTCCTTAACAACGGGTGCTGGTGCTGACATCTTTCCATCATTGTTGAATCTCCTCTTCTTGAAATGTCCATTCTTATTATTTTGGCCATGATTACCACCGAAGTGGTTACCATTTCTGGCATGTTGATTCCCTCCATGCTTATTGTAATCGCTTCGATGACTGCTATCACTAGTATTATCATTTTGCCGGCTGCTCTCTTTTGGTTAGGTTGACTCATTATCGCGCTCCAATAATTGAGTCTTATTAACAACATTTGAATACAAACACTGTTTATGAGAGATAAGATATTGATGTATCTCGGGTTTTAAACCTCTTAGAAACATTCGCGTCATTCTCTCCTCATCATCAACCAAATGGGACGCAAACCGGGACAACTCGGCAAACTTGGCTTCGTACTACGACACAGTCATGTTGTTTTGCTCCAGCTTGATGAACTCTACCTCTTTCATGTGACGAATACTTTCGGGAAAGTACTTGTCGTTGAACAATTCTTGGAACTTCTCCCAAGTCATCTTCAGTGCAGCAGGTTGAGTACGTTTTATAGATTCCCACCAGTAATTTGCCTCTACACGCAACATGAAGGTGGCAAAGGGAACCTTTTGCTCCTCGGAGTATCCCAAGACATCAAATATCTTGCAAATATGCTTTATCCATGTCTCCGCCTTAAGTGGTTTTGGCTCTCCAAAAAACTCTGGTGGTCCCAGTTCCTTGAACTGCTTAGCGGTGACCGCCTGAGAGTTGCCAATGTTTCCACTGGCATTTTATACAGGAGCTTCTCTTGCCTGATGTTGCATGAATTGCATAAAGCCTCTAAACATTCCATCGTTCATCATCTGGTCAGTGTTGTTGTTTGCCCGAGGATTGTCGCCTTCTTGATGTACATTATCCTGATTATTGATCTATGGAGACTCAACGGTCTCCTATGCTCCATTACTAATCTCAACATTCTCGGATGCCATTTTCAAATACTGCCACAAAACAAGGGTTAATTAACATATCACATATTATCCCTATACTCTGACCGACCAATTAAATACCAAATAAATTTAGGTAGGCCATACTAGCGAAGGAATTCCCCGTCTCTCCCCTCCTAGTTCTTGTCTCACATCTCAGCTAGGGATCATATCCTTAAGCTTTGATACCAACTGTGACGCCCCCAAAATAGGTATAAATCACCTATCTTGAGTTGCCAAATACATGGTACAAAATTCAAATACAACTTAACTATACAACAGTCGTGTAAAATACGACAAAACATATGCTGTGAGTTTTAATACAAATATTGTCATCTAGACAATATCCACACTCAATTGAGTCCTCATTACATTTATTATTAAACTATTTAACAGAATAGTGAGGACTACTAATGTTATTATCTGGACCATCACTCTGTTCCCCGACTAGTCCCTGCTACGTTCTCATTTCTTGAAGAGAACAATGAAAGTAAAAGGGTGAGCTCAACTAGCCTAGTAAGAAATATTATGATTAAGATAATACAAGATAAATTATTGTTAGCCTTCAACAGTGTTAAACTGATACAATATAACAAACATCAAGTTTAACTGCAGCGGAACAAGGAATCCATTAAAAGAGTCAAGTAGAGAATAAAATCTACTATCTTTTATGATTTAAAAGGTTTTTCATCACTTTTATCATTTGGGACTCGACAATAATATAAAATCCACATCATCCCGCTTTTCTGACGAGGATATTCATTAGTATCACAACCACAAATTATCCATGCACTACGGGCCAAGGATATTCGTGTATTCATCAATGGTCATGATCATGCCAACAATCGTCCGATTAATGCACTACGGGCCAATGAGGACTTTACCACATCATTTATAACATTACGATCATGATTATCTTGAAAAATCCACAGTCATAATCATACCAAGCCCATCAATGCACAACAAGCCACATATGACTTTCAACATAATATAAGCATGAGGATGATGACAATGATATAAGAATCCAATAAAACAAGTTTAAGAATTAATTTATCTAGAAACCAATAACGTCCAAATTGTCAACATGATACTGCTTTGTAGAGTAAAATTCAAGAATGCTCAGAAGAATAGTTCCATGAAAGGATACTGGATGAAGCGCAAATATCAAGGATATTCCACTACTTTCATGGAGTGTAAAAGTCAAAACTTTAACCAACTGAGTATAATAAAAAATGGAATAACAAAAGAAATTACCAGGAATGTGATAGACCGCATAGACAATTTATTCCAATAGAATAATAAATAACGGAACCAGGTCATGCGTAAATGCACAGACATGATATTCAAATAGAATAATAAATAATGGAACCAGGTCAAGCAAAATTCGTACCGACAGAATCTTCCAACAGAATATTAAATAACGAAACCAGGTCATACGTAAACGCACAGACAGGATGTTCCAACAAAATAATAAAGAATGGAATAACAGAAGAATTTCGCCATGTATGTTGTACTTCGCATAGACAGGTTATTCCAACATAATGATAAAGAATGGAACAACAAAAGAATTTCACCAAGTATAGGGTAGACCGCGTATACAGGTTATTCTAACAAAATAAAAAAAATGGAATAATAGAAAATCTCTTCATGAATACGAAAGAAATAATACCCATTACCTTATAACAAACTGGATATAGGAGTAGTGAAGTAGTAGAATACTTTTCTTCTTTCTGTCTATAGTTTCTCTCTCTATAGTTTAAATTGAATTAAGTAAGAAATAATGAAGGAATGAGCTTATTTATATAGGAGAATGGATTGAATAGTAACTAATTCTGAATCGGTCCAGTTGGTTTACTATAAAATATTCTAATAAAATAAAATCTTTTAAATAAAATATAATATATTCTATTTATAATCTAATAAAATGAATAACTTTATAAAAGTATTCTGTTTTATATAAAAAGCTTTTATGTTTTATTACATTAATAATACTAATAAAACAAAACTTCATCATCATTATTATAATTCACTCTATTAATCGACCAGGTCGTTCCCAGGAAAGAGGGGGCTTTTCAATTAGGATTTCTCCCTATTGGCTCGCAATTAGGTGACCAAACCTCTCCTTGGCAAAACTTTGAGACATCATTAATATTGCAAATAATAATATTAATAACTTCGTCGTCTCAATTATTGATTTAATAATATATAAAATATCGACAATAATTGAATCAATTAACGTGAGATACTATGCATCAATTACTGAAGCAATAGTTGAACAAAACCGAGTGACTTCTCACGTAAGCATCAATAATCAATACCAGGTGCTACTATAAAACCACGCGTGTTCCTGTACTTTTAACACCGGGTGTTTCAATAGTTAATGATAAAACTTCCGTCGTTATTTTCATTAAATAATTTTTTTGTTTTCTCAATTCGATAATAATTCTGTTGTGCGATCCACCAATGATTGTGCCATCGTACGAATATTCCCTGTTAAAATGAATATTCCCCGACCAATCAAATATTATATAACAACTTGCATAGTTTGCAAAATTTATAACTATTACCCACAGCTATAACATTATATCAAATTCATTCTATAATATTCAAAAATGATAATTATAGAAAATTCATCTTTATTCATAAAAGTTGGGGTCTTACATTTATAAATTTACCTCTTTACATCGAACAAATCCTCGTTATTATTAATCAAGTTCAAATTGTTATATTAACGGTTATTAATCTTTCAAAGTATGATTCTGTTATACAATACTTATTCTATTGTATACCTCTTGAGTTTGTTATTTAATTTAAATATCAATTATTGTTAAAACTTGTAAGACTAGAGAACCCTTATTGATTCGACTAGTACATAGTTGATGAGCGTTATAAATTCTAGAACTGTTATTGAGCTTATCCAAACTAAAATTCCTTTGGTGCGGACTCCGATGTCAAACTGAGATGAACAACCCTTTAATAGGGGATTATTTACGCTTTAGCGTTAAGATATTGTGCACAGTATGGTACTAAGGGCTGATCCCCCTAAGTACGAGAAGAAGAGTCCATAGTCTTATGACTGTTAAAGGTTTCAAGTATAAACACTTGACAACCTAGGACATAGTTCAAGGTCTTATGACCCTCAGAAGTTCTTTTGATTCTTGTTATTCATTCTTGATTCAAAAGTTGAGTTTTCTTGTTACAGGAGTTTCTATTTCACTCGCATGTTATTATTTTATTGTTATATTATTATATTTATGGCCAGTCGTGCTCACTCTTGCGTAATAATAACATTACAGTTGAGAACAAAAGGTCCGACGAGCCTTCTACTAGCAAAGGCAAGGGCAAGATTAATAAGTGATAAAAACTTATTGTTTATGTGATTATGTATTTATGTTTCAGACTTATGTTAATGATGTATAAGACTATTATTTGTTTATATTTCTGCATTTGAGATTTAAGGTTAGCATGACCTGGGATTTATGTATTTAATTCAGATAATGTAACTCCTTAAGGAGATGATTTATTTCTATCTATTTATGCTTTCATTTATTACGAGTAGATAGACATATGATGTTTGTATAGTGAACAGCAAATCATGTGGGAATTGAAGTAACCGGATTTGGGGGTGTCACGGGTTGGTATCAAAGCTATAGGTTATGAACCTTAAGTGGGGGAACAACCTTAGGTAGTAGTCTTATAGGAGATTGAGAACATAGTCGTGGTAAACTCTTATCTAGTTCTAAGAAATGAATTCCTTAATTCATTGAAGATAATAAATGACTTTACGTGCTTATGTGATAAACTTATGTGCTCGCGAGTATTAATTAGTAATCTAAAACTTAAAACTGTGTTGTAAGGATGTCAGATGTTGGAGGATCTAGTCGAGCTGGGGAGGAGGAACCCCGAGTACCTACGGAGGAGGAGCCCCTAGACATTCATGTCGTCAGGGAGCCGTTAGTACAGAGAGAGCCATCTCCGTTGATTACTATTGTTAGTCAGGAGCATGAGCCTAGGTCTGATCCAGAGGAGGATCCTGAGGAAGAAGAGGAAGAAGATGAGTTCCCACCGAGCTCTATTAGTGCCGAGATGTACGACGCACTTTATGATCATAACATAGAGTTACGAGATACTGTGCAGGAGCTAAAGGAACGAACAGTTATTGTGAGATCCCAAATTTTATGAAATAAAAGTATTCAATTTTTCTATTTAGTAAATAGTTAAATTGATAAAAGTTTAAAGTTAAGGGTGATATATATAAATTTTTTAGAATACGCAAGTGGTTATCAAATACTCATTTCTGTCAGGGAATATTCATTTGGTCATGGAATATTCTTATTATTCATTGGAATATTAAATGCGGCGAAGCGTTGACCATTTGTGGGCCCATAATGAATAAGCGTCGGATGAAGAAAATGACAAGTTTGAGTTTTATAAATAATGGCGTAAATGTTACAAGTTAACAACTTTGGATTACACAGTGGTTAAATTACGATGTCTGGCGTGGTTGCACAAGATGTACACAACGATGTTACAGAGTATTTTTGAATTATTGATTCTTAAGTATGAAGGCACTACTCAATAATTATTACTGATAATTACTTATTCAAAGATTTTATTTTATTGATTCAATAATTGTTGCGTTGATATTTTATATTATTGTTGTTTCAATAATTGTCATTGCACAATATTTCCCATTATCAGATCAATAATTCATATTATTTGAATAATATTATTAGATAGCATTATTGGCAATGTCTAGAAAGTTACATCGAGGAGAGGTTTGGTCACCTAATTGCGGCGCCCGATGAGGAGAAATCCTTATCGAAGCCCCTCTTTCCGGGAGCGACTGGTTGTCATTATTGTGATTACATAATATTATTTGTGAATAATTAATTATTGATTTATATGATAAGGAAATATTTATTTTATGTAGACATAAATGATGGATAGAAAAATATTTATTTTATGTGGTTATAAATGAAGGAATTAGTGTTGAGGTGTTTTATCAGTATTTTGTCAGAATGGAGGCATTAAAAATCAAATCAGTGTTCTTAAAGCTCTATTGCATGAGTTATAATTTTAATTCAACCGTTGGATCGTTGTGATTTTTGGATATGTTATATATATATAAGTTGAGTATATGTCCACAAATTTTGAACCGTTAAAAATTAACGCATGATTTGTTATGAATTTTAAAAGGTGTTAAAAATCATCAGTTTATGGATTTCGGATATTTTCTGTCTGGAATTTGGGAAAACTTAAAGCTTCAAAGTTGTAGAGAATTCGATTTCGTGTCGAATGGACATAAAATTTGTATTTTTCTGATAAAAGGGCTATTTATTAAGAATTACTGAAGTTTTGGAAAATAAAATAATTTTTATTAAAATTATTAGTAGGACCCACTTTTGTTTATTTGGAAAGCATGTGCTAAATTTTGTTCAATGTTGGCTGCTCAGATTTTTTAGCAAGAGTGGGCGTAGACGAGGAAAAATTATATATATTATTTTATTAATTTAGTCTCCTTTGGCATTCTAGCATTTTCCTATAAATAGGCGCTTAAGTTAGAATTCAAAATCACACCAGAAACATAAGTTTTCTCTCTCTATATTATCGAGCGTATTTTTATGACTATTTAGATACTTTGAGAGTTGCTATTCAGTGCAAGTTTCCTTCGGCTTTACATCCGATATTTCAGTCAGAAATACTGCTCTTTTGAGGTGAGGAATTGTAAAGGTTATTATTTTTTTTAGTTTCGTAACTTTTTCGACCTTCAAAAATTCTAGAAAAATTTGAAATGATAATTTGATGAGTTTTCTACATTGTGTCCAAAAATGGTGATTTTTGGATGTATAGATTAGGAGTTATGAATTTTATGAGAAAAGACTATTTTAAAAGTAAACCCTTATAACTCCTTGTGGTTAACTCCAAAATTGGTGAAATTTTTATTGGGAGTACATGTATATAATAGCAGTATACTCTGTAAATTTCAGAATTTTTAGACAAAAGTACAATTTATGATAAATGTCTAAATATTCGGCAGTTTTGGCCATATGAAAAATAGTAAATGTGTAACGACCCCAAAATAGGTCTATTCCATCCAACCCATTCTGAGTCGCCAAATATATGGTACGGAAAACAACTACAACTTTATTACAATAATTGTCGTGCAAAATACAACAACACATATCTTTGTGAGTTTGGATACAAGTATATACCAACCTATAAAGACGTCACAATGATGACAACTTATATAAAGGTATAGTCAAAAACTGGTTTAGAAATTAGAATCTTTGGGAAGTGCTCAAGGAAACCTTCGTACATGGGAGGCCATGCTTTTAGGTTATGGTAGATATCATATGGCCACATAATTATCCTTGGTTGACCCAATAGACCCCAAAAAAAAACTAGAAGATTAGTATCATATTCTTCCGAATGGTGAGTCTTTTGTTGACATATCATTATCTCCACTGTCTCTAATTGGGTATTATACTCCAAACAAACACCAAGATTATATAGGTAGTGCTTGTAAATATACTCAGCAAGTGGATGTGCACAACCTTGTCTTATGATAACACGAGTTTGTATGTCATTAGACATCTTGTATGATAGTGGCAAAACATCCTTCCAAAGTTAAATTCACCTCACCCTCAACATCTATAGACCACCACTCTATTCCCTCGCTATCCCCCGCTCGACCCAGCTACACTTTTATTACCTGAAAAGAGTCAAATAGATTATAAAGTTTATTATCTTCTCCACGTTAAAAGTCCACCAACAATATTTTATCCCTGTAACATCAATCAACAGTTCCTTTCCACAATCATATGAATAACTCATATTCATAATTGTGATTCTAAATTCCTCTTCTCATCCGGAATGAAGATAATTTTATCACTGTCTTACACGAAACATCAAATATCATGGTTATACCAAATCACAGTTCTGCTTCATAATCATACTAATAAATTCATCTTTTGCACCACGGGCCAAAGATATTCATCAACAGTTCATCTTTACACTACTGAGCTAAAGATATTCAACAACAGTCATCTTTGCATTACGAGCGAAAGATATTCATCAATAATTCATCTTTTGCACTACAAAGCTAAAGATATTCAACAACGAGTCATCTTTGCATTACGAAGCAAGAGATATTCATCAATAATTCATCTTTTTGACTACAGCTAAGATATTCATCAACAAATCATCTTTTGCACTACGAGCGAAAGATATTCATATATCAAAGAAATACATAATCATTTCAGAAGTTATATAACAATAATTATAACCATGTTGATCAATTCACCTTTGCACTTAAGCTAAAAATATTCAATTGTAAATTCAATGGTCATGATAGTACCCCGTATTCGTACATAGTACCGTATACGTGCATAGTAACCTCGACACGAAAAGATAATGTTTCATAATAAAATTCATATCCATATTTATAACACCTTAATCCAAATGTTATAAATCACTTAGAAATCTCATAATCTAATATTATTAATATTACAATAATATTTTAATCATTTCTAAAACTTATAAATAATTTAATTAAATTGTTTACACTTTACTAATTAATGCATTTAATCATCATAAAATGCCAAACTCATAATATTTCATCACCAATAACCAAAACCCTCATCAAAAATCTGCATATACCTCATATATGATTCTCAAGCCAATAAATCATATTTTCCAATTTTCTTACTTCACATAACATATTTAATTCATTTACTCCTAACTAGAACATTTTCATGAAAAATACCAAATCAGTTCCAAAATTATTTATTTTCTGGGATTTAGAAGAATATAGTCCCATATTAAATATATATTTTTCTCATAATTTTTAAAATTTATTTACTATTTTTCACATGGCCAAAACCACCGAATATTTAAACATTTATCATAAATTGTACTTTTGTCCAAAGATTCTGAAATTAATACGGTATACTGATATTATATAGATGTACTTCCAATAAAAATTTCATCAATTTTGGAGTTAATCACAAGGAGTTATAAGTGGTTACTTTTAAAATAGCCTTTTCTCATAAAATCCATAACTCCTAATCTATACATCCAAAAATCGCCATTTTTGGACACAATATACAAAATTCATCAAAATATCATTTCAAATTTTTCCAGAATTTTTAAAGGTCCAGAAAAATACAAAACTGAAAAAATATAATCACCCTTAAAAATCCCTTACTATCCCTTACCTCAAAAAAGCGATCTTTGGAATGTGGGATATAACATATTTGAATCGAACTTGCACCAGTATAGCAATACTCAAAGTATACTCAAAATACTCACAAGAATACGCTCGATAATATAGAGAGAGAAAACTTCAGTTTCTGGTATGATTTTGAATTCTAACCTAAGCACCCTATTTATAAGAAAATGCTTAGAACACCAAAGTAGAAAATTTATTAAAATATTAATATATATATATATATATATATAAACTTCATGCACAACTTGGACAATCTGATCTCAGCACTTTTTCCATGCTAGTGGGCACACCTACCTTGTTAAAAACGTTTTTCTTTTAAAACAAATTTAAAACTTTTAAAAAATAATTATTTCGGAGCTTCGGAACTTCAATAATTCATAATAAATATCTCTTTTGTCCAAAAATTTGAATCTCGTAACTTTGTATAGGAAATTCAATTCTCTACAACTTTGCAGAAGAAAGTTTTTCCAAATTCCAAACATAAATTGACCGAAATCCACAAACGGACGATTTTACAAGCTATAATCAAATTTCAGTCAAGAAATGGGGTCCACCGACACACAAAACATGTGTTAATCATTTAATGCCACAAAAATACTCTTCCTTCTCATATACTCACATATCGCACATTCATTATAAAAATATCACTATTAATATATTATTAAAATAATATATTTAAATGAATTATTTTATCAGAAAAAGATAAAATATTAATTTTCAACAATTGTCACTTTAAAAATTTTCTCCATCTATATCCACATAAAATGAATATTTACCTTATCATATTAATCAATAATTATTTATTCACAAATAATATTACAGAATCACAATAATGACAACCAGGCAATTCCCAGGAAAGAAGGGGCTTTCCAATAAAGATTTCTCCTTACTGGCGCGTAATTAGGTGACCAAACCTTTCCTTAGACAGAACTTTCTAGACATTGCCAATAATATTTTCTAATAATATTATTCAGATAATATGAATTATTAGCTTCGATAATGGAAAATATTTGTGTAGTGACAATTATTAAAACAACAATAATATAAAATATCAACGCAAAGAATTATTTAATTAATAAAATAAAATATTGAGCGATAATTACCGTAACAATTATTGAGTAGTGCCTTCTTACGTAAGAGTCAATAATTCAAAAATATCTTGTAATACGATACAGGTATCTTCTTTGTGCAACAACGCGTATTACTTTACTTTACCCACTAGGTATTCCAACAAAGTTATTGTTAGCAATAATAATTACTGTTATTATTTATAAAAACTCCCTTTGTCGTTTTCTTCATCCGCGATTATTACATTATGGGGCCCACACAAGGTCGTTGTATCGTCGTCTTGATATTCTCGAGCAAAAAAAAGAATATTCCACAACCAAATATTCTATTCTCCGACAACAATAAATATTTTATAGCCACTTGCATATTTTGTAAAATATGCATATTTCACTCATAACTTTAAACTTTTATCAATTTAACCATTTACTAAATAATAATTAAAAAAAAATTGAATACTTTTATTTCATTAAAATTCGGGGTCTTACAAAATGAATTTTAAAAATTTCAAGAAAAATATATGTTCAATATGGGACTATATTCTGCTAAATCCCAGAAAAGAAAATTTGTTTGTACTGCTTTGGAATTTTTCATGAAAATGTACTAGCTATAAGTAAATGAATTAAATATGTTATGTGAAGTAACAAAATTGGAAAATAAGATTTTATGGCTTAGGAATCCTATATAAGGTATATGCAAATTTTTGATGAGGGTTTTGGTTATTGATGATGAAATCTTATGAGTTTGGCATTTTAGGATGATTAAATGCATTAATTAGTAAAGTGTAAACAATTAAAATAAATTGTTTATAAGTTTAAGAAATGATTAAAATATTATTATAATATTAATGATATTAGATTATGAGATTATCAAGTGATTGATAATATTTAAATATTATTGAACACTGGATAAATTGATGATAAATGTTTAATATTTATCCTTTATCTCATTTGATTGAATTTTTATATCATTGTCATCATCCTCATGCTTATATTGTGTTGAAAGTCATCTTTGGCCATAGTGCATAGATGGACTTGGTATGATTATGACCATGTATTATTCGGTATAATCATGACCGTAATGTTACAAATGATGTGGTAAAAGTCCTCATTGGCTTGTAGTGCATTGATGGACAGTTTTTGGTATGATCATGACCATGGGTTCTCTTCGCCCAAGGGTGCAAAGATGAATTATTTTATGGCGTGATCATGACCGTTGATGAAAATACGATTATCCTTAGTAGTGCATGGATAATTCATGGACATGATATTAATGAATATCCTTAGCCGTAGTGCATGGATAATTCAGTGATGTGGATTAATTATTGAGCTGAGTCTCAGCGATGAAATATTAATTCACAGATGTGATAATAATGAATATCCTAGGCCCGTAGAGCATGGATAATTCATGGATGTGATATTAACTAATATCCTTGGCCGGAGTGCAGGGGTGATTAGATGATGTGGATTATTTATTAAGCTGAGTCTCAGCGATAAAATATTGATAATAAACTTTTAATTCTTGGAAGATAATAGATATCACGCTCTACTTGACTCTTCTAAAATACAGTTGTATGTCTTTGGCCTGTAGTGCAAAGATGAAATGATAATGAATATCTTTGGCCCGTAGTGCAAAGTTGAATTTATTAGTATGATAATAAACTGGAATTGTGATTTGGTATAACCATGATCTTTGATGTTTTAGGTAAAGATAGGTAATGAAAATTATCTTCGCCCTGGGTGCGAAGAGGAATTTAGAATCACAATTATGATTATGAGTTATTCATATGATTGTGGAAAGGAACTGTTGATTGATGTTACAGGGATAAAACATTGTTGGTGAACTTTTAACGTGGAGAAGATAATAGACTTTATGGTCTATTTGACTCTTCTAATGGATTGCTCGTTCCACTAAAACTATGGTTAAAAAGTTTTATCATCTACCATATGTGCTAAACCTCTGATTTATCACTGATGAAAGATATTGATAATTTAATTATCTTTAGTCATGATATTCTTACTGGGCTAGTTGTGCTCACCCTTTTGCTTCACAATCCCTTTCAGGTAATAAGAGTGTAGCTGGGTCGAGCGGGGATAACAAGGAAATAGTGTGATGATCCGAGACTATCAAAATTTCTTAATACATTATAAAACGGCATGACATGCAATATATAATTGTATTGAGGACCTAAGATGTGTGTGTCGTATTTTATACGTCACTTAATAATTGATTTTAGTGAACAACAATAGGGTGATGAGAACCCGACCTTGAAAGCGTCAAAAGTGCACCGCATTAGAATGAGGAGAACATAAATCTTCTCGTGTTCCTTCTGGGACTTGACATATTTGCTACAGTACTTTATATGGCATTGTAATAATTTAAATATGAATATTGTCGTATTATATACGTAACAATATTTGTATTGAAACGCACAATATATATGAGAATTTTTGAGTTTGAATACTGTTTAGAAGACAATATTTGTATTAAAACTCACAACTCATGTTGTATATTTAAGTTGGTATTTGAATTTTGTACCATGTATCTGGCGACTCAAGATGGGTGATGTATACCTATTTTGGTGGCGTCACAGTTATTCAACAGCTTACCATCGAGTAGAGGGATAGGGAGATCATGTGAGGGACTTCGTAGACGTATTTCCAGATGATCTCCCAGGACTTCCGTCAGACAGAGAGGTTGAGTTTGTGATCGATTTAGCACCAGGAACAGCTCCAATATCGAAGGCATCGTATCAGATGGCTCTTGTAGAGATGATATAATTAATGGTACAATTGCTAGAGTTACTGGACAAGAAATACATTCAACCGAGCGTATCACCGTGGGGAGCGCCGATGTTATTTATAAAGAAGAAGGATGGGACGATGCGATTCTGCATCAACTATGGAGAATAAATAAGGTCGCGATTAAGAATAGGTACCCATTACCGAGGATCGACGACCTGTTTGATTAATTGAAAGGATCGACATACTTTTCAAAGATAGACTTGAGGAGTGGTTATCTTCAGTTGAAGGTGAGGCCAGAAGATGTTCCAAATACAACATTTAGGACTCGATATGGTCAGTACAAATTTTTGGTGATGTCATTCGGTCTAACAAATGCTCCCGCAACGTTTATGGACCTGATGAACAGGGTGTTTAAACCATTTTTGGATAAATTCGTGGTGGTGTTCATCGATGACATTTTGGTATACCCAAAACCAAGAAAGAGCACGTAGAGCATTTGAAAGTAACGTTAGAGGTGTTGAGAAGAGAGAAGTTGTACGCCAAATTTTTGAAATATGAATTCTGGATTGAAAGAGTATAATTTCTCGGACATGTGATTGATTATGACAGAATTTCTATAGATCCCTCCAAAGTCGAAGCTGTGATTAACTGGGAACAGCCGAAGACACCATCGGAAGTACGAAGTTTTCTTGGATTGGCAGGATATTATAAAAGATTCATTTAAGAATTTTCTAAGATTGCAACTCTGTTAATGAATTTAACTCAAAAAGCTGTGAAATTTGTTTGGACGGGGAAGTGTGAAGAAAGCTTTCAAGAATTAAAGAAGAGGTTGAGTACAGCACCTGTGTTATCTCTTCCAGATGATACGGGAAATTTTGTTGTTTATAGTGATGCGTCACATAAAGGACTTGGTTGTGTGCTTATGCAAAACGGCAGAGTCATTGCGTATGCGTCACGACAATTGAAGGATTATGAGAAGGGGTATCCGACCCATGACTTGGAGTTAGCTGCAGTGGTTTTTGCTTTGAAAATTTGGAGGCACTATCTCTATGGGGAGAAGTGTGAAATATATACGACCAAAAGAGTCTGAAATATATCTTTACACAAAAGGACCTGACTATGCGTCAAAGAAGGTGGTTAGAGTTAATTAAGGACTATGATTGTGAGATTTTATACCATCCAGGTAAAGCAAATGTGGTTGTCGATGCTTTAAGTAGAAAGTGTCGGGAGAAATTGACAATGTTGACCGCTCAGAAGGAGCTAATTTCAGCCATGGAGAAGTTGGAATTGGAAGTGAAGTATCCTATGGAAATTAATGAGAAGCTGTTTCAGATGCAATCTGGTACAACCCTACTGAATATAATTAAGGAGGCTCAACTTCAGGATGAAGAATGTAAAAAGGTGAAAAAGAAGATATCTGAAGGAACCGGACAAAAATTCAAATGGACAAGGAAGGAATACTAAGATTTGAGAGTAGAATTTGGGTACCGCCAGTACCAGAGATTAAGGAAGACATTTTGAGCTAGGCTCATAGCTCACGATATTTGATTCACCCTGGTAGTACCAAGATGTACCAAGATCTTAGACAACATTTCTGGTGGCCAAATTTGAAACGAGATATTGCAGAGTGTGTTGCCAAATGTCTGACATGTCAGAAAGTGAAAGCAGAACATCAGAGGTCGAGTGGGTTGCTACAACCGTTGGAGATCCCAGAATGGAAATGGGAACACATTACGATGGATTTTGTGGTTGGCCTTCCGATAAAATCCGCACACTTCCTTCCTATCAGAATCAAATTTAACTTAGACCAATTGGCAAAATTATATGTAAAAGAGATTCTTTCGAGACACGGAGTTCCAGTGTCAATTATTTCCGATAGGGATCCGCGCTTTACATTGAACTTCTGGAAACATCTACAGGAATGCATGGGTACACAGTTGCAAATGAGTACGACATATCATCCTCAGACAGATGGGCAGAGTGAAAGAACGATTCAGACATTAGAAGATATGTTAAGAGCTTGTATAATGGACTTTAAAGGAAATTGGGATGATCATCTATCGCTCGTAGAGTTCGGCTACAATAACAGTTACCACGCTAGTATTGGTATATCGCCTTATGAAGCGTTATACGACAGAAAGTGCAGAACTCCGTTATACTATGATAAAGTTGGCGAAAGACAATTACTAGGCCCAAAATTGGTACAGCAGACAATAGAAATAGTCAAAGTGATCTGAATAAGACTAGTAGCAGCTCAAGATAGGCAGAAGAAATACGTTGATCCACACCGTAAAAATGTTGAGTTTGAATCGGGTAGTTATGTGTTCTTAAAGGTCTCTCCCTGGAAGGGAAAGATCAGTTTCAGAAAGAAAGGGTAATTGAGCCCGAGGTTAATTGGACCCTTTGAAGTTTTGTGAAGAATGTGTGAAGTTGCCTATGAAGTAGCCTTACCTTCGGCTTTAGAACATATCCACAATATTTTCCATGTTTCTTTTTTACGACCCTACAAACCCGATTACAAACATGCGATTCAATATGAACCCTTGTCCTATGAAGAAGTTCATGTACAGATTGTTGACAAGAAAGAGCAAGTACTCAGAAATAAAGTAATACCTTCTGTTAAGGTAATCTGGAGAAACCAAAACCCTGAAGAAGCTACGTGGGAACTCGATGAGCATATGATTAACAATTACCCTCAGTTATTTACTTAAATTATGTGTAAGCGATTCTGGGGGCAGAATCTTTGTAAGGGAGGGAGAATGTAATGGGATGAATTGATTGAGTCGTGATTCTGAGGACAAAATCCTTTTAAGGGGGGAAAGATGTGACAAATGAGATTTTGTAATTTTATTTGAATAGTCATTGAATTAAATAAATAGTTTTTGATGATTTAATTATTGGGTTAAATAATTAATTAATGAAATTGTGGTAGATTAATTTAATTATGTGTTATATTTATTAAATTAATGTGGAAAATTTTATTATTCAAAGTATATTTTAAGAGAACTTATTGAATTAAATGAAATATTTAATAAGCATAATGTTATTTTAATTAATTTAATAATTAATTAGAGATTTAATAATTTGACATAATTAATAAATGAGAAATTTAGTTTTATGACTATGTGAATTAATGAGATATTATTATATTATATTTAAATTAAATTAAATAAGATATTCGATTTATTTTATAAATGGGTGTGACATTATTAAACTATAGTATAAGAGGTTTATCAAATTAAATGGGAATGAACCTTTTAAGGCTAGCCAAACGGAGCCCTATTGGGAGTTGGGCAGTTAACCACAAATTTGATTATCTGGCCACAACTGCGTTAGTTTTTATAAATTATATACGTCTTCTTGTTTTATTTTTCTAAGTCTGGCAAAGCAAATCACATAGAGAAATTGAGAATTTGTTGAGGAAATTTGTGAGTTGTGTGATTGAAGAAGTAATTGAGAAATGTTTCATCTCTACTAATCTATACTCTACACTCTGGGTAATCTCTTTAACCCAATTTCAATTCACGCTGTTTAAATTTTTATAAAAATGGCTTTCAAGTTTCTGTTAAAGTCTATGTAATTAATAATAGCAATAATTATGTGTGTATATATATATATATATATATATATATATATGATAATATGATATCATAATATGTTATGTATGCTATGAATTATTCTTTAACTTAAAATTTAACGGTAGATTATGTTGTCACATGTCAAAACGAAGAAATCAAACTTCAAATGGACAGATTTGGTGTTATAACGAAACTGTAGTGTCAATTTTTATGTTTTATCTTTAAAAACATTCAAATCACCAAGAACGTGAAATTACATAATGTGATTCTGGATATTGTATGTTATAACTTGCTAAAATCATGCTAGAAGGGTTTGGTAGTAGTTATATGTGTATTACAGTGTCTGGGTATGCTTGTGAATAAATTAATTGGGTGTTTTGGCCATGTTCTGCAATTTTTCGCGAATTGCGATTACGTTTTTTTAGTTCACCGTATGCAGTACCGATTGCGAACACAAGACCCATGCCGTAGCGTGAGCCCATACACAGTGACGCCATTGACCGAAAGCCGCAAGACCGAGAATAGGCTTGATGGTGGCGCCGCAGCGCCACTCTGCAGTTTGTTCAAGAATGAGCATTTTAGTGGTTTTATTTTAGGGACTATAATAGTAACCTAATCTAATGAACATAAAAATGTATTAGCCATATAATGAGATGTTAAAATAGGTTCTTATCATGTCAATAAGACATTTACATGTTGATTGAATTGTTGAATACGTAGTTAGCTTGTTGTTCGTATAGTGCAATATTATGTGAAAACAAGTATGGTAATTTGACTAAGTAAAGTCATAATCAGAGTTAGACAAAAAGAGTGAACTTGTGATGACTAGTTACGTTATAATTGACTAGTATTGTGAATGTAAATGGTATGTAGGATTAAATCAAGGAACATGTATAAATTAACGTGTAATCTACGCATGAGGGAAGTTTCCTAACCCTATTCGTTATCATTATATAAGTTTATAAATTTACCTCTTTACATCAAGCAAATCCTCGTTATTATTAATCAAGTTCAAATTGTTATATTAACGGTTATTAATCTTTCAAAGTATGATTCTGTTATACAATACTTATTCAATTGTATACCTTTTCAGTTTGTTATTCAATTTAAATATCAATTATTGTTGAACCTTGTAAGACTAGCGAACCCTTATTGATTCGACTAGTCCATAGTTGATTAGCGTTATAAATTCTAGAACTGTTATTGAGCTTATTCAAACCAAACTTCATTTGGTGCGGACTCCGATGTCAAACTAAGATGAACAACCCTTTAATAGGGGATTATTTACGCTTTAGCGTAAGATATTGTGCACAGTATGGTACTAAGGGTTGATCCCCCTAAGTACGAGAAGAAGAGTCCATAGTCTTATGACTGTTAAAGGGTTCAAGTATAAACACTTGACACCCTAGGACTTAGTTCAAGGTCTTATGACCCTCAGAAGTTTTTTTGATTCTTGTTATTCATTCTTGATTCAAAAGCCGAGTTTTCTTATTACAGGACTTACTAATTCACTCGCATGTTATTATTTTTTTGTTATATTATTATACTTGTGGGCAGTCGTGAAAGTAGTATGCACACAAGACAATCATGTTTTATGATAAAGCATATACTTTGTAACAATCTTATTCATTTATTAATAAAAAGTATTAATTTATTAAAGGCTTTTAATTATCTACATGATGCTGTTTTATAATATGTGATAAACCCATAGTTTTAAGCAATGCTTTTAGAATAATGATGATGCTCATTCTAATGAGATCTAAATTCTTAGAAAGCTTAAAACTAAAATAGTTCCCAATCGTTAGATTACTAAATTGGGGATTAGTGAATCCGGATAGATTGGTACATACGTTTCTTGCTCATTGGATGAGGATGATTGATCTCATGATCATTTGTGTGGAGACACTAAAGCAAGTATGTAGGTGCTTATTAGAGAATAAGTTCACTGAACGTGGCTCGCTAAGGAATACCTAATGGAGTTTTATTTGCTGTCAATAGGAATTCTGTAGTGATAGTAGTCTGAAGTAATCCTTGGACTTGAGATCATCATAGTATCTTGTGTATGATGAGTCATACTTTGACTTATTCCATAAGACCCTTAAGGTATATCAAAGGGTATGCTTGGGTATAATAAGTTGTACATGGAGATAATGTATGATCAATAAAGAATCTACCTTTTCTAATAAAAGAAGAGAAATGTCCTATGTGATTCGATAAATGACAACTCAGTAGTCCTTGGCCAAGGCATAATGAAATTAGAAATGAGTTTCTAATTTGCATTATTTGAAGTTGTGCATTTAAGGATCGAAATACATATAATTAAATAAAATAAGACTTGACAGTAATTCCATGTCTTATATTTAATTGGGACATTGTATGGTGGAAGGATTGAATTGTACGGTAACTATTTACTCAAAGGTTCTTTAATGATTAATGTTGAAATCTATATTATCTGGAAAGTCGTTGATCGCTAGGGAGGCTTATCCCTATTGTAGAATAAATATTATTTATTTAAATAAATTAATTATTTAATTTATTTATTTAAATAAGATTAGAATTGTTCTAATTGATTTATTCACAACCTAGGTTTAATATGGAGAACCTAAAGGGTCACACCATAAAAGGAAGAATAATTATTTAAGAAGTTAATGGCATAATCGTAATAATATATTTATGTATATTTAATTTAATCTATGGTGATAGAATAAATTAAATAGCTTAATATTTATTATTTAATATTTTAGAAATATTAAATATAAATTAATAAGAGGAGTCTTATTAATATTATTACAATTATTATTATTTTAATTTCTAAAAGAGTTTAGGAATTAATTTAATATAAGTACTCTCATTTATTCCTAATAAGATTAGGAGGTTAAATTAATTAAAAGAGTTTAATTAATTATCCCTAATAAGATTAGGGAGCTTAATTAATTAAATGAATTTAATTATTTAAATAAACCCAATTCCTTAATTGTTAAGGTGGGTTGCCCACATCTATAAATAAGAGGAGTCTTATTATGGGTGGTGGGAGTTGTTGACTTTTACAACGTAATAATTCCAATTTGTTGGAAGTACGCCCTTTTCTATCTGAGATAGAAAAACTAGGGTTTGAGCCAATACCCCTTCTTCTTGAAAATTCTTTTCCTTGGTGGATCACCTCTAGAAGCCAAACACTTGGGTGGCTTACATTGATCAAAGGAAGGAACCAAACCCGGTGGATTCAAGTTGAACGCGAAAAGGATTGGAGGTGAACTTGTACCTGAGGAAGCTCGGATCTTCAAGGGTATGTTTGTTCTTCATATCTTTTCGTTTAATTAATAATTGTGCATAAAGGGTGATCCGGGTATATGGTTTGTAAAATTTTTAAACTCTGATTTTTACTCGCTTCCGCTTATTTTGCAATTTGATTGCGTTCTTGAATATTACAAACCTCACAAGTCGTGCTCACTCTTGCGTAATAATAACATTGCAGTTAAGAACGAAAGGTCCGACGAGCCTTCTACTAGCAAAGGTAAGGGCAAGATTAACAGTTGATGAAGACTTATTGTTTATGTGATCATGTATTTATGTTTCAGACTTATGTTAATGATGTGTAAGACTATTATTTGTTTATATTTCTGCATTTGAGATTTAAGGTTAGCATGACCTGGGATTTATGTATTTAATTCAGATAATGTAACTCATTAAGGAGATGATTTATTTCTATCTATTTATGCTTTCATTTATTACAGGTAGATAGACATATGATGTTTGTATAGTGAACACCAAATTATGTAGGAATTGAAGTAACCGGATTTGGGGGTGTCACATCATGTACAAGACAACCCTCTTCCTCAACACAAAAAAGAAGAGGTCAATATGATTAATTGTAGCAGTGGACAAAGTTCCAATTATGTTGTTGAATCTACCCAAACTAGCAAGGATGGTGCTGACAAATGGGATTACGCACAGTTCCAAGTTCATGATCGAACAAAAGATTAAGGCTCTTTGTAAACAAGTATATCAATTGTCATAATTGGTAATCCATTAAAACTAAATCACACGCCAATTAGTCAGTCAGGAGCATGCTAGTCTACTTCCTTTTGTTGTGAATACTCCATCATTGCCTTCAAAAAGTGAAACACTGGAGGATAAAGTTGCAAAAAGAGCAAGTGCCAAAGCCTATCGAGATTTTGCCTACAAACAGGAATTTATATACCTTGGCCAACCTATGGAGGAGATATTTCAGATGCTGATCAATGAAGGAAGAATTACATCCCTTCTGCCTCTAATTAATCCCTGTTCTAGACGGTTCAATTCCAATGGAGTATGCTAATATCACTCCTATTCTCACGGTCATAGCACATAAGAATGTTGGGCACTCCGTCACCTCATTCAAAATTTAATTGACAGCGGTGTCCTGCAGATGGCAGACGATGACACATTGTTACTCGAGAGTGGGAACACATGTCCTACAAAATGTTAGGACGGCGTAGCAGTTATATCCGCTAAGGATGATTTGGTTGCCAGACCACCCACATTACAATCAATTCAAATCAAGGGTGTTGAGAATCCTTTGAAAGTGGTTGCACCAGATCCAATTCTCTTGCCATCTAGGCCACAATATCCTGTTGTCAGCTTGAAAAAAGTCTCATGGAATTATGGGCATGCTGAGGGATCTACATCACATACAACTGTTGTAGTATTGAAGGAGAGCCCACTGTATCTTATCCATCGGGTGATGAAGCCTACCATCAAATCAAATGGGAAAGTTCCCATGGAGAAAATTGAAGAGTTCCTTCGTACCATGGGCCACAACGAAGCCAAGGTGGTTTTATGCTTAAGAGAAGCTCCACAATAAATTTCCATACTGGACTTGGTTTTCTCTTCCGAAGATCACAAGAAGATCTTTCTAAGGGTCTTGGAAGAAACCCATTTACCAAAATTAGTGGATGTGGAAAAATTCCAACATCTAGTTGATCACATTTTTAACAATAATGTGATATCTTTCATTAATGACGACATACCCGCTGAAGGGACTGGTCATTGCAAGCCGATGAACATAGCAGTTTTGTCCTTCGGATACATGGTGGGAGGAGTCTTGATAGATGGAGGTTCATCTTTAAATATTTGTCCTTATACTTCCTTGGAGAAGATGAATATCAACCCTAAGAGGATAAAAACCAGCCATAAAGTTATCAAAGTTTTTGATGGGTCCCGATGAAACGCCGTTGGAGAGATTGAACTACCAGTGGAGATTGGTCCACATACATTCAATGTATCCTTTCACGTGCTCAGAATAGCCTCATGATACAACCTGCTTTTGGGAAGACCATGGATTTATATGGCTGGAGCCATCCCTTCCACCCTTCACCAATAACTCAAGTATATTATCAACAATAGCCTAGTCACTGTTAATGTTAAACTAGAATGTCCTGAACAAGGTGACATACCACTCATCAGCTTCAAAACAGAAGTTGAGCCGGTTAGCTTCCATGCCCTAGAGGTGAGCAACACTCATTACCATCCCATTGGGGCACCACCTCTCACACCCAAGATTTATTCCAGGGTAATGTCGCCCACTCAAGAGATGATGTCATTGGGTCATTAACCTGGACAAGGGTTGGGCAAAGATCATTAGGGCATTAAGCACCCGATTCAAGTTCCCAGTCAAACAGGGACAGCTGGATTAGGCTATTCTGCTCGCTCCAGTCACATGAATCCTCACAAGCACAAACAGATTCCTTCATCTTTAGCCATATGGTGATTATCTCCACCTACCCTGTAATACCCGAGAATTTCCGCGTATTATTAAATAAATATATTAATGGAAATGAATATTTATTTGAATATGAATGTTTTCGTGTTATGAAATGAGATAACTCAATTATATTAAATAACTGAATAATTGAGGATATGTGTAGTTTTGTGATGAACTCATTGAAGCCTGGTGTGGCATGGTGACGGAAAATATTAACAGTAATATTAATTAATAAAGGAATATTAAAGTAAACAATTAAGTAATATTAATTGTTAATTGTGGTTGTAGTATATTTAGGGATTGTTAATTGATGTTAATAAGGGTTAATTAATTGTTATATTATTTAATTGATAATGGTTGTGGTAGAATATTGTCTAATTAATAATGGTAGTTAATTAATACTATATGATTATTATTGTTAGCAAATGTAATACTGAATTAATTACTATATATACTGATCATCAATGAATAGAATGGTATGATTTATTGAATTTATGAAGACATGTGATATTATATAATTCTTGCAATTAATAAGAAGATGTGGTGTGACATATTAGTAAGGCTATGTAATATATATAAACTATATAATAAAGTCTAAGGAATTACAAGTTACACAAACAATTATTTATGTGACAATAAGTATGTATGGAAACATTAAAAGATGTACTCTGTCAAAGAATTTCAAATTATTTCAATAAGTGTGTATAACTGGGATAATAAGTGTGTATATCTGGGATAATTAAATGGAGTCCATGCATATAATAATTAAACCGGACTAATGTACATGGATTATATGATGTGAGTACATAAATAATCCCTAACTCTCCATTGTATAGTAACATTAACACATTAAAATTACATTTTGAGAATTTAAGAGAACAAAGTAGGCTTTATAAACACAATTGCTGAGATTTAATACCAGTATTCCATATTCAGTGTCCAAACCGTACTCAAATAGTAGCCTATATCCTCCTTGCGTGAAATCAGTTGCTACAACTCCATGGTTATGATGGCTACAAGTTTGAGCAGTTGGCCAACTCTTCTTTATCCCACATTTCTTCTCAATTTCTGTTGGATCAAACCATGGTGTAATGCCATGAACTGGACACTCTATTCTCTATATATAGCACCATTCCTTCTCCATTCTCTGATTGCTTGAATTGTCTATAAAGTGTGAATTGAGGGTGTGAGTTGCTGAGCTTTGTAGAGGTATAATCATAGTTATAGAGAGTTCAATTTAATCATCAAAGAGGTATAATCCCTAATTTTGTTCTTAGTTTGAGTTTTTTTCTAAATTCATGCAATTGTATGAAATCTTTGTTAATTGATGTAGAATAGCATGCCATTGTGTTATTTGAGTTGGTACACATGTTTTGGAACATGGTAGCTGGTCTGGTTGTAGGTTTTGCATCTCATGTGTTGAGGCTCTGTAGAAGCAGAGCCATTTTTTTCAGTCTGCTCGAAGTGGCGCGGCCGCGCCACTTCTATAGGCTAATACCACATGGTCCGGCGTGGTGCTTATCTTAGATAATGATTTGAGGTTTCTGATTTGTTTTGAGCATGCAATGATAGTTAGGTTAATCATATAAATAATCCTAGAATTTGGCTAGATATTGTTTTGAATATAACACATTGTTTTAGCTTGATTTAAGTTAAGTTTTCAAGAAAACTTCAAGATTTGGAAAACTAGAAATCATGAACTTGAAGTAATACACATTCTTATCTTGCAAGCATGTTAGTATGGTTTTGAAACACGTGTCCGACATTCTAACTTAAGTATATGGATTTCATAGTGAAGCATGATCATGTTGGATTTAGTAGTAAACTTTGCTAATGAAAATGCAAACTTTGAATGTGAATGTTAATGTGCTACTTTGAAAGTTAGAATCTGATGATTATGAACATGTTAGATGATACCCTTAGATGCACTCATGTATCATAAATGTATATATACCATGCTTAGGAATCGTAATTCAAGGAAAGCATAAACGAAGCATTTTTAAAACAAAATAATGTTAAATACACATGTGATATGAATACTCACAAGCATGTCTAATATGAGTTATATGACTACTTTATATGTTTAAAAATTAAGCATGTGGACTTTGTGATTTTATAACCGTAAATGGCCTTAATTTTTTGAGATGACCAACTTAGAACTGTATTATGCAAGACGGGATCTAGATTACACTAAAAAAGTGCGAAAGGACCCTTAACATGTTAATATGTGTTATGTATGTAAGGATGTGCAAGCTAGGCCAAGCAAATAGTTGCTCAGTCCTCGTTTGAACTAGAAGCCGCGCGGCCGCGCCATTCTTTAAACTTGGAAAGTAACTTCTATGATTTCTGAAGTATGTAGCATGCTAGTATAACGTCATTACGATTATGTCTGTTCATGACACACTAACAAAGGCAACCCTTTGATTGGTGCAGAAATCTTGAAAACTGAGTTAGACAACCCTTTTGGTAAGGGGAGTGTATGTCGTTGGAAACCCCAACACATGAATGAATATTATTATGGTGTTATGCATAACGTAAAGTATTGTAGACTAATCATCTATAGTACTTGATATTTTTTGGTTATCAGTTTAATATTGGTAACTCTAGTGGAAGTTCAATGGTACTTAGTGACTGCTCAGTATAAATTGCTTATCCAGTTGGATACATTGTTAGTCATTGAATTCATATATATCTGTTGATTTATATAGAATTGTTGTTCTCATTCCAAGAATTGTTGATATTCCTTATCCATGATGTTATTCTGACACTTTGAACTATCCTAGAAATGACACTTTGATATTTCAAACCTTGTGATATTATATCCTACACCCTTGTTATATATTACTTGTTGGGCAATTTGTGCTCATCCTTGCTTATTTAAAAACTTTCAGTTAAGGAGGAACAGGGAGGTGTCTCTTGAACAGACAATGGCAAGGCTACCGACTAGCTTGTTCCTTTATGTTTAAAAACTATTATGTTATGTTAAGACTATTTGCAGACTATGTTTAAACTTAAGTAGGATTATGTAATAGGTCTATATTCGATACTATTAAGTAATCTATTAAGTACTGTAGGTTGCGAGACTTGGGAGAATAATTATAATAAATCATTGTACATTATTCTAATTTAGATTTTCTATTGTGAATGTATGATTTTAGTTATTATGGTAATATTTTGAGCATGTGATGAACCGAATTCAAGTGACCAAGTGGAGGTCCAAATTTGGGGGCGTCACATGTTGGTATCAAAGCTATAATTATGAACCTTAGGAGCGAGTGTCCTTACATTTTAACTTAGGAGAACTTAGAAGTTAGGAAGGAGATGAAACTCATGTGGAGTTTTCCTTGATAGACTTCGTGTGTTATGAAATGTAATTTCACTTTATACAATGAACTTATATTTATTTAACATTCTGATGGAGTTGTGGTTTGTCTTGTCTTATGTTGGTGATTATAGGATGACTGACATGGGAAGACCTAGCCGAGTAGTAGAGGAGGAGCCGCGTGATATCCACATAGTATTTGAGACACCCTTGATAGCAGAGCCTATTTCAGTAGTGGCCCCTATTGATGATGATGATGAGGAAGAAGTGGAGTCTGATCCGGAGGAGGAGCCCAAGCCTATGATGGACTCCAACAAGGCTACTTTTGAGGATCAGATGTTAGGAGAGTATGAGGAGCAGATATTAGAGTTGGGATGTAGAGTGGAGGAACTAGAGGCTGAGGCTAGGGAGAGGGAGTCTGCGTTCTAGAAGTTGAGGGACGAGGACCATCGGAGGCAACTAGTGATGCAGAAGATGGAGGTGGAAATTGCTCACCGTAAGAAGGCAGGGATCCAGGTAGGAGCTTTGTTTCACCGAGCGGTGGTTAGGAATGTAGATAAGGCAAGAAAGCTGGTGGAATTAGAACAAAAGGTTTTGAGTGAGAGGACGGAGAAGGAGGCTCTCCGAACTCAGTTAGAGATAGAGGTGATGAATAGGATTCACTTCGAGGAGAAGTGGGAGGAAGCCTGTGACGCCCCCAAAACAAGTATACATCACCCATCTTTAGTTGCCAAATATATGGTACAAGAATCGAATACAACTTAATTATACAGCTGTCGTGTAAAATACGATAAAACATAAACTGAGAGTTTAATCAAGAATATTGCCTTCCAGACAATATCCACTCTTAATGGAGTCCTCATAGACATTATACAAACTCAAATTCAGTCCTCGTTACATTTATTATCACACTATTTAACAGAATAGTGAGGACTACTAATGACACTATCTCGGACCGTCACTCCGTTTCTCGACTCGTCCCAGCTATATTCTCATTTCCTGAAGAGAACAGTGAAAGAAAGGGTGAGCTCAACTAGCCCAGTAAGAAATATTATGACTAAGCTAATGCAGAATAAATTATCATTAGTCTTCAACAATGTTAAACTGATAAAATACAATAAACATCAAGTTTAACTGTAACAGAATAATCAAACCATTAGAAGAGTCAAATTGAGCATGATATCTTCTATCTTTTATGATTTAAAATGTTTTCATCAATTTTTATCGCTGAGACGCAGCTTAATAAATAAACCACATCATCGAATCATCCCTGCACTATGGGCCAAGGATATTCATTAAATCATCAATGGTCATTACTATACCGAATAATCCCAGGTCATAATCATACCAAAAACTGTCCATCAATGCACTACAGGCCACTGAGGATTTTTACCACATTATTCATCACATTATGGTCCTGATTACACTGAATAATCCCTGGTCATAATCACACCAAGTCCATCTATGCACGTAAGCCAAAGATGATTTTTATCACAATATAAGCATGAGAATGATGATAATGATATAAGCATTAATCAAACGAAAACAAGGATAAATATTAAAGACTTTAAATTTATCCAAATATTATCAACCACTTAATAAACTCGTAATCTAATATTGTTAATATTATAACAATATTTTAATCACTTCTTAAACTTATAACATAATTTATTTCAATTGTTTACACTTTACCAAATAATGCATTTAATCATTCAAACAAATGTCATACTCATAAGATTTCATCACCAATGATTAAATCCCTCATCAAAAATCTGCATATACCTTATATAAGATTTTCAAGCCATAAAATCCTATTTTTCAACTTTGTTACCTCACATAACATATTTAACTCATATGTTCGTAACTAAACCATTTTCATGAAAAATACCAAATTTATCCCAAAAATATTTCTTTTCTGGAATTTAGCAGAATATAGTCCCATAATGAACATACATTTTTCTCGGAATTTTTAAAATTTATTTACTATTTTTCAAAAATCAATTTCTAATTAATTCCTTAAGAAATTAGCTACCTCAAGTTTAACTCCATAAATTCCCAATTCATGGCAGGATCTTACACATGTTAACGTGAGCTTCCAGTTTAAATTTCATGGTCATCGTAGTTATAGAACTCCGGTTATAGAATTTTTCGTCGAAAAAACCTAAATATTGAAATAGTCATAACTTGCTCATTTTAAGTCGGAATGAGCTCATTTTTGGACAGGAGCTACTTTATACCATATATTTCCATGTCCCAAAAGGTAGAAATTTTTCTCACAAATTAAGTGGCCAAAAAATCCCTTTTAAAAATCTGGGTAGTAGCTTTTTCAAAATTGGCAGTTTTTGACTCATTCGCTAAAATCAGTCCACACGAAAATCTACAATACCTTTTCCAGTGATTCCACTTGGATAAGTTAGAAAACTCATAGATCTAACTCTATAACTGGACCACACTCAAAAATTCGAAATATAATAAGAGATATGGTCAATTGAATTTCATGTTCCATTTTCACCAAAATCTGATTTTGAACCCTTTGTGATTTCTAAGAAACTTTCTTGTTTTCACATAATAACCAACATAACTCATCATGACAATGACATAATAATTCAATAAAACAAGTTCAAGATTAATTTTAAAGATTTATAAGTTAATTTATCCTGAACTCAATAATGTCCAAATTGTCAACATGATACTGCTTTGTAGAGTAAAATTCAGGAATGCTCAGAAGAATATTTCCATGAAAAGATACTGGATGAAGCGGAAATATCCAGGATATTCTACTAATTTCATGGAGTATAGAAGTTAAAACTTTAACCAACGTAGTATAATAGAATATAGGAAACTGCAAATGGATTTTCACCCGCCATGCGGTAATCCACGTATACAGATCATTTCCACAATTTAATAAGGAATGAATACAAAGGATCATTCACCATGCATGTGGTAATCCACATAGACAGGTTATCAAACATAATAATAAAGAATAGAATAACATAAGGATTCACCATGCGTGCGATAGACTGCACAGACAAGTTATTCCTAACAGAAAAATAAATAATGGAACCAGGTCATACACAAACGTACTGACAGGATATTCCGACAGAATAATAAATAATGGAACCAGGTCCGGCGTAAACGCACAGACAGGATATTCCGACAAAATAATAAATGATGGAACCGGTCCCAAAATAAAGCGCATACATGCGAGGATATTACGACGAATAATAAAGAGCGGAATAATAGAAGAACTTCACCATGTATGTGGTGCTTCGCATAAACAGGTTATTCCAATATAATAATGAAGAATGGAAGAACAAAAGAATTTCACCATGTATGCGGTACTTCGCGTATACAGGTTATTCCAACAGAATAATAAGGAATGGAATAACAATAGCTCTCTTCATGAATACGAAAGAAATAATACCCCTTACGTTAAAAAGAAACTAGATACTGGAGTAGAGAGATAACAAACTTCTCTTCTTCTTTCTCTCTATAATTTCTCTCTATAATAATTGCTCTATAGCTTTAGTGAATTGGTGAGAAATGAAGGAAGAATGAGCTTCTATTTATAGCAAAATATAGTTTCGATAATTGCACGTTTTGGGGCTTGAAATATTACAGTATAATACCTTCCTCTTTTTCTTCCTTTTTAATAGTAATATTGTGATTCAATAGTAAATCATGTGAACAAATAGTTCTAAACATGTGAATATACGAATTACAGTATAGTACCTCCATCTATACCTCCATTATTAACTTAGTCATGCAAGTATTATCAATCTTGCACCAACTCCCCTAATAGTAACAAGAATATGAATCAATAGTACACACATGTGAACAAATAATTATATAAGCATGTGAATTAGTAGCAATTAATTGCTCATTTATCCTATTAATTACCCGATTTATCAATATAACCCCCAGACATCAATTATCATCGGGATAGATGTCGATTTCCACTAACACTAATAATCCCAACATAATGGAACTATCAAATTCATCTTTAATCAACATGGACTTATTCATCATTAATATTATAACTCATAATATTTAACAACTAGGTCGTTCTCAGGAAAGAGGGGGCTTTCCAATAAAGATTTCTCCCTATTGGCGCGCAATTAGGTGACCAAACCTCTCCTTAACAGAACTTCTAGACATTGTAAATATTGCAATTTAATAATATGAACAACTTTTTCGTCTCAATTATTGATTTAATAATATATCATATTATGCAGATGATACTGTGACAACAATTGAATCAATAATATGAGAGATATGATGCAGCAATTACTGTAGCAATAATTGAGTATAACTAAGTAACTTCTCATGTAAGCATCAATAATCAATACCGTGTGCTACTATGCAACCACGCGTATTACTGTACTTTTATTACCGGGTAGTTCAACAGTTTTAACGGTAACACTTTCGCCGTTATTTTATAAAAAGATAATTCTGTCGTTTTCTTACTATGACAATACTTCTGTTGTGGGTTCACCAATGATTGTGTCGTCGTACGGATATTACCGACAAAAACAATATTCCCCGACCAAACGAATATTTTATAACAACTTGCATAGTTTCCAAAATTTATAAATATTACCCACAACTATAACATTATATCAAATCTACACCATAATTTGAAAAAAATATTTCGAGAAATTTAAATCTTTATTCATAAAATTTGGGGTCTCACAAAGCCAATGATAGGGCAGGTGATCTAGAGGATGAGGTGTAATGCAAGATGAGGAAGATGAACAAGATGGGCTATGCTCTACGCACGACCATGGAGAGATTGATCGATGGGGTTTATCATTACCCAGCTGAGCAAGGACAGACCCGGCATACCATAATTCGGGAGATGGCGGTACACATCACACAGATGGAATATCAGAGCGCCGTAGAGCGTGGAATGTTAGATTGAGTTTAGAGGGAAAAGCTCAGTAGTGTAGTAGTTTATTTATGTGTTGTAATATGTTGTTGTAATCTCAATCTTTTGTGTAAGATGTGAGATAGTGGTAAACCCCCAAACTTTTTAAAAGTGTTAGGGGGGTAGTAAGTTAGTATGCCCCGTCTTTTATGATAGTAAGGGATATGTGTTATCATTTATAGCAGTATGCTAGAAAAGAACATGTAATGTAACCCATTGGCATATGAATATAAATGATCTTATTTTAGAAACGTGTTATAAACTTGTAGTTCTTTTCTATTGAGAAATACCTAAGAATTATAACTAGATAATAAAATGAAAATTTTGTGATACAGATCATGGCACCAAGACGTAGAATAACTGTCCAAGAAGAGTTAGTTAATGATGAGAGAGGACCAGTAGATCCGATACAACGATTGGTAGATTTATTGGAAGAAGCTCTGAGGGGAAGAAACGAAACCATGCCCCCCATTCCCCAAGCTGTCCCAGTAACAACCTTCAAAGACTTTAAGAGTGTAGGACCCCCAGAGTTCGCGGGAACCACTGACCCGATAGTTGCGCAAACCTGGATCAAGGAGATCGAGAAGGCCTTCACTATAGCTCGCGTGAGTGAAAACCAAAAGACAGTATTTTCCATATACATGATGAGGGGTGAGGCAAACTATTGGTGGGAAACTAACCAGCAGAGAGTGAGGGAAGGAACGATCACATGGGAGAGGTTTACGACGCTATTTTTCCAGAATTATTTTCCGAAGGGTATGAAAGAGTAGGATGGAAGTAAAATTCCTAGAGTTAAAACAAGGTGATATGACGGTGGTGCAATACGCAGCTAAGTTCAATGAACTAGTGCGATTTGCAGAGCACCAAGTTGTAGATGTGGAAAGGAGGGCGATACATTTTGAGCAAGGGTTGAAATCGTGGTTGTATAATAAGGTATCAGTCTTCCAAATTGATTCCTTTACAACATTATTAGAGAAGGCAATCATTGCGGAGGGTGGCAGTGAGGCCTTGAGTCTATATCATAAGGAGAAGAAGAATAAGAACGCTGGTAGTTAGCATCGTGGAGGGAGCAGCAGCGGATGAAGTAACTCCGAAAAAAGGAAATGGGAAAACAATAACAACAACAGAAACAATAACCAAGGTGGGAGTCACTAGGGAAACTTCAAGAAGAGGACCGAAGCTTGCAACAAATGTGGAAGAAGTCATCGGGGAGAATTCTAGAAGAGGAAAAACACCTGCTATAATTGCAGCCAAGAGGGGCACATATCACCAAATTGCCCAAAGCCGAAGAAGATCAGAGGATATTTTGCTTGTGGATCGAAAGAGCACCAGATAAATGATTGCCCGAAGAAAGGAAGCAGTGGAGCTGGCGGAAGCCAGGGAGGAGGAAGTAAGTTAATGATTGGTGGACCTGCGCAACCTAACCGATCGACCGCTCGAACCTTTAACATGACCGTCTAAGATGCTGTACCTTCAAAGGACGTGGTGTCAGGTATAATCCCAATCAATAATATAAATGCTTATGTATTATTTGATTCGGGCGCCACCTATTTGTTTGTATCCGAAGAATTTGCTAATAAACTTAGTACACCCCGAGAACGTTTAGAAGATCCTTTGAACATAGAAGTTGCGAATAAGGAAATAATCCCTTTAGAATACGTCTATCGAAATTGTTGTTCAAACATTAGAGAACATGAACTGAGCGTAGACTTGATATTCCTTTTAGATTAGGAGAATTCGACGTAATACTAGGGATGGATTGGTTATATAACCATGAAGCAGTAATTGACTGTCAGAACAAATGTGTGAACCTTCAGACTCTGAGTAAGTCTAAGGTAGTGTTTTATGGTAGCTCATCGCTTAAGCAATAGTGTTGCGTTACGATGATGCAGGCTAAGAAATTGTTAAAGAAAGGATGTGTAGGTTATTTAGCTTACGTTGTGGATACTTAAAAAAAGGTAGTAGAGATTAAATATATACCCGTAGTAAGTGAATTTCAGGATGTGTTTTCAAACGATCTGCCTGGCCTTCCGCCAGACAGAGAAATTGAATTCATAATAGACCTAGCACCGGGAACGACACCAATTTCGAAAGCCCCATATCGCATAGCGCTAGTAGAAATAAAGGAATTCATGATACAACTTCAAGATTTATTGGATAGAGGTTACATTCGACCGAGCGTGTCTCCTTGGGGAGCACCAGTGTTATTCATTAAGAGAAAGGACGGATTGATGAGGCTTTGTATCGATTATCGAGAATTGAATAGAGTAACGATCAAGACCAGATATCCGCTACCGAGGATAGACGACTTATTCGATCAATTGAAGGGAGTGAAGTGTTTCTCGACGATCGACCCGCGGACGGGATATCACCAACTGAAAGTGCAGGATGAGGACATACCAAAGATTGCGTTTAGAACCCGTTATGGACATTACGAGTTTTTGGTAATGTTATTCGGTTTAACTAATGCTCCGACAACATTCATGGACTTGATGAATTGAGTTTTCAAGCCATATTTGGATAAATTCGTAGTAGTTTTCATCGACGATATTTTAATTTACTCAAAGACGGAGGAAGAACACACCGAACGTCTGAAGATTATTTTGGAGGCACTACGAAAGGAGAAGATGTATGCAAAGTTTTCTAAGTGCACATTCTGGATGTAGAAGGTTTAATTCTTAGGCCATGTGGTGGATTAGAATGGAATCTTAGTAGACCCCGAAGAGGTTGAAGCGGTAAATTATTGTGAACAACTGAGAACTCCGACAGAGGTGAGAAGTTTCTTAGGGTTAGCTGGGTACTATCGAAGATTTATCCAGGATTTTTCTAAGATAGTGACTCCGTTAACTAATTTGACGAGGAAGACGGTGAAATTTGTATGGACTGACAAATGCGAAAAGAGTTTTCAAGAGTTGAAGAAGAGATTAAGCGAGGCCCCTGTATTATCATTACCAGATGATACGGGAGGATTTGTGGTGTACAGTGATGCGTCGCAGAGAGGACTTTGTTGTGTGCTTATGTAACACCACAAAGTCATTGCGTATACATCACGACAATTGAAGGATTACAAAAAATGATACCCTACTCATGACTTAGAGTTAGCGGCAGTAGCTTTTATGTTAAAGATATGGAGACATTATTTGTACGGGGAGAAATGTGATATATACACGGACCACAAAACTTTGAAATATATCTTCACACAGAAGGAGTTGAATATGCGTCAGAGAAGGTGGTTAGAATTAGTCATAGATTATGACTGTGAGATTCTTTATCACCCGTGGAAGGAAAACGTAGTTGCCGACGCTCTGAGCACGAAAGGAAGGGATAAATTATTTCAACTGACAACTCAGGAGGAGTAAATAAGAGATATTGAGAAATTGGAAATAGAAGTAAAGGGACCTGAGAGGTCTGAAGAGAAGCTATTTGTAATGGAAGCTTGTCCGACATTGTTGGATAGAGTAAAGGAAGCACAGGAGAAAGATGGAAAATATGAGAAAATCAGGAAAAGGATCACGAAAAATGAGGTAGAAAAATTTAGAATTGATAAAGACGGTATCCTACGATTTGAAGGGAGAGTGTGGGTACCGGCAGTGGCCAAGTTATGAGAGGCAATTTTTCACGAGGCACACAATGCGACATATTATGTTCATTCGGGAGGCACAAAGATGTACCGGGACTTGAAGCAACATTTTTTGTGGCCAAATTTAAAATGAGAAATTACGGAGTACGTTAGTATATGTTGTGACACCCCTAAATCCAGGTACTTCATTTCCACAAGATTTGGTGCTCACTTATCAAAAATATTACATCTAACTACCCATCAATAAAGGATAAAGACATAATTTAAATAACTTAAACAATAATCTTTCCCGTTAAAGGGTTACATCATCATCTTAAAATAAATCCCAGGTAATCTAACCTTAAAATTATTACATCAGTTTGCGGAATAAAATAAAACAAGTCTTTAACATAATTCATTAAAATAAAATTCTCATAAGTCTTCATCATTTGGACTTCTTACCCTTGCCTTTGCTAGTCGACGGCTCATCAACTTTCTCCACTTTAGCTACAGTGTTAATTGCATGAGAGAGCAAACAAATGCTCACTGATATAGAAAGTAGCAATGATGGTAACATGAGAGTTGTGAGACCCCAAATTTTAAGAATAAAGATTTAAATTTCTCGAAATATTTTTTTGAATATTATGGTGTGGATTTGATATAATGTTATAGTTGTGGGTAGAATTTATAAATTTTGCAAAGTATGCAAGTTGTTATAAAATATTCATTTGGTCAGGGAATATTCTTTTATCGAGAATATCCGTACGACGACACAATCATTGGTGAACCCACAACGGAAGTATTGTCGTAGTAAGAAAAATGACAAAATTATCATTTTATAAAAATAACGGCGGAAGTGTTACCGTTAAAACTGTTGAACTACTCGGTAGTAAAAATACAGTAATACGCGTGGTTGCATAGTAGCATGTGGTATTGGATATTGATGCTTACGTGAGAAGTCACTCAGTTATACTCAATTATTGCTATAGTATTTGTTGCATCATATCTCTCATATTATTGATTCGATTATTGTCACAATATCATCTGCATAATATGATGTATTATTAAATTAATAATTGAGACGACAAAGTTATTCATATTATTAAATTACAATATTTATAATGTCTAGAAGTTCTGTCAAGGAGAGGGTTGGTCATCTAATTGCGCGCCAATAGGGAGAAATCCTTATTGGAAAGCCCCCTCTTTCCTGGGAACGACCTAGTTGTTAAATATTGTGAGTTATAATATTAATGATGAATATGTTCGTGTTGATTAAAGATGAATTTGATAGTTCCATTATGTTGGGATTATTCATGTTAGTTGAATTCGACATCTATTCCGATGATAATCGATGTCTAGGGGTTATATTGATAAATCGGGTAATTAAACGGATAAATGAGCAATTAATTGCTACTAATTCACATGCTTATATAACCATGTGCTCACATGTGTGTACTATTGATTCACATTATGTACTATTAGGGGAGTTGGTACAAGATTGAAAATACTTGCATGACTCAGTTAAAGATGGAGGTATAGATGGAGGTACTATATTATAATTCGTATTTTCACATGATTATAACTATTGAATCACATGATTGAACTATTGATTCACATTATTTACTATTAGGGGAGGTGGTGCAAGTTTGATAATACTTGCAAGACTAAATTAAAAATGAAAGAAAAGTTGGAGGTATTGTACTGTAATATTTCGAGCCCCAAAACGTGCAATTATCGAAACTATATTTTTCTATAAATAGAAGCTCATTCTTCCTTCATTTCTCAACAATTCACTAAAGCTATAGAGCAATTATTATAGAGAAAAATTATAGAGAGAAAGAAGAAGAGAAGTTTGCTACCTCTCTATTCCAATATCCAGCTTTATTCTAAGGTAAGGGGTATTATTCTTTCGTATTCATGAAGAAAATTATTTTCTTTCAATACTCGTAAGAGTTTTTATTCCATTCTTCATTATTATGTTGGAATAACCTGTTTATGTGAAGTACCACATACATGGTGAAATTCTTCTATTATTCCGTTCTTTATTATTCTGTCGGAATATCTTATCTCTGCGTTTACGCATGACCTGGTTCCATTATTTATTATTTTATTGGAATAACCTGTCTGTGCGATCTATCGCATGCATAGTGAATTCTGTTGTTATTCCATTCTTTAGTATTCTGTCGGAATATCCTGTCTGTGCATTTACGCATGACCTGGTTCCATTCTTTAATATTCTGTCGGAATATCCTGTCTATGCATTTACGCATAACCTGGTCCCATTATTTATTATTCTATTAAGAATAACCTATCCGTGCGGTCTATCGCATGCATGGTAAATTCTTATGTTATTCCATTCTTTATTATTCTGTTGGAATAACCTGTCTATGTGGATTACCACATGCATGGTGAATGATCCTTTGTATTCATTCCTTATTAAATTGTGGAAATGATCTATTTACGTGGATTATGATGAAAGTCATAATAAAAGCATTGGACTGATGAAAATCATGGGTATATGTAGTATTAGTAAGTCTTATGATGAGTTATGTTGGTTATCATCTGAAAACATGAAAGTTTCTTAGAAATCACAAAGGGTTGAAAATCAGATTTTGGTGAATATGGAACATGAAATTTAATTAACCATATCTCCTATTATATTTCGAATTTTTTGGTGTGGTCAAGTTCTAGAGTTAGATCCATGAGTCTTCTAACTTATTCAACTGGAATCATTGGAAAAGGTGTTGTAGATTTTTGTGTGGACTGTTTTTAGCAAAGGAGTCAAAAGCTGCAAAATAGCAAAAAGCTAATGCCTAGAAATTTAAAAGGGTTGTTTCGGCCACTTAATTTGTGATAAAAATTTCAGCATTTTGGGACATGAAAGTATATGGTATAAAAAGCCTCCTGTCCAAAAATGAGCTCATTCCGACTTAAAATGAACAAGTTATGACTATTTCAATATTTAGGTTTTTTCGACAAAAAATGCTATAACTGGAGTTATATAACTCCGATAACCATGAAATTTAAACTGGAAGCTCACGTTAACATTTGGAAGATCCTGCCAAGATTTGGGAGTTTCTGGAGTTAAACTTGAGGTAGCTAATTTCTTAAGGAATTAATTAGAAATTTATTTTTGAAAAATAGTAAATGAATTTTAAAAATTCCCAGAAAAATATATGTTCATTATGGGACTATATTCTACTAAATCCCAGAAAAAAAATATTTTTGAGACTGATTTGGTATTTTTCATGAAAATGGTTTAGTTACGAACATATGAGTTAAATATGTTATGTGAGGTAACAAAGTTGGAAAATAGGATTTTATGGCTTGGAAATCCTATGTAAGGTATATGCAGATTTTTGATGAGGGATTTAATCATTGGTGATGAAAACTTATGAGTATGGCTTTTGTTTGAATGATTAAATGCATTATTTAAAGTGTAAACAATTGAAATAAATTGTTTATAAGTTTATGAAGTGATTAAAATATTGTTATGATATTAATAATATTAGATTATGAGTGGTTGATAATATTTGGATAAATTTAAAGTCTTTAATATTTATCCTTGTTTTGGTTTGATTAATGCTTATATCATTGTCATCATCCTCATGCTTGTATGGTGATGAAAGTTATCTTTGGCTTACGTGCAAAGATGAACTTTTGATTATTGAATTGTATATCTTTGGCTTACGTGCAAAGATGGATTGTTGATTATTGGTTTTATTGTTGTATATCTTTGGCTTACGTGCAGAGATGGATTTGATATGATTATAACCAGGAATTATTCGGTATAGTCATGACTATTGATGATTTAATGAATATCCTTGGCCCGTAGTGCAGAGATGTTTCGATGATGTGGTTTACTTATTAAGCTGAGTCTCAGCGATAAAAATTGATGAAAACATTTTAAATCATAGAAGATAGTATATATCATGCTCTACTCGACTCTTCTAATGGATTGTTTATTCCGATGCAGTTAAACTTGATGTCTATTGTATTTTATTAGTTTAACATTGTTGAAGGCTAATGATAATTTATTCTGCATTATCTTAGTCATAATATTTCTTACTGGGCTAGTTGAGCTCACCCTTTCTTTCATTGTTCTCTTCAGGAAATGAGAATATAGCTGGGACGAATCGAGGAACGGAGTGACGGTCCAGATGATAGCATTAGTAGTCCTCACTATTCTGTTAAATAGTGTGATAATAAATGTAATGAGGACTCCATTGAGTGTGGATATTGTCTAGATGACAATATTTATATTAAAACTCATAGCATATGTTTTGTCGTATATTACACGAAGTTTGTATAATTAAGTTTGTATTTGTATTTTATACCATGTATTTGGCGACTCAAGATGGGTGATGTATACCTGTTTTGGGGGCGTCACAGTTGGTATCAAAGCTTAGGGATATGATCCCTGACTGAGATGTGAGACAAGAACTAGGAGGGGAGGGACGGGGAATTCCTTCGCTAGTATGACCTACCTAAGTTTATTTGGTATTTAAATTAGTCGGTCAGAGTATAGGGATAATATGTGATATGTCAATTAACCCTTCTTTTGTGACAGTGTTTGTATTCAGATGTTGTGAATAGGGCTCAGTTATTGGAGCGCGATAATGAGTCAGCACAACCAAAAGACAACGAGCAACAACATTATAATAATTGTACCAGTGGCAACGACCATCGAAACAATGATAACCATCGTGGGGGAAATTATCACGCCAAGAATGGTATCCACATCGGTGGTAATCATGACCAAGATAATAGAAGTGGAAATTTCAAGAAGAAAATGTCACCTAGCCCGATTTTGTCGTGCACCAAAGTCAAGTCCAGCTGGGACGGTGGCACCAAAGGCGGATACGGACAAAACAAAGTCGGTGGTTTCAGGGAGAGCGTTTTTTTGCGACTTCTCAAAAAGAGAGTAACCCGAATGATGTTATCACATGTAAGTAAATCATAAACACTTGTGAAGTCTATACCTTATTTGATACCGGTTCTACCTATTCTTTTATCTCTCTTGCTTGAGCTCAACGTTTAAATTTGACTCCGGAGAAGTTAGACTTTGACTTATTGGTTGAAACTCCGTTAGGAGAAACCTTCATTACATGTGTTATCCAAGTCCAGGATGAGAGTCACAGTGTTGAATGATATTTCTATCGTTAATAAATTTCCTGATGTATTCTTGAAGAATTTCCTGGCCTACCCCTAGAGCGTGAAATCGAATTTTGTATTGACCCCAGTACAAAACCCATTTCTAAAACCTCAAATATTTCTTCAACTAAAACGAACGTATAATGCGCCAAAGACGTTGGCTTGAGCTGTTGAAGATTACAATCATACCATTCAATATCATCGTGGAAGAGTGAACGTGGTAGCTAACGCATTGAATAGAAGATCGTATGCATTTACAAGTGCGATGTTGTTAACACAAAAACCCATTTCGTATAACTTACAAATGATGAAGATAGAGTTAAAGACTCTAGGGACCCACGTGAAGATAATGAATATACGAGTAGAATCGACATTAATCGATAAAGTTAAAGCCGTGCAAGCTACATACTCAGAGCTGATGAATGTTAAGAAGAAGGTTCAAGAGGGCGTTATTCTAGATGTAATAATCGATGAAGAGAGGAAATCTCAGCCCTCGATTTTATTGGACCATTTGAAATCCTCGATTGAGTAGGAACTGTGGCCTATAGACTCGTTTTACCACCAAGTATGTCACGTGTTCATAACGTTTTTCACGTATCGATGTTACGTAATTATGTGGACGACCCGAACCACATTATGGAATTAGAACTAGACGATATAGCAGAAGATTTAACGTATAAGGAGATACGTGTTAAAATCTTGGATAAGAATGATAATATTCAACACTCAAAGGTTATACTCAAGAGTTAGAATATGAAATGAAGTCAAAGCATCTTCATCTCTTCGGCATACTAGGTACGTACGTAAATTTCGAGGGCAAAATTGCATAAGGAGGGGAGATTGTGAGACCCCAAATTTTATGAATAAAGATTTAAATTTCTCGAAATATTTTTTTGAATATTATGGTGTGGATTTGATATAATGTTATAGTTGTCGGTAGAATTTATAAATTTTGTAAAGTATGCAAGTTGTTATAAAATATTCATTTGGTCAAGGAATATTCTTTTTGTCGAGAATATTCGTACGACGGCACAATCATTGGTGAACCCACAACGGAAGTATTGTCGTTGTCGACGTCGGGATTTTTTGGTGTCCCTTTTCGTTACTTGTTCTTTGGTGTTCTCATGTTAATGTGAGATTTGTTTGAAAAAACAAGTGAAAAAGGTCCGACATGTATAATGTCGACGATTGACTTTACGAGTCGCCAGTTGGTGTATTTAACTGGTTGCACCAACGCAATCGAAAAGGTTAGCACATTGACCCAGCGATTTGACACTGCTAAACGGGTCTGTGAAACCGAGATTAATTAAGGGTTCGGGGGCTTGATTTTGCGGAAGGAAGGTGTTAGGCACCCCCCGACATCCGTGTTACCACGGTGATCGCCACTCTTCAAAGAAATTGTTATATGAATGTGTGTGTGTGTGTGGATCAGTGTGCAATTTATTTGAAAGTAGTGTGAGGCCTCGTTCGCACCTATATACATAAGGTTTGAATTTTATAGAAAAATTCAATTTTAACCAAGATATAGCAATGAAGTTTTATAAAAGAGGTTTTTTCAAACCCTGTGCTCAATAGGAATTGAGACCTTTTCATACTTCCATTTTATTAAATGTTCGGCTTGTTTGCTTTTATTTTTGAGATGTGAAGCATCCTCGAGAAAATAATATACAGCAGTGCCGAACTCCTTATGGGCATGACAGCCATCCAAGGAAACTCAGACACTTTAAAATAATGAACAAGCTGCTTACAGCTAAAAATGTCCATCATGGGAACCGAATCTAGATTCAGTAGACTGAACATGTGATCACATGATTCCTAGGCTCACATGATACTGCAATTTATATGGAAAGTCATGGCGATATATATATATAAAATATATATATATATATATATATATATATATATATATATATATATATATATACAGATTGGATCAACCACCACGAAATAACTCCATGGGGTTAGGAAATGTAAATATATAAAAGCGGTAAATATATATATATATATATATATATATATATATATATATATATATATATATATATATATGAACATGATCAACCGCCACGAAAGTAAACTCAAAGCGGAGACGAAATGTAAATAAAGTCAGTAAAAGAAATCAATCGCCACGAAGTAAACTCCAGTGAGATGTAATGTAAATAAAAGGCGTAAAAGGCCACAAGTAGACTCTGAACTGCAAATGTAATATATATATATATATATATATATATATATATATATATATATATATATATATATAAAAGCGATGTATACATTCGGATGTAAATCCCAGGGCTCATCGAATATGTCCAAACGTGAAATTATATATATACGTATATAAAAAGCGAGTAAACGCATTTGGATGTAAAATCCAGGCTCATCGAGATATGTTTGACAACAATTATATATAAATATATATATATATATATATATATATATATATATATATATATATATATATATATATATATAAGCGCTCTCAGGATGTAAAATCCAGGCTCATCGAATGTAGTCGACCACCCACATATATATATATATATATATATATACGAGATAAACGCTCGCATCAAAGTCTAGGCTCAATCGAGGCATAACTTGATAATGTTAATCCATATATATAAAATATATACATATATTAGTATATATATACGATGCGAGAAATGAAAACCACTATAAAAGTCCGGCAAACACACTCACACGATCATCAACGTGTACAATTAATGTGATATATGAGAAAGAGGCTTTATAGAATGTAAGAAGGCTTACATTGAAGTTGCCAAAGTAGACTTCTTAGACTTTAAATGGATAAACACTCAGCTCCCACCGGATAAAATGTAGCTATATATGAGCTAACTAGTGTTTAAAGAAGAGGAACACTCAAAAGATGTATAAGCAGAACAAAATGGACAGGGCTTCCTCGCCTTTTTCCTTCTCTCTCTCTCTTCAAATGGCTGACCCCTCAGCCTATATTTATAGACTGATGGTCGCAGGTACACCTGCGGCAGCTGCAATTGTACCTGCGGCTGGTTGTGGTGGATTTGAGCCTTGCGATTCCTGTTGTCTCGTAGTACGTGCAGCATGCACTGTAATGTCTGCTCGAACTTGCAAAACTTCAATCCGAGCATCCAAACGAAGTATATCTGTACTTCTTCGGATCGCTTGTGTCGAGAGTTACGTAATGACATGGATTAGAGTTTGTACGAAGTTAGGGAGAGGGGTTTATGCCCATAGTCTTCAAGCTTAAAATTCTATCCAAAGTACTGCCACACGTAATAGTCACTCGGGATTGTCTATCCTCGACTCTTGTGGGTTATTGTTGTGTGTATGTATGTATGAAGTGTTGAGACGACGTGCCATTTGTCGAAGGAACAAGATGATGTGTGACTCCTTGCCGGGGTTATCGCTGGTTTGAGTTGAAAGTAGACGTTGCTCAGGGTTATAGCTGAGATTGGACTACTTGTTGGTATGTCGTGATATCATCTTGTTGAGACAGTAAGATGACGTGTTGACTCCTCACCGGGGTTATCGCTGGTTTAAACGAAAAGTAGACGTTGCTCAGGGTTACATCTGAGATTGGACTACTTGTTTGTATGCCTCACTGTCATCTGGATTGAAGCTGATTGCATGTGTTTGCAACAAGCATTTTCGTGGTTATCGCCGGAACTGCAATGGCATCTCTTGGGGTTATCACCAAGGATGGGGTTGTTACTCCTTGTGTTGTCTTTGGGACTTGAATTGAACGTCGCGGTGTTATCGCCGAGACAGGACTGTCCTCTCCGATGTTGTTGTCGGTCTTTTGATCTGCATATCTCGGGGTTATCTTCGAGATTGGAAATGACACTCCTGGTGTGTATTCTGGATTTGAGATGATGTTCCCAGTTTGTGTTCCAGGTTTGAGCTGGACTTCTGGTAGTGTCCAGCATGGATGTAAGCTGTCTTTCAGGGTTATCTCCAAAAGACAAATCTACCCTCCTGTAATGTTAGGAATAGGAGTGCAGAAAATTTTGAGTGTCTACAGATGCCCCTCTTTATCATATTCATACAATACAAGGCATGGATAGGATAAAGAATCCTAGACACTTGAAATGCAAGCAAGATAAACATGATGTTATATGCAGCAACATGATGCAAATGCATGATGCATGATTGTCATGTAATCCTGGTGGGATGACAATCAGTGATGGCTTGGACATGCGATCCAAATCTTCAAGGATGTTGACGTTGGGACTACCACCAAAGTCTTGAATCCTAGACATTGGCTTATACTCCATAGAGGTACCTCTTGTGTGGAAGAGATCTATGGGAATAAAGCTATCTGTTTTGAGGATGTGTATAACATGTTCCCTCATACTGTCAGAGTTACTGCCAACAGTTTTGTTGCTGTCAAGGTTGCCTGACCTCCGTTGATGTATGTATCACTGGATGAATCCCTACTGGGTGCATTGTCAAGGCTGTTTGACCTTCATTGATGTGTGTATCAATGGTTGTATTGCGTTGTAACCCCCACCGAGGAGACGTAGATGTTTGAAGGATGTGTGTTGTGACCCCCGTCGGGGAGACGTAGATGTTTGATAACTTTGGTGTTGTAACCCCCGCCGGGATGTTTTGATATTTTGTGCTTTCGCGTTGTAACCCTGCCGTGGATTTTTTAGGGCTGTAACCCTACAAATGACAGCATCGGACCTTTGTGGGGTATTGCCGAGCATGGTTTATGAAAGCTGAGCTCATTGGTATAGTATATCCTACATCTAGGTGAATACCATTGAGACGATGGGAGTTTAACTCTAACCGATGAGAAACCGTGGATTTCAGTATTAGGCTCCATCAGCGTAGCATTTTATTCTGATTTGGCCTTTTACGCATGAGACCTCCTTTGCAACTCTAATCGGGCGAAGCCGGAGGTGTGGGACCCATGTAGGGGTGCCGTGAAGTGTACTGCAGGAGCCTGAGTTAACTGTCGCTGACCAGTACGTGCCTATGTATAGGTGGTGGTCGCTTCGTAAGTCATTTTCAAGTTCGGTGAAAGGAAATCAAGAGCTCTTCTTGAGATCTGCGAGTTTGGGCAACTTTTTGCATATTACATTACCATACAAGCATTCTTCACTGTCCTGGTAACACATGCATGTAATTTTTTCCAATTTCTGTCCGTTGGAAAATGACTTATCGCATGAAATGCATTTAGACACATAGTAGTGAATATGCATGCTGATATGACTTGATAAAAAATATTCAACATAGTAAATGTTAGTATTAAACCATGTTGAACACAATGATGTGAAAAAATTTGACTTTTGAAGCAGTCAAATTGGTACCTTTTACTGTCATTTCTTATCCTATCTGAGGACAAATGAGTAAAGGTAGAATAGTAAAATAATCCTGGTAATTAGATTACATTTAAGGATTTTTACTGTGATGTGATGAATCATCTGAGGATGTATATAGATTTGTGTACATGTGTGCTACTGAATGGCCACCTAGTCATGCCTATGTGCATGTGGATAGTCCCATTTACAAAGGGGCTATGACAAAATTTTTCCAAAATGTAGGCATTGAGTAATTATGCATTTTTAACTCTACTGTAGATGTATGTTAAAATAATGCATGTATGCATGTAATCATAGAATGCATTTTGAAAAAGACTCCAGGTACGAAATTACCACACCCTTTCTGAGATGATTTGGAGAATTGCTATCCAGATATTATGGATCTAGATCAGCCGAGCAGTTCCCACAGGACCACTTCTGGTGTACGGAGGAGGGATTTTGAAGAGCCTCGGTGACATTACGTGAGAGACAAACCTCATCGTTTGGTGGAGGCGGTGGTACGTTCTATTCGGGTTGAGGTGCCGAATGTCAAGGACGAGGAGGAGGATGTACCGTTCAAGGTTCCTGCTCCTGCTATACGTGTTCCCCATAGGGAATTGCCAGGTATTCAAGTGGCGAACCCAGATCTTTTGGGTGACTTGAGTAGGCATACTTCAGTATACCTGCACGCAAACGATGTATGAAGTTAGATCTTTAATCTTCCTTATTTCCTATTGATGAGGAGTCAAGGAGTCTGATGTTGATCTGCATTTGATGTAGGTTCCCGGCTTCACACAGCCTTAAGGGAACTGATTTAGCATCCACTCTATGTATCAGGCCTTGCATGATGACTATAGAGCGATCATCCATGGTTGGGGATTCAGGAGGTTATTCTCTATTCTACCCCGTCGCTGTCCCTGGGGTTACCTCAGGGCATTGTCTAAGCGATTGTTCCACCAGACTCAGTCACTCCATTTATTGGACTACAAGATGAAGATGACGCTGATGGATTGGTGGTTTATCACAGGTATGGAGTTTGGAGGGGAGCCGGTGCCTTGCACGGCAGATATCACCCCTACTGCCGTCAGATCCTTATTGGGAGTTCGTGCGAAGCGCTCGAGGTAGGGCTGTTCATGACAGTCCTTTGAGCATAGATGCTATGAGCGGGCTGTTGAGTGAGCCTATACCCGATGATGTGAGAGTCAGGGATCGCATTCTTCTGCGATTGTTCCTGATGATCATTAAGGGCTGCATCATAGCAGATAATTCCTCTACGGTGTCCTTCACTTTGATTAGCACCACTCGACACGTGGATCGTATAGGCGAGTATGATTGGGGTTCCTACACATTTGCCTACTTCCTCAGGGGAATGCACATGCGATCGCAGGGCTTGACCAAGGCGTGGTTAGGATTCTACCCATATCTGCTGGTGAGTGTTTCTCTTGTCCTTTCCCATGTGTGGGTTAAGAGTGTTGACTGACAGCAGATGTTTGCCTTTATGTTGGTAGTTTTGGGCCTATGAGAGGCTTCCTTGTCTGCGTCCTGTGAGCATGTTAGGTTTAGATACCTATCCACGAGGACGGAGATGGCATCATTCCATACTGGCGGAGGTCCCTGTTACTGAGGGTTTCACTCATTGTCGCCTACAGCTAGAGTTGTTGACAGCCGATGTCATCACATGGATTCCCTACTTTGGAGAGCATTTGGAAGTTGGCTTTGAGGATGGGCACCCGACTGGAGTAGAGTACATCATTTCCACCCGCAGGATTCCTCTCATCACAGATGGAGGATGGGAGCTATATTTAGGAGAGCGTGCTATCAGGAGCACTACAGGAGAGATTCGTATGCCGATCATGCCTCCTGCCAGGCGTTATTGGCCTGTTTCGCAGTCCCCCGTCATTGACATCCCATTGATGGGGATTGATGGCTTTACATTGTCAAAGGGCCCCTGTTCTCAGGGGATGTTCCAGCATTGGTGGATCCCTCGTGCGATTGGAACTTAAACCCATGCCATACAGTTTATGGGGGATATGGTTCCAGGATCCGTGATGATGACGGATTGGCTAGCCTGTGTCAGAGATCCTACTAATGTGACACAGATTGACAGATTGACACGGTAGTTGGACCGGTCACATCTTTTCATTCGGCATTTGGGCAGAGATCCTGCAGAGGTAGATACTTTTGATTATTCCAGCTCTGGCGCTGGTCCCTCGGATAACCCATATGGTTTTGCTGGCGCAGATCCTCCTTTGCATAGGCCTGACATCCCAATAGATAGAGATCCAGTGACTCAGGAGGAGTTACATCAGGTGGACATCATCGATGATGTGGACATCGACACCATTGACTTTTTCTGATGTATTACTTTTGATAGGCCTCTGTTAGCTGTTGTGTAGCTTCGCCCTATTCTCCCTATATCTTTTGATAGGCCTCTATTAGATGTTGGGTAGCTTCGCCCCATTTCCCTATATTTTAGATGTACAAAGATGTATTAGATGATGATATACTTAGGAATGTATGCACAGTTTTCCATTCCCTATATCATATTTCCACATATTGTATCATGCATGTTATTGTTATGCATATGTATGTATATTCAGAGATATTCAGCATTGACTCCTGGATGGTCTTATGACACGGCCCATACAGATGTCTTCTTCGACAGTTAGCCGTATTGATCATACCCCACCATTTGCGGTGGTAGCTGGTATGCGAGCATGGTATGATAGTATATCACCGTCAGACATGGTGATCGTAGATGATTTCTTTGCTGACATCTATGACCTTCTTGATGTTTCGTGTTCCTCCGAGATTTGTAGAGGGCATGCTAGAAACCTTTGAGTGATGACGGACGTGTATTCCGCTTTTGGGACCCGTGAGTTGACTCTTACTTTGGAGGAGTATGCACGATTGATAATGCTGCCTCTGGACAGACCTTGCGTGCACATGGCGACGGGAGACATGAGTAGATAGTTCATGACTCTCATAGGATTGAGGCGCAGAGTAGTGTAGGATGAGATTACATCTAGCAATGTTATATCCCAGCGTTTCCTATTTGACAGGTTTGGATCTGAGGACAGCTATGCACAGCATTTCTGGGATTTCACCACATCGGAGGATCATTGGCGTTCAGCAAGAGTAGATGTACTGCTTCTATGCGTATTATCATACGTATACATGTCGCGGTACATGGATGAGCTGGATTTCGGCGTCATTATGGCAGTGAGAGCTCTCAGGGAGGGTCGTACCATTGTACCGATGATTATCGCAGAGACCTTGAGGTTGGCTACATACTGCTGCACTTATCCGGCAGGAGTGTTCACAGGTAGCTCGGTCACGCTGTATGTGTAGTTCATGTCACACTTGAGACCAATTGGCACATTTAGACATCATGGATTTTGTTTCACCCATGAGATAGCCATGTTATACTCCTTTCAGCCTATGGGTGTACAGATATTGTGTCTTGGTCCGCTTTCTTGGCAGAGATTAGAGATCCGTTTGATATATTGCCGTGTTCAGGGCTTAGCTCACCCTATAACTTCAATACTCATGCTCTGGGCATGGATTATCTCCCTCTGGCTGGTTTGAGGGGCATGATCACTTACCACCCACTGGTCGTCATGTGTCAGTTTGACCAGTTCTAGGATTTTCATCCGTATGAGGGGGCAGTGAGTCAACGCTTCACATCACACAATTTGCCAGCGGAGGACAGATCCAGGTTGTATGCCTGTTGGGATCAACAAGAGTTGGCTGAGTTTTCTGTCAGTCATCCAGGTTGTTTTGCAGAGTATTCCGCATGGATGGAGACAGATACTGCGTTGGTTGCGGCAGTATCCACAGTGCAGGAGACTGATTCTGAAGATGAGGAGCCTATAGAGGAGGTTGTCATTCCCACCGATGACTTGACTGGATTGAAATTTGCCGCATTTGTGATAGATTCTCCACCCCGAAAAGCCACCGTTACTCAATTATTCTAAGACAACATTTGGAGAAGAGCTTACATCGATGACCTTGGGCGGAGATCGGGCTAGGGCCACGATGTTGTGACTCTTGATGAGAGAGATACCACTCTGTTAGAGAGGGATGAGGCTAGATCAGCCAGGGATGCATTGATAGTTGAGCGGGATGCCGCCTGATCTGCTAGGGATGTGGCCATTGTAGAAAACACTTCAGTGAGATCCCAGATAACGGTCAGTCTGGCCGACATGAGTGCTTACATTGATGAGCATTATGCCACCATGCAGTTAGCCTCTGATCTGCTAGCTTGTGTAGATACCCTTGGACACGAGCTTGCAGTGCTTCCTCCGTCTTCAAAGAGGGATGCTATGTTAGATCTGATAGTTCGCATGTATACAGATCTGTAGATAGCTTTGTATTTTCCTGCACAAACTAGCTTAGCCATTTTGTCATGTATAACACAGATGTATATATCAAACTGTATTATGTATGGCAGGGAAATATATTTTGATTCACTTCCCTTTTAGTTATGCCTTGATACTTGCTTGATATTTGCCCGTTTCTCCAGGGCCTTTGATCTTGATGCATTTCGAACTTATCCTTGATAGATGGACATTGAGACATCGCAAGGTCTCTTAGAACGGATCATTGATTACTGAAAATCCCTTCCATCTTTGGTGTCTTGGGACTGGTATCTGTATGGAAAAATGGAGAGGAGGGTAGTCTCTTCCTCTCTTAGATTGACCGCACTACAGATGGTCGCCAGTACTTCTATTTGTGAGAGGCCTAGTTAATTCCATCTTTTATGGGTTGGAATTGCTCTTTAAGGCACGATCGCAGCTTAGATGGTCACCGAATCTTCTATTTGTGAGAAGAGGTTGGATAATTCCATCCCTTTGATCTAAAACCGATGAAGTGGGGAAATTTGAAGGTTGATCCCAGTACCGTGTGACAAGTATGTTTGTTCTGGTAGGGGTTAGACTGCACCATGAATGGCTGCCTACATACTCCTGTTGAAGAGGAGATCAAGTCTGCGTAGTTCGAACTTTGGTGAAGAGGTTCAACGTTTGAATCGGAAGAAGCGCGATGGGTGTAGAAGTTGTTTTTGTTGTTTTTGTGAAGAAAGGGTAGAAATGTTTATGTTATTTTTTCTTTATTGTGACCGAGCCATATAGAATATAGTTGCCTACGTACCCCCAGGTATCAGGGAGATTAGGTCGACGTATTTCGCCCCTCAGGACGAATCGCAACTGAAGAGAAGCGTAAATCCCATACGCAGGCTATACTGTGGGGAGAAGAAAGTTTAATCCCATAAAGGGGATAAACTGCAAGTGTGGAGAAAGTTTAATCCTATCTTGAGGATAAACTGCAGGGGTGAAAAGTTTAATCTCGTCTTCAGGAGAAGCAGGGGTGAAAAGTTTAATCTAAATCATCGGGAGAAAGCAGTGTGAAAAGTTTAATCTCGTCTTCCGGAGAAGCAGGTGTGAAAAGTTTGAAATGGAATAAAACCAGGCTGCTGGCTTGAAGTGTATGTTTCCCTGAAGAGAAAAAGAGTTTGTAAAAAGGAGAGAGGGTTCAAAACCGGAATGACTGGTGATTGGATGATCAAAACCAGGATGTTTGTTCGATGGTAACTTCAGACATAGTACTGTTTCACAGTGTTCGAGTTTATAAGCTGCGGAAATTCATCACCATCCATTTCCTGCAACCTGAGATCACCTCTTGTCAATACTTCTTTGACAATAAATGGACCTTCCCAGTTAGGGGTGAATTTTCCCTTAGATTGATCTTGGTTGTCAATGATCTTCTTCAAAACCAAGTCATGTTGTTTGAATTGTCGTAGTCAGACTTTTCTATTGTAGGGTCGTGCGATCCTCTGCTGATATAACTGACCATGGAAGATAGCCGCGGTTCGGCTTTTATCTATTAGAGACAATTGGTGATACCTGAATTATACCCATTGGTTTTCATCCAACTGAGCATCCATCAATACTCTAAGGGATTCCATTTCCACTTATATGGGGAGCACTGCTTCCATCCCATAGACTAACGAGTAGGGGGTTGCCCCAGTGGAAGCACACATTGAAGTTCTGTAGGCTAATAAAGTTAGGGGCAAGAGGTCAGGCCATCCTTTGTGATTGGCGGACATTTTCTGCATCATCTTCTTGATGTTTTTATTAGCCGCTTCAACAACAACATTCATCTTCGGACGGTAGATGACAGAGTTGAGATATTTGATGTGGAATTTTCTGCATAATTCCTCCATTATGTTGTTGAGGTTTTTAGCATTATCGACACTGATGACCTCTAGTTGTCCATATCGACAAACAACATTGTTTTACGATGAAAGTAATGATGACTTCTTTAGTAACCCTGGGGAAAGAAGCTGGTTCAACCCATTTGGTGATGTAGTCAATCATGGTGAATATGAATTGGTGTCCATTACTGGCTTTGGGCTCGATGGGCCCGATAATGTCCATTCACCACATTGAAAAGGGCCAGGGCGAACTCATATTGTGAAGTTCCCTTGGTGGGGCGTGGATAGCATTCCCATGCATCTGACATTGATAGCACCTCTTGACGTGATCATCACAGTCAGCTTTGAGTGTAAGCCAATAATGTCCCGTTCTGAGAATTTTCTTGACAAGTAGGGGCCGCTCATGTGAGGGCCGCATGCTCCACCATAGATCTCATCCATGAGTCGCTGAGCTTGGTCTTTGTCCAGACATCTGAGGAGACCTAATCATGCATCTCTTTTGTAGAGTGCATCTCCGCTCAGGTAGAATTTCATAGCAAGTCGATGAATCCGCCTCTTCTCAGTTAGGCTCGCCTCAGCGGGTTTAGATCCATCTCGTAGATACTCCTTGATATGTTGATACCAAGGGTTGTGGATGGGAGGCAATTCCTTGTCAGGTATATAAACCAAGGAGACCAACATTGCTAATGCATTTGCAAAGTCATTCCTATTACGAGGAATGTGTAGAAAGGAGATTTCTTCGAACTCCAAAGCCATCTATACAACTTGTCGATGGTAAGGCAGTAAATGTAATTCTTTGGTTTGATAGATTCTTGTGGATTACTTGATTACCAATTCGTAATCCCCAAAGATAGTTAACCGCCTGATACCCATTGAACGGGCAAGTTTGAGTCCAATGATCTGACCTTCATACTCGGTACGTGTTTGTTGGTATTGACAAACTACCAATTTGACAAATGACGGATATCTTTTGCTCCCCGTACATGATATTAAAACTGCTCCGGCTCCAGAGCCTTCTGAGTTAACAGCTCCATTAAAATACATTTTCCACGAACGGCATGTATCGTACTAATGTGGTAGCTAAATTGTCATTACTCCTTCATCAGGAAAGTATGTTTCTAAGGGTTTTTAATCCCCTGCAGGTGCAGCGACCAATTGATCTATAATTCCTTGACCTTTGACCGACTTTTGAGTCACGTAGACAATGTCAAATTACTGTAGGATCAACTGCCATCTGGACAGTCGACAATTTAGTATGGGTTTTTTGAACACATACTTAATAGGATCCACGCGGGATATGAGATGGGTTGTGTGACCATGGAGATAATGTTGTAGTCTCATGGAAGCCCATGCTAAAGCACAACAAGTCTTCTCGATCAGAGTGTACTTGTGTTCACTGATGCTGAATCATTTGCTGAGGTAATAGATAGCTCACTCTTGGCCTCTATTGTCTTTCTGCCCTAGCATACAACCCATAGCATTGTCATTTATGGACAGGTACATGAACAGGGGAACATCATCCCTGGGAGGTACCAAAATAGGAGCATTGATCAGTTGCTCTTTAATTGTGAGGAAGGCTTTTTGACACTTGTTATTCCATTTTATGGAGGAGTTCTTCCATAACAACTTGAAGATTGGCTCACAGGTTGCTGTGAGTTGAGAAATAAATCGGCTAATGAAGTTGATCCTTCCCAAAAATCCTTGTATTTCCTTCTCTGTCTGAGGAATGGGCATTTCCTTGATGGCCTAGATTTTGGTAGGATCCAGTTCAATCCCTTTGTGGCTGACTAGGAAACCTAGCAACTTGCCTGACTTAACACCAAAGGCGCACTTGGCAGGATTTAACTTTAAGTTGTACTTACGCAACCTGTTGAACAGCTTCTTGAGATGGTCTAAATGGTCATCCTCCTTCCGGGATTTGACAATGATGTCATTCACATAGATCTCTATCTCTTTGTGCATTAAATCGTGGAAAAGAGCAATCGTAGCTTGCTGGTAGGTTGCCCCGGCATTGATGAGGCCGAATGACAGCCGTTTATAGCAAAAGGTTCCCCAAGGCGTGATGAAAGCAGTTTTCTCACGATCTTCCTCAGCGACCATAATTTGATGGTACCCCGCAAAGCAATCAGCAAAGGAGTACATGCCGTACTGAGCAGTATTGTCAATGAGATTGTGGATAAATGGCATGGGAAAGCTATCTTTGAGGCAAACTTTGTTCAAATCCTGATAATCCAACCAAACACGCACTTTTCCCCCTGGTTTAGGCATGGGAACAATGTTGGATATCCACTCTGGATATGTAGACACCATGATGATGCCAGCTTGAAATTGTTTCACAATTTCTTCTTTAACTTTTAAACTCCACTCAGGTTTCAATCGCCTGAGATTTTGCCTAACTGGCTTGAATCCTTCTTTAATGGGAAGGCGATGAAGAACAATGTCAGTGGACAATCCCACCATGTCTTCATGAGACCATGTAAACACATCCTTGAATTGGGCTAACAGTGCAACCATGTCATTCCATTGATTTGTGGTAAGGTCTGAACCAATCTGGATTAGCTTAGGGTTGTCTAAGGTTCTGAGATTGAAAAGAGTGGTTTGATCAAGATTGGGTTTGGGTTTGTCGGTGACCCATTCCTTAATCTCTTAAGGTGTCTCAATGTCCTCTTGGATGTCCATCAAGTCTAAGTCCAACTTTGCATCAAAGTTACAGCCCTTATGGAGAGAAGACACCTCATCAGCAAGTACATGCACATCTAAATTTAGAGTCCTAAAACAAAAATATGCTTTCACTTAATATATGCAACTGTTAGATCATACAAAAGTGTTAGCGTGTACGTGATAAAATAACTACTAGTGTTGTAAAGGAAAGAAAACAATTAAAGTTATCTACAGGGCAGAGGGATTTTCTGCACCATTTTACCCTCGTCGACCAATGTATGGAGTGCTGCTCCAATTGTCGAGGGAAAAGTCCGGATGGACTACAGGGATAGAAGGATTGTCAGTGTCCTCCTTTTCTCGAATGATAACCATGACATCTGGGCAATCATCGTCTGGGGTGTATCTGTTGGTGTGTTCATCATGAACAATGACGCGAATGTCTGCCATCATCAAGGCAAGGTCATGTTTATGTTTCCATTCCTTTTCTTCCGCTTTGGGATAAGGAATCAACACCTCTTTAGCTTTGATTGGAACTAGTTTCGGAAATAGCATAGCCACAGCATGGGCTGGCACCTTTACTGGAGACAACATCAACTCATGCGGTAACGGTATAGAAAATCGCCATGCGACGGAAATTTGAGGAACCTGCTTATGCTTATAAGGGTTCCTGTGAGTGGAACTAGCAGAATAGCCTAGCCCGGCTGTCCCAATATGATTGGACATTTGGATAGGGTGCTTAATACCTGTTGATCCTTACCAAGCCCTTGTCTAGGTTGATAACCCAATAACATCATTTCTTGAGTGGCTGACATAACCTCATCAGAAATCTTGGGTACGGGAAGTGGCGCTCCAATAGAATGGTATTGCGTGTTACTCACTTCCATAGTATGGAAACTGGCCGGATCAACTTTTGAATTGAAGCTGATAATTGGTAGAGTTCCTGATCTAGGACATTCCTACCAAAGATTGGCGATGAAGTTGACTGTTGTTGATGTAAGGTGGAGGGAACAGCTCCAGCCATGTGTATCCATGGTCTCCCCAATAGCAGGTTGTATCCTGAATCTATCTTAAGGACGTGGAAGGATACGTTGAATGTATTAGGACAAATCTCAATTAGCAATTCAATCTTTCCAACAAAATTTCGTCGAGATCCATCAAAAGCTCGGATGATCGTATGGCTACTTTGGATTCCATTGAGATTGATATTCATCTTCACCAAGGTGGTATAAGGACAGATATTCAGAGATGAACCTCCATCTATCAATACTCCATTAGCATGTACGGGAAGACAACAACTGCGATGTGCGGTGGTTTTGCAATAATGACCGTCCCTTCTTGAGGTATGTCATCATCAGTGAAGGATATCACATTGCTGTTGAAAATGTGATCAACCAAATGTTGAAATTTTTCTACATTCACTGATTTTTCCAGGTAGGCTTCTTCCAAAACCTTTAGCAAGATCTTCCGATGATCCTCGGAAGAGAAAACCAGGTCTAGAATTGAAATCTGGTGTGGAGCTTCTCGCAAGCTTAAAACCACTTTGGCTTCATTATGGCCCATAGTACGGATGAATTTTTCAATCTTCTCCATGGGCAACTTCCCCTTTGCTTCGCAAGTAGGCTTGATAACCCGTTGAGGAAGGTACAGTAGATTTTTTTTCGACACTGTAGCAGTAGTATGAGACGTGGATCCTTCAGCTTCTCTATAATTCCATGGAACTTTGTGTAAGTTGACAACAGGATGTTGTAGTCTGTAAGGTAAAGGAATTGGCTCTGGTGCGGCCACTTTCAAAGGACTGTCAGCTCCTTTGAGATGAATTGGTTGTATAGGAAATACTTAGACAGTCTCATCATCCACTTCGGATATAACTGTTATTGATCCCTTCCATTGGATAGGGCATGCATTCCCACCCTTAAGTTGCATAGTGTAATCATCTGCAATTTGCAGAACACCGCTATCAATAAGTTTCTAAATGAGACGGTGGAGTGCCAAGCATTCTTCTGTACTGTGACCGCGAGAATGTGAATGATATTGACACATTTCATCGAGTTGAACATACTGCCTGAAAGGTGGATTGATTGGAGGTAGAAGGAATGTGATTCTTCCTTCGTTGATTAACATTTGAAGTATCTCCTCCATAGATTGGCCCAAATAGACGAACTCCCTTTTATTGGTGAAATCCCGAAAAGCTTTAGCACTTGCTCGCTTTGCAACCTTATCCTCCATAGCTTCACTTTCTGAAGGTGTTGATGAAGCATTCATAACAAATGGAAGGAGATAGGCGTGCTCCTGCCTTATTAATTGGCGTGTGACTTGATGATGACGGGTCACCAGTTCTGCCAATTGCTAAATTTGTTTGCAAAGAGCTTCATTTTCCGTTCCATGGTAAACTAGAACTTTGCATAATCCCATTTGTCAACACCGTCTTTGATGGGTTGGGATGATTCACCAGTAGAATTGGAACCATGTCCAGTTCTCCAACTGATCATGTTGACCTCGTCTTCTTTGTGTTGAGGAAGAGGGTTGTCTTGAACACGAGGTTGATCAGGTTTAGTGACCACGATCTCACCATTGTCTATTAGATCTTGAATCTTATGCTTCAAGGCCTAACAATCTTGAGTATCATGTCCGGGTGCCCCAGCATGGTAAGCACACTTCTGAGTAGCATTAAAACCCATCCCATTAGTGTTGGCTGGTGGAAGAAGATGTGTAGTTTTCCTCTGAGCAGTCAGAAGAGCAAGAATATTCTCGAGCGAGTCCCCTAAGGGTGTGAACATTCGAGGTCGCTTCACTTCTCCACTTTTAGGTAATGGAGGGTTTGAAGATTGTGCTGGAAAAGGGGAGTAGTTTCTCCTCTGCATAGGCATGCTTGGATTGCCTTTTTGTCCTTGTAGTATCAAGGAAACATCCTCCTCACTCTTTTTATGGACCCTCCAGGGGTTCTTTCCATAAGATCCGGACTGGATCTGCTCAGTAACAGCTTTAAGAGCGCCTAGGTCTTGAATCTTACTGGACTTCAATCCCATTTCAGCCATCTCGCCGTGTTTGATCATTTTAAAAAATGGTTTGCCAATACCAGCTAGAACTCTTTCATGGAAAAGGGCTTCCTGTATATCTATGAAAGTCATGACCATTTCTGATTCTGTCATGGAAGGAATAACTTGAGCAAAGAAGGCGCCTCCACCTTTGAAGCATACTCTCTGAATGACTCATTAAACTGTTTCTTGACTTTGGTAATTTGGTGCCGTCAGAGCCATCCGAGATTGAAAACTGTATTGAGTGAGGAAGGCGTTGGCCAACTCTTCCCAACTATGGATCTTAGAGTTGTCTAATCTGGTATACCATGAGCAGAAGCTTCTCAAATCGACCTTTTCAAAACAACTGCATTCTGAGCTTTTCATTCTCAGCATAAGATCTGAGTTCTCCAATGAACACTTTTAAATGTGTATAAGGATCCCCTAATCCGTCATACTTTTCAAAATCAGGGGCTTTAAATTTCTCCGGATAATGAACCCCAGGGAATATGCAAAGGTCTGTTTATGAAACACTGCCATGAGTTCTAATCCCTTTGAGAACACGAATGGTTTCCTCCATTTGAAGGACTTTCTTCCTAATGTCAATGTCTTTGTTGGTTGTATCCAACTGATGTTCTTGAATTGTTTTTTCCAGACCTTGAACTCCTTGTGTAAAGGGTTCTGGATGTGTAGGTATCTTCGTACCCTGAGTAGACTAGTGTAATTTTTTCAGTAGAATAGCCAAGTCTATGATTTGTTTACTCAATCCGTCAAATTCTTCTCCGGAAACAGGATTAGACTGCTCAGAAGAAGACATGATTGGTTGTATGCTTGTGGTCATTTTGGATTTTTAGCGGGTAACAGGCCCAATTGCTTCCCTACAAAAGACTTACATAGTTTAGTCTTAGGGTAATGTAAATGTTATCATAACATGTCCGTTTTAGGAATTTATCCTGCAAAACCGGTTTGTTAATTGATAACATGTCATACGATGAATATTCTTCATATTTTCCATTACATATGGATGAACATGGGATAAAATTACAAGTAAATGCTTTTACAAGTAATTGAAAATGGAAAGTATGAAGAGACTTTCCTCCGCGTTTGGTTTATCAGAGGTTGACCTATCTTAGGGTTACTCTCGCGGCTTTTCGGCATGAAGGTTCCCAGATCATCGCAATCTACTTTCGACGGAAGTTAATCCTGGTCTTTTTCAAACCGGAGCGAATCTGAGTGGTGCCTTTCCTGATCCCCGGGAAATTATTCTTCCCACAGATCCAGTAATCAAACACTGACACGATAGCCTCCTGGTGGAGGGACCACACAACATACATTCACATACAACATGTCTCACCGTTTATGCAAAATGATGACATGTGCGAACCACTAATATCACATATAGATATTTAGCAGTGCAGTAAGTAAGATGTATTCGTACACATTCATCATAAATATAAATGCAACTTTCACACACAAGCATATAACAATTTTGAAAAGCTTGTAATAGCAGCTTAAGCCCTCTTACTGGAATCCCCAGCAGAGTCGCCACCTGTCGACGTCGGGATTTTTTGGTGTCCCTTTTCGTTACTTTTTCTTTGGTGTTCTCATGTTAATGTGAGATTTGTTTGAAAAAACAAGTGAAAAAGGTCTGACATGTATAATGTCGACAATTGACTTTAAGAGTAGCCAGTTGGTGTATTTAACTGGTTGCACCAACGCAACCGAAAAGGTTAGTACACATTGACTCAGTGATTTGACACTGTTAAACGAGTCTATGAAATCGAGATTCATTAAGGGTTCGGGGGCTTGATTATGCGTAGGGAAGGTGTTAGGCACCCCATGATATCCGTGTTATCACGGTGACCACCACTCTTCAAAGAAATTGTTATATGATTGTGTGTGTGTGTGTGGATCAATGTGCAATTTATTTGAAAGTAGTGTAAGGCCTCGTTAGCACCTATATACATAAGGTTTGAATTTTATAGAAAAATTTAGTTTTAACCAAGATATAGCAATGAAGTTTTATAAAGAGGTTTTTCAAACCACGTGCTCAATAGGAATTGAGACCTTTTCATACTTCCATTTTATTAAATGTTCGACTTGTTTGCTTTTATTTTCAAGATCACGAAGCATCCTCGAGAAAATAATATGCAGCGATCTTAAACTCCTTATAAACATGTGACCATCGAAGGAAACTCAAACCTTGTAAAAAAATGTACAAGTTCTTACACCTAAAAATGTCCATCATGGGAACCGAATCTAGATTCGATGAGACTAAGCCCGTGATCACATGATTCCTAGGCTCACATGATCTTTGCAATTTGTATGGAAAGCGATGGCAGATTATATATATAAAAGTCAGTAAATATATATATATATATATATATATATATATATATATATATATCTGAATAGATCAACCACCAAAGCAACTCCATGGGGATTGGAAATGTAAATATATAAAAGCGGTAAATATATATATATATATATATATATATATATATATATATATATATATATATATATATACATGATCAACCGCCACTAAGTAAACTCAAGCGGACGAAATGTAAATAAAGTTGTAAAGCGATCAATCGCCACGAAGTAAACTCGAGGCGAGAACAAAATGTAAATAAAGTGTAAAAGGCCACGAAGTAGACTCAGGGCTCAGCAAATGTAAATATATATATATATATGTACAAATATATATATAAAAAGCGATAACGCATACTTGAGATGTAAATGCAGGCTCATCGGATATGTCCGATGACAATTATATATATACACGTATAAAAAGCGAGTAAACACATGGATGTAAAAATCCAAATTCAATCGATGACAATTATATATAAATATATATATATATATAAAAGCAATTAAACGCTCTCAGGATGTATAATCCGGGCTCATCGAGAATGAGTCGACTACGGTTTATATATATAAGTATATATATATATATATATAAGCGAGATAAACGCCTGCACCAAAGTAGGCTCAATCGAGGCATAACTTTCGATAATGTTAGTCCATATATATGAAATATATACATATATTAGTATATATATACGAACAAAATGAAAAACCACGTCTCAAAAGTCCGGAAAACACACTCACACGACTATCAACGTGTACTGACGGTTTGTGATATATGAGAAAGAGGTTTTATAGAATGTAAGAAGGCTTACAGTGGGCTGCCAAAGTAGAATTCTTAGACTTTAAATGGATAAACACTTAGCTACCACCGGATAAAAAGTAGCTATATGTGAGCTAACTAGTGTTTAAAGAAGAGGAAACACTCAAAAGATGTATATGCAGAGCAAAATGGACAGGGCTTCCTCGCCTTTTTCCTTCTCTCTCTCTCTTCAAATGGTGACCCCTCGGCCTATATTTATAGATGATGGCCGCGGGTACACAAGGGCGTACAGCGATTATACACTGTGGTGGCTCGGTCGTGGTGGATCCAAGCCTTGCGAGTCCCGTCGTCTCGTAGTACATGCAGTTGTGCACTGTAATGTCTACTCGAACTTGCAGAACTTCAATCCAAGCATCCGAACGAAGTGTATCTGTACTTCTTCGAATCACTTGTGTCGAGAGTTACGTAATGACATGGATTAGAGGTTGTACGAAGTCAGGAAGAGGGGTCTATGCCCATGGTCTTCAAGCTTCAAATTCTATCCAAAGCACTTCCACACGTAATAGTCACTCGGGATTGTCAATCCTCAGCTCTTGTGGGACATTGTTGTATGTATGTATGTATGAAGTGTTGAGACGACGTGCCATTTGTCAAAGGAACAAGATGATGTGTGTCTCCTTTCCGGGGGTTATAAGCCGGGTTTGAGTTGAAAGTAAATGTTGCTTTCGAGGTTACAATTGAGATTGGACTACTTGTTGGTATCTTTGTGATATCATCTTGTTGAGACGATGTAAGATGACGTGTTGACTCCTCACCGGGGTTATCATTTGGTTTAAGCGGAAGCGAGCGTTGCTCGAGGTTAAATCTGAGATTGGACTGCTTGTTTGTATGCCTCATTGTCATCTGGATTGAAGCTGATTGCAAGTGTTTGCAACAAACATTTTTGGGGTTATCGCCAAAAGCTATGATATGCATCTCTTGGGGTTATCACCAAAGATGGGGTTGTCTCTGGGATCTGAACCGAAGCGTCGTATTGTGTTATCGTAGAGACAGAATTTGTCCTCTCTCGGTGTTATTCTTGGGTCTTTTGATCTACATATCTTGGGGTTATCTCTGAGATTGGAAATGACACTCCCGGTGTGTATTCTGAATTTGAGATGATGTTCCCGGTTTGTGTTCCGGGTTGGAGCTGGACTTCCGGTAGTATTCGACATGGATGTAAGTTGTCTTTCAGGGTTATCTCTAAATGACAAATCTACCCTCCTGCAATGTTAGGAATAGTAGTGCAGAAAATTTCGAGTGTCTACAGTCGTAGTAAGAAAAACGACAGAATTATCATTTTATAAAAATAACGGCGAAGTTTACTGTTAAAAGCATTGTTGAACTACTCTAGTAGTAATAGTATAATGCGATGTCTGGCGTGGTTGCATAGTAGCACCAGTATTGGTTATTGATGCTACGTGAGAAGACACTCGGTTATACTCAATTATTACTACGATAATTCTTGCATCATATCTCTCATATTATTGATTCGATTATTGTTACAGTATCATCTGCATAATATGATGTATTATTAAATAAATAATTGAGACGACAAAGTTATTCATATTATTAAATTGCAATATTTACAATGTCTAGAAGTTACATCGAGGAGAGGTTTGGTCATCTAATTGCACTCCAATAGGGAGAAATCCTTATTGTAAAGCCCCTCTTTCACAGGAACGACCTTGTTGTTAAATATTGTGAGTTATAATATTAATGATGAATAAGTTACGTGTTGATTAAAGATGAATTTGATAGTTCCATTGTGTTGGGATTATTCGTAGTTAGGTGGAATTCGACATCTATTACGATGATAATTGATATGCAGGGGTTATATTAATAAATCGGAAATTAATCGGATAAATGAGCAATTAATTGCTACTAATTCAAATGCTTATATAACTATGTGTTCACATTATTTACTATTAGGGGAGTTGGTGCAAGATTGAAAATACTTGCATGACTCAGTTAAATATGGAGGTATAGATGGAGGTACTATACTGTAATTCGTATTTCCACATGATTATAACTATTGAATCACATGATTGAACTATTGATTCACATTATTTACTATTAGGGGAGGTGGTGCAAGTTTGATAATACTATCCACCTTTATTCTAAGGTAAGGGGTATTATTCTTTCGTATTCATGAAGAGAATTATTTTCTTTCAATACTCGTAAGAGTTGTTATTCCATTCTTCACTATTATGTTGGGATAACCTGTTTATACGAAGTACCGCATACATGGTGAAATTCTTCTTTTATTCTGTTTTTTATTATTTTGTTGGAATATATTGTCTCTGCGTTTACGCATGACCTAGTTCCATTATTTATTATTATGTTGGAATAACTTGTCTGTGCGGTCTATCGTATGCATGGTGAATTCTATTGTTATTCCATGCTTTATTATTCTGTCTTCGAATATCGTATACGTGCATTTACGTATGACCTGGTTCCATTCTTTATTATTCTGTCAGAATATCATGTTTGTGCGTTTACGCATGACCTGGTTCCATTATTTATTATTCTGTTGAGAATAACCTATCTGTGCGGTCTATCACATGCATGGTGAATTCTTTTGTTTTTCCATTCTTTATTATTCTGTTGGAATAACCTGTCTATGTGGATTACCACATGCATGGTGAATGATCCTTTATATTCATTCCTTATTAAATTGTGGAAATGATCTGTTTACGTGGATTATGATGAAAGTCATAATAAAAGCATTGGACTGATGAAAATCATGGGTATATGTAGTATTAGTAAGTGTTATGATGTGTTATGTTGGTTATCATGTGAAAACATGAAAGTTTCTTTGAAATCACAAAGGGTTGAAAATCAGATTTTGGTGAAAATGGAACATGAAATTCAATTAACCATATCTCCTATTATATTTCAAAATTTTGGGTGTGGTCAACTTCTATAGTTAGATCTATGAGTCTTCTAACTTATCCAAGTGGAATCACTGGAAAAGGTGTTGTAAATTTTTGTGTGGAATTTTTTTTAGCAAAGGAGTCTAAAGTTTAAAAATAGCAAAAAGCTTTTATCCGAGAAATTTAAAAAAATTTGTTTGACCCACGTACGTAAGTTGTGAAAAAATTCGGCCTTTTGGGACATGAAAGTATATGGTATAATGAACCTCATGTCCAAAAATGAGCTCATTCAGACTTAAAATGAGCAAGTTATGACCATTGCAATATTTAGGTTTTTTTCGATGAAAAATGCTATAACGAGTTCTATAACTCAGATGACAATGAAATTTAAACTAGAAGCTCATGTTAACATGTGTAAGATCCCGCCAAGATTTGGGAGTTTACGGGGTTAACCTTGAGGTTGCTAATTTCTTAAGGAATTAATTAGAAATTAATTTTTGAAAAATAGTAAATGGATTTTAAAAATTCCAAGAAAATATATGTTCATTATGGGACTATATTACACTAAATCCCGAGAAAAAAAAAATATTTTTGGGATTGATTTGGTATTTTTATAAAAATGGTTTAATTACTGAACATATGAGTTAAATATGTTATGTGAGGTAACAAAGGTGGAAAATATGATTTTACTGGCTTGAAAATCCTATATAAGGTATATCTGAAATTTTTGATGAGGATTTAATCATTGGTGATGAAATCTTATGACTATGACATTTGTTTGAATGATTAAATGCATTATTTAAAGTGTAAACAATTGAAATAAATTGTTTATAAGTTTAAGAAGTGATTAAAATATTGTTATGATATTAATAATATTAGATTATGAGTGGTTGATAATATTTGGATAAATTTAAAGTCTTTAATATTTATCCTTATTTTTCATTTGATTGATGCTTATATCATTGTCATCATTCTCATGCTTATATGGTGATGAAAGTTATCTTTGGCTTACGTCGCAAAGATGAACTTTTGATTATTGAATTATATATCTTTGGCTTACGTGCAAAAGATGGATTGTTGATTATTGGTTTTATTGTTGTATATCTTTGGCTTACGGGTAGAGATGGATTTGATATGATTATAACTAGGAATTATTCGGTATAGTCGGACGGATGATTTAATGAATATCCTTAGCTTGTAGTACGAGGATGATTCGATGATGAGGTCTATTTATTGTCGAGCCTCAACGATAAAAATTGATGAAAACATTTTAAATCATAGAAGATAGTAGATATCATGCTCTACTTGACTCTTCTAATGGATTATTTATTCTGCTCACTGAGTTAAACTTGATGTCTATTGTATTTTATCGGTTTAACATTGTTGAAGGCTAATGATAATTTATTCTGCATTATCTTAGTCATAATATTTTTCTTGGGCTAGTTGAGCTCACCCTTTCGATCATTGTTCTCTTGAAAATGAGAATATAAATTTGGACGAGTTGGGGAGCGGGTGATGGTCGGTATGATAGCATTAGTAGTCCTCACTATTCTATTAAATAGTGCGATAATAAATCTCCATTGAGTGTGGATATTGTCAGATGAAAATATTTGTATTAAAACTCATAGCATATGTTTTGTCGTATATTACACGACGTTTGTATAATTAAGTTTGTATTTGTATTTTGTACCATGTATTTGGCAACTCAATATGGGTGATGTATACATTTTTTGGGCGTCACAAGAGTAAACAATGAAAGTTGAACAATAAGGAACTTTTTCCTACAAATCAAACTAGAAAACAAGTTCTGGACTTTAATTATCCGAGGGTCTTAAGACCACGAACTATGTCCCTCAGCACTTAGGTATTATTACCCAACCTTATTGATCATTTAGACTATACGGACCCTTTTCAACGTACTTAGGGGGATCAGCCCTTTGTACCATGTATTGTGTACAAACATCTAAACGTTACATGTACAAAATCCCCTATGTTAGGGTTGTTCATCTCAGTTTGGACTTAGAATTTCTGCACTAAAGAAAGTTTGGTTTGGAACTAGCTTATCGTGTTTCTAGAATTTTAGAACACTATTCAATATAGATTACTTCAATCAATAAAGGCTTGCTTACTACTTGAAGGTTTTAATACAACGATAAAGTTTTGAACAAGGTTATCAAAATCGAAGATTGAATAACAATAGTATATCATTGAGTAAACATGACATACATGCAAAGCACTATAGAAGACTTCAAATAATCTCCTTTGAATCAATGTATTAGAACAATATATACTTTGAATAATAATTAGAAACTAAATCTCACTCAATATAATGAATTAGGTTACATAAGCTTGTACAAACATACGCAAGATAGATTAAGCTTGCTCAAGTTCATAAAGAATGTTAGGAACTTGCAAAATAATAATATAGGAATGGAAACTTGCGTGCAATACGAAAAGAATGAAGTTAGAAAGCTTTGATCAATGTAAAGAGTTAAGATTTAAGAACTTGCTCAATAATAACAAGGTAGAGTTAGAAAACTTGCCTTGATTGTAAGCTACACAAATGAAAATAATCTCCAATTATCCTACATATATCATTGAAACTGCAACAACAATTAATTGCATGAATATTAACTTTAGGGTTTAAACCATCATTTAGGTCATAACCCTAACCTAGCACCTAACCACGTTGGTTAACACCTTAACAATTCTGAAATCACACTATGAACCTTATCATTTACATTTAACTTTTGAAAACATCCCATTTGGTTCATTACATAACTTATTCAAGTAATCACTTAAATTCTTTTTACACTTTATATAACAACGCATGAAAATTTGTTATTGTAGTTTATATTATGCCTCAACATCAATAACAAGCTTACAATACTAATATAAGTCCATTGTGCACGACACCGCAAACAAGCGAGCTCATTGTCCCGATTCGAGGTGTGGCGCATAATTGCTTCCACACATAAACTTAGGGCAAATCTTGCATGCTTAGTGTTGGTGTTGAACAGAGGAGAGACGACGATGAACGATAGCCATTTTAGCCCAACTAACACGAAATTCACCCATCAAATGGTGATAACAACATGTAAAACAATTATACAACTACCATAACATGATTGCAACATATTCAACCACTTAGCAAAAATTTAACAACAACTAGAACTATTTTAATTTCTCAATTTTCATGTTTTCATATAAAACTTCCATTTTGATAGTTTGTCCAAAAATCATCACTTTGTGAACTTCGTTACTTGACCAAATCATTTCCATTTAAATTACGTTATGTTCGTATTTTAGTGAACTACAACATCTAAGCCGTCGATTTACAAGTTTCACATACAATTTGCCCACTAAAATTGGTACTCTCTAACGCCTACGTAACATAAGAACATAAACATTTGTTATTTTCTTTTCTTCCTACATCCAATTTCTCACAATTTGATAAGCTGATACAACACGCATACAAGATGACAACAGATTCTATAACTTAATACAAAACCATTTACACAACGCTTGGAACAACAAATCCACAAAACCGGTTTACGAGAGAATAGAAAATCACAAGTCCGAGAATTAGAATTAGTTACACCTTAATCTTTGATTATTGGCTAGCAAAAGATGACAACAAGGTTTAGCAATCCTCTCCTTCCTCTTGAAATCTTAGAAACAATCCCTCGATCTCTCAAGCTCTCACTCTCGATCTCCTCTCGCAATTCTCTCTTCCTCTACTTTTCTATGCTAGCAAGCTTCAAGGAAAATAAGACGCATATGCCATATAACCGGCCTCTCCACATTCCTTATGTTAAAAAAAGTAAAAAGTCTGCGTCGATTAATTAAGCCCGAAGGCCCACAGGCCTTGTTTGGTGCTGTGACACCCCCCAAACCCGTGTACTTCATTCCCGCGAGATTTGGTGTTCACTTAATCAAACATTCATATCTAACTACCCAATCACGGTAAAATTGAATAATAAAAAACCTTCCCCATTAAAGGGTTACATAATAAAATCTCCCAGGTTGTCTAACCTTTAAATACAATCATTCAAATGCTGAAAAATTAATAAACTTCATTACAACCATTTAATTAAGACTGATAATAAAATATTAACATATTACAACCCCTAAATACTTGTTCATCTTTCCTTTCCCTTCTTGGTGCTAGGGTACATCAACCTTCGTGCATCCTTAATCGTAATAGTTATATAGGCAAGAGTGAGTAAACAAAACTTACTTAGAAACAACAATGAATGAAAAAAAAATCTTTACAACAATCACAAATAATAGGCTCGATAGAAATTTGAACGATAAAACTGAGGGTCCTAAGACCATGAACTATGTCCATAGTTATAAGTAATTTTTCAACTTAAACTTTAACAGTCATAAGATTATAGGGACTCCTCGTACTTAGGGGGATCAGCCCTTCGTATAATGTATTGTGCACAAACATTTCAACGCTAAGCATAAATTACCCCTAATAATAGGTTTGTTCATCTCGATTATTTAGAGTACAAGCTTGCACCAAAGTGAGTTTGGTTTGGATACATTTCAAGGTAATTTGGACTTGAACGAACATCAACTAAGGATTAGTTGAATAAAACTAATAACATCATATTATAGAATAATCGTAATTGAATCGACATAGTAAATTAAAATCATGCTTTAGGAATAATCTAATAAGCATACACCTTGAATAACTATAACACACCTTGCTTGAACAATATTAAGCCAAGGTTATTTAGAATTGAATACTATGCATGCATAGCAATTTGAACGATAAAAGCTGCTCAACATTTGCATATATATAAATTTGCATGCTAAACAACAAGTTAAATACAAGAATAACTTACTCAATATCAAAATTAAAGTTTTAGAAACCTTGCATCATTATATTGTAATCAATTAGAAACAATAATTTGTTCAACAAGATAATGGATTAGAGAAATTGCCTTGCTCGTAGATTAAACCAAACAATTCAAATCACAATATCCTATATACATATGTCATCATGACATAGTTAGTCACTACCACTTCACATACATAACTAAGTACACGCATCATGTAAGATTTGATTTTTAATCACATAATCACGTTCTGAAAAACAAGTTAATTGTTAATAACATGCTCATTCATGGTATAGAAATACCGAAATCATAAATTAACAAATCCATTATTAACACATAACAATTCCATGATTTTGAGTTCAAAAAGTACAATTGTTAGACCATTACGCCAACTCGTGATGCGGTAGCGGTTTATCTTGTGGTTCTTGTTCTTACTGTATGATGATGGCGTTTATGTAACGAGAATTAAACTACTGAGGCCCGCGACTGCGGCAATATACTGCTGGCCGGCAAGTGGCATGATAAATATCTACTTAGGTAGCGTTCTGTGTAACCGAGGCCTAGAACTTATTGAGCGGCTTCGACAACAAAGATAAACAAAAGCTAATTTTGGCTACAAGCTACTTTCTAACGACTTAATTATCAAGTAATTTCTATCACGGACATCATATAAATATAATTCAAAGACTCTTAACATGTTTCATTCTACCCATAAAACAACATAAACAAATTTAATTTAAAACATTCAATTTCACTATTTTTGATAAAAACTTACTTTTGATGTTTTCAATGAAAATCAACAACTTTGATTTTGTTTTTCAACCAAAATAGTTAATTCAAAGAACTTTATCAAATTCAATAGTCGATTTATCAACTAAACAACTAATTAACCCTTAATTTCTACCTTAAACTAAAGCATATTCATTCACATAAACTCTCGTAAAAATAGTTTTCTTCACAAATTACATACGTATCATAACTTCATTGACTTCTGCTCATATATAACTAATGAAAATAGTTTTACAACACTAGTTTATCTTATAAAGCCACATACATAACAATTAATTCAATTTCTACAAATCTTTTATAGAGAAAATTGAGAGAGAGGATACAACTATAACTTTTGAACGAAAAACAATAACGAGTTTAGATGATACCTTAGACTTGAAAGATAATGGCTATCCTTTGATTATCGCTTCTTCTCCCCCAATTCCTTTATCAAATTCTCTAGCCTTCTCCCATTCTCTCTTCTTTTCTCTCTTATTCTCTCTTACCCCTCTATTCTAATCTTACGTATTGGAAATATAACGTATAAGATATAATATATATTAATTATATAATACAAATATAAGTATAAGCGATATCGAGTTATACAAATTTTGAAAATCAAAAGCCATAAAGCTTGTTTGGTTACTTACTAAAATATAATCATTTATTCCTTATGCCTTGTTTGGTGAAACATAATTATATTAAAGACTTATTAGGCGATAGGCCTTATTTGGCAAAAAGAATTAAACTCCTTTAAGTTATTTTAATAACTCCTTTATAGAGTTATTTTTCACACTTTTAATTAATTAAATTAATTCTAATAAAATTTGTTAAATTACTTTAACACATAAATCAATACCACCAAATTAACAATTTATTAAATTACTTTAACACATAAATCAATACCACCAAATTATAATTTTCTATATAATTATAACTTTATTTAATCAACTAACACATCCTTTTAATTACAAATTCAAATTAAAATATAATAATTCATTTAATCAAAACTCTCTAATTTAATAATAAATTAAAATAAAATAAAATAATTAATTTCCTTAATTATTTATTTAACAAATAATTAACCAAATTGAATCAAATTTGAACAATTACAAATTCAACCATAAACACATCCATTAAATACTTATATAATTCAAAAATATTTAATATAATAATTAAAATTCTTAAATGTTACATCATTCCCTCCTTACAAGGATTCTCCGTCACCTGAATCCACAATTCAAACAATTCATTCACCACATTCTCCCCTACTTACAAAGATTACATTCCCCCATAATCGAAGACATGGATTAAACAAATAACTCAGGGGTAATTCTTCATCATTTCAACCAGGTTCCCCACGTAGTCTCTTCTTCGACGTTGTGGTTTCTCCATATTACCTTCATAGAAGGTATCACTTTATTCGAGCACTTGTTCTTTCCTCGTGACTATCTCGGATAGGAACCTCTTCATTGGACAAGTCTTTCTCAAACTACAATGGTTAGGTACTCGATCACGTGCTATTAATCGATTTATATGGTCGTAACACCAAAACGTGAAAACATTATGAATGTTTTACCAATTACGGAAGGCGTAGCTACCGTAAGCCCACTCACCAACTTTTCGCAGACTTCAAAGGGTCTAATAAACCTCGGGCTTAGTTTCCCCTTTTGACCAAATCAATTTTTCCTTCCAAGGTGAAACTTTTAGGAAAAGCGTAATTTCTACGTCGAATGCCACGATCTTGTCTCGTGTTGATCGGCATATTTCTTTTGTGCATCTTGTCTTTTCTTTGTCAATCTTGTTACGATGAGTTTGATAACCTCGGCAGCTTTGTTGTATCGATTCTGGTCCCTAACGATTTGGCGTTCATCGACTTCCGTCCAGCCACGGTGGAGTTCTGCACTCCTGGCATATATAAATGCTTCGTAAAGGCGGCATGTTGATGCGTAGTAACCGTTATTGTAGGGCAAATTCCACCAGCGGTAATTGTTCATACCAACTTCCTTTGAAATCCATGACACATGCTCTCAAAGATATCTTCCAATGTCCGAATCGCTCATTCACTTTATCCATCATTTTGCGGATGATATCACGCTCTCATTCGCAACTGTGTGTTCCCATACATTCTTGTAGTCTCTTCCAAAAGTTTGATGTGAACCTCGGATCTCTATCCGGACACAATGACAATGGAACTCCATGTCTCGTCACGATCTCATTAACATATAACTTTGCCACGGTACAGTTCAAGATTGAATCTAAGCTTTATTGGTAAAAAGTGTGCGATTTTGTCAATCTATCCACTATCACCCATATCGCATCGTATCCTTTACGAGTCGTTGGAGACCTACCACAAAATCCATTGTGATATGTTCCCATTTGCATTCCAGGTATCTCCAACGGTTGATGTAGTCTGTTTGGCCTTTGATGCTCGGCTTTGACTCTCCGACATGTTAAGCACTTTGTAACGCGTTACTGCAAATCTCTTTTCATATTTGGCCACCAAAATGTTGTGCAAAACTTGATACATCTTCATACTTCCGGGATGAATCGAATATCTCGAGCTATGAGCTTACATCAAGATGTCTTCTTTAATATATGGTATGCTGTTGGAACCCAGATTATTCCCTCGAATCTTAGCATTCCTTCATGATCAACCTTGAATTTTTCCTCCTTTCTTCAAGTACACTCTCCTTTATTTTTACAGATTCCGCATCCTGCGGTTTAAGCGTTCTTCACTTTGTCCACCAAAGTTGAATCGGATTCCATTTGGTATAATTTTTCATCGGATTCTTTGAAAATTTGATTTCCAACTCTAACCTTGACATTGTTGAAATAAACTCTCCTTATCGCTAACAACATCAATTTTCTCTACCTTTTCTACTCAAGGCATCTCAGAACTATCGCCGTTTACTTTACGGATGATAAAAGATCTCACAATCATAATCCTTTATCAATTCCATCCATCTCCTTTGGTAGCATATTCGTGTCTTTCAGAGTGAAAATGTACTTGGGACTCTTATAGTGCAGTGTAAATCTCACATTTCTCTCCATAGAGATAGTGTCTCCATATTTT